>JADLZK010006440.1:0-12871 GCA_015847255.1 Hyparrhenia diplandra
AGGTAAATCCCTAAGATTATAGCTCACTTGAGAGTGCTAGAAAGAAGAGCACAAAGAACAATGCCATATCTCAAGAAATCAGCTTTAGGATCAACATATTGTTCACCTAAACAACTAAATCACTATTACAACTCATGACATTACAACTAAAAAAAAATACAATCAACTCAACTAAATTGATCATTACAACTTTAAAAAAACACAACTTAAAAAATCAACTCAACTACACCTCATATTGCTCCAACACACAAAAAAGTCAACACATTACTAACTAGTCAGAGAGAAGAGACAAGCTGAGATTTATCAATCTTCTAACATATATAGTTGACTATCATCCGGTACCAAAAACATGTTGTAGCACACTCCAACACCCACCCACGTAGACATACACAACACTACAAAAGACATGCACCCAGACACTTAAAGCCACACACCAGACCCAAAACAAACCACACAACACGGAGAAAGCAACAACACCATAAAAATGCACCTATACACACAAAACAAAACCAACACACTAGCACTCCTCACACACACAAACTATCACCTTAAAAAACACATAACCCCCCCACACACACACACACACACATGAACACCACCACACACGAACACACTCTACAAAACACACAAACGACTGAAGAGAGAGACAAACTTTAACAGTAAGCATCAACAGTAGTAGGAAACAACACCAAGCAGCTCCAAAATCAGAAAAACAAGGCACCAACAACTCAAAAGAAACTCAAACAACATAAGCTATAAATACGCAATCAGCTCAACTAAAAAGAAAGATCAAAAGTAACAACTACATATACAATCAACTTAACTAAAATAAACAAATCAAACTCGAAAAAGTACAACTCCATTTTAAAAAAAAAAAATACAATTAAATAGACAATCACAACTAAGAAAAAATATAACTAATAGCAAAAAAAGAAGACACACAAGCCATCATCAACTATCAAAAAGAGTAGAAAAACAACATCCTCAGTTGCCTTAGTTATTGTCTTGGCTCCTTCTATAATATTAACATTGGTCTATATATATTTTTGTTTCATCCTTGTTTAGACACGCCATTAGGCCCAGATCGATTATGATTACGCTGCACATTTTAGCCATGAGACCACAAACTGGATCTGTTGTGGCTATGGTCTTGAGAATAGGATAATTTGTAAAGTTCAATATTCATTGGTTTGTTTGTATTTTTTAAATAGAGTTTTCTATTTTTCTATCAGTTTGTTTCTTTTTTTTTTTAATTGTTTGTTTATCTATGTTCTAGATTTTGTCCAATAATCAAAAATAGACTTATGCTTGGGGATGTGTGTAGATTAATGGAAAACACTTATTCAGACTTGTGCTTGGAGATGTGTGGAGATTAATGGGGAAACACTTATTCAATGTGTGTTTGACAAGGAGATCAATGAACAATAAATTATACATGTCAAACAATACATAATTAGCTATATTCTTGGGTCTAGTCAAAAATAGGTATCGAGTCTTAGATGTTGAACCTTGACCCTAACTTGCCGGTGGATTGTTATGATTGGTACTATCCATAAATGACATCTCATATGAGGATAATCACTTTTTTTCATTAAGACACTATTGAAGTTTTGAAGTAACATAATACCTTAGAGGGTGTATCACCAATTGTTGATAACTCAAGTTTATTTTTTTTTTTACTAAATTAGATGTATATTCAACTTACTCACACTCTTGTACACATCACCCCGTGACACTTCTCATATAGATGGTATGACAAGCACGGGTACCTCTTATAGGCCGGGGGTG
The DNA here is from genome assembly GCA_015847255.1 of Hyparrhenia diplandra. Taxonomy (NCBI): domain Eukaryota; kingdom Viridiplantae; phylum Streptophyta; class Magnoliopsida; order Poales; family Poaceae; genus Hyparrhenia; species Hyparrhenia diplandra. Next base: position 1,789 of record JADLZK010006440.1, read on the forward strand.
CATAAGAATATGATATATTGTCTCCTTCTAGAAAACCGTTAAGATAAATATTTATGTTCTACATTGTTCTAAGTTTTCAAGCGTTCACTTCTAGTGGCTTGAAGCAAAATATCACGAACCATGAGTTGCGGAGCAGTTCTAAAAAAGTTTGCATTGCTATCTCCAACAAATTATCTACAAATGTTTTTTTATTAAGGCATATGGGGTTTTGATCTTTCATGTCAAGAATGTATTAGATTCAAAGAATACCTTTAACTTTCTTGTATACACTAGCAAATATTTCTGGTATGCAAAGAGAGTTTGTTTCATGATCACTTAGACCACTTGTGGCTAGAAAACTATTTCAATGATAAAATCATGTGTTTGAATTGAATTTATAATCAGACTTTGCACTAACTTGCATGGTATACACGACACATTTGCTACGAAAACACTATGGAAAGTGCTAGCAAGAAGAGCATAAAGAACAACACCACATCTCAAGAAATTAACTTCAGGACCAACATATTGTTGAATCGAATAGTCTTTATTTTCTTTTGAAAAAAGAAAATGGATTTCATTGAAGTAATAAGACTATTCCAATTCGAATAATAGTGGAGAAAGATTCACAATAGGATACATCCCTATTTTCACCCGGGGTTCCCGCTTGCATGCATCAAAGCCAGAATTGAACCCCAAAAATTTACCAATTATGAGTTAGCTTCGCTATTTCAAGTGTGTCTGTTGAGCTTCTTCTAGATCAATGTCACTACCCAGTTCTCGCATCATTTCCTAAAATGATGATCTCATTATTAACTATTCTCACAAAACCAACATATTGTCCACCTAAACAACTAAAATCACCATTACAACTTCGAGACATTACAATTAAAAATACAATCAACTCAACTAAATTGACCATTACAACTCTGAAAATGCAGCTTAAAAATCAACTCAACTACACCTTGTATTGCTACATCATACATAAAAAGGTCAACACATTGATAACAAGTTAGAGAAAAGACATGCTAAGATTTATTAATCTTGTGATAGATATAGCTCACCGTTATGCAATACCCAAAAAAACATGTTGCATCTATGACAATCCAACACACACTCACAAAGGCACACACAAATACACCACCAAATTTAAATAGATACTTCCATAACTTTCCATTGAAAGACTGTTTATTGTTTATCGCTTGCATTTTGTGTCGTTGTTGATTGTTTAGAAGTGTTCGGCCGCGTGTTCAATCGGCAATGTCGTGTTGTGACTATTGTTTGCATTTATTTTCAGTTCCCCATGTTTGGTTCAATGCGCGAGCGACGATGACAAGACTCTAAAAGAGGGATACAATCACATGATTTCAATAAAGTGCTCTATTGGTCTTAAATCGCTTTAAGAAAGAAAATGACGCGAAGCTATCACAAAAGTTAGGTGAATGCTCTCGAGTTCTGTTCTTCCAAAGTCGGGCGCATGATTCTTGTTCTTCATTCTACAAATGGCGACATGGGAAACTGACAGAGGCGCCAAAGCCCCGTTAAGATTCCCGAGTGACCTATATCTGGAAGGTTATCTTATCTCATCTAGAAGTTGTTTCTCGATGTGCGTCCCGAAAGAAATAGAACTTCTCATATCTATTATGTATCTATTTCCATACATAAAATACATATGTTGAAATTTATTTTTTTTTACTAAATTAAATATATATTCAGCTTACTCACACTCTTGTACATATCACCCTTCCCATATCTGTTATGCTCTTTGATAGATGGCATGACAAGGGGGTACCTTTATAGGCCAGGGCCCATAAGAAGATGATATATTGTCTCCTTCTAGAAACTGCTAAGATAAATATTTATGTTCTACATTGTTCTAAATAGAAAACACATCCACCCAGACACATAGACGGCCACACACACCCACACCCACTTCCCGGAGTGCACGATGACGAAACTGACCTCCTGGCATGGCGCAATGCGGCGGCAAGGCCATTGCGTGTGGAGCTGACAACACGAATAAGGTTGGGGAATGAAGTGAGCCGTCAGTGAGGATATGCACCGGGTTGGTTTCAAGACCTTTACTGCTTGCACACCCAATAGACAACATGGATCATGAAGCAAATCAAAAGTAAAATTTTGATAGATATAAGGCAAACAAATATGTTGACAGATATATAGCAAAATCTATATATAATATATGCAACACCATATTTTCATAGTTTTTTTGTTACCTTGCCAACCTTGAGAGTGTTTCCTTGTGAAAAGTTTGAAGGTAGCCAAAATATATATATATATATATATATATATATATATATATAAGTTCATTAAACATCACCCTAGCTTGTGTAGTGTGGTAGACGAATCCAAAAGAAAACAAATATTTTTTCCTCTTTATTGTTAGGTATATATATATATATATATATATAGGATATAGACCAGATTTTAAATAGCCGCTATAGTGGCTAGAAACAACTGCGGCGATGCTATGACACTTTTTCATCTTTATTGGCGCTTATCGCGCCGCTATTCACGCTTATAGCGCCGCTTATTTGCACAATAACACCCCTATTCACGTTATAGCGGCAGCAGCAGCCAGACGCTTTCATAACCCGCTATTGAAAACGTGGGATATAGGACATGGCTTTAGAGTTTACACTCAAAAGGAAAAGAAGCTTCCAAGTTCATACTCTGTTTCCGTTGCAAACGTTCTAATTTGCTGCCTTTTTTTTGGGCACAAACTCACACTTGCCAACGGAATCGCACTACAACTACATACATCATTACGTTTGCAATGAAATGATGATCTCCGGGGAGAAAAAAGATTAGTCTGCACTCTGTCCTAACACTATCGGATAGTGTTAGGCCAAGCACTGTGCCGCCTACATAGAAACAGAGCACGGGGACGCCAAGATTCCGCCGGCGGCCGTCTCCTTGCATGCTAGTCCTAGTCCCCGTTCGCCCCTCGGCCGTGCGCCGGCGAGGTGTAGTAGAAGGTCATCCCCCTGCCGTTGGCCTCCTGAATCGGCCTCGCGTTGCTCCTGGCGCCCTGCACACACCAAACAAAACGGCGGTGAACTGCAACTCTATGACGCAACGGCGGTGAACGAACGGTGCTTACGTCGTTGACGGCGTTCCGTAGCAGCCTGACCTGGCGCCGCGTCACCCGCCGTGTCTGCAGTCACGCAAGTGGCGCCACGTCACACACACAGGTATGTCGTCGTGGACAGTTTTGTTGACCTCTTTCTTTCAAAAAAAGTTTTGTTGACCTCTGCAATGTGTTGCAGGTAGGTTTCTTTACCTGGTGCGCGACTACCCAGGTGACGCCCTCCGTGCAGGGCGGCGTCGTGAAGGAGCCCATGTACTTGTAGTAGGCCGTGCTCCGGCTCACCGGCCACCGCGGGTCCACCACCTCGTCGACGAGCTCCTCCTGGTCCTTCCTCCTCGCGATCCTCCGGATGTACCGCTCCAGCTGCACGTACGCGATCAGATGAGATCATCACAATGCAAATTTGGTGTGGTATTCATATGATGATGATTGATGAACAACAGATGGATGAGATCAGAGCGTCGTCGTCGCTCTCTCACCCTGTGGATGGTCCTGTCGCGACGGCGCCGGGAGATCCTGTAGAGCTGCGCGACCACCGCGTACCTGTTGTTGTCGCTCTGGTGCAGCATGTGCAGCTCCAGGGCGTACCTCCGGCCATTGATGGCGTGCTCGCTCGGCGCGTGCCAGTGCATCTGCCGGAGCCGGTACGCCACGCCGTCGATCACCACGCCGCCCGGGTTGCTGTTGAACCTCACCTGATCGAACACACACGCATGCAGGTTGATCACATATATATAACCACGGTCGACGACGACATTGACCGGCCGCCGGCGCATATATATACGTACCATGATGTCGTGGCCGCGGTTGACGATGGACGCGGCGGCGGGGCGGTAGGAGCGGCCGAGTCTGCCAGGCCGGTCGGCGAGCCCGGCGACGGTGTTGGAGAGGCCGATGGGTGACTGCTGGATGCCCACGGAGCACGTCGCCCACTCCCCTGCGGATCAAGCCCCACCGCGCCGGCCCGTTCCCGGCGTCTCTCCGGTAGCTGAAGTCCTCCTCGTCGTCTTCATCCACCGGACCCCAGCCAGCCATCGCCCAACGCATCAATGGAAACCATGCACACAAAGCACATCACATCACAGGAGCGTGTCACAAGAACGAAATATCGGATGCACGCACGCAGGCATGACACAACGACTTGCTACCGGCCGGCTCGATCGGTCACTCACGGTCACGGCGCTGCGCGCGTGCGTGTGTAAACCGGGGCCGGGCGGAACGCCTACCAAGCTCCTGCGCCGCGGCGCGGTGGACGACCGTCGTCGTCGCCGCGCCCAAGTGGCGGATGAGCAGCTGCAGCGAGAGGGGAGATGACGACGAAGGCGGCGGCCGCCGCCAACCTGCTGCTGCTCGGAGCCGCCGCGTACATGTACATGGCGGCCGTCGCCTATCGCTTCGTGCGCGTTCTGTGTGCTGGCTGCTGCTTTGGGCCGTGATGTAGATCGATCGACGAGAAGGTGTGCATTTCCGGGGGTAAAGTAGCCGTGTCCGCGAGCACGCGCGGCGGAGGTGTGCCGGTGCCGGGATAAAGCGCGTGATGAGCGCCGGCCGGCAAAGGCGGCCCGTCACGCGCGTTGCATGCTAGACTGAAAGGATCTAGGCGATGTTGTATTGTATTGAGTGCCAATTTTAGATTCGAACGGGCCAAAGTCTTAAATTTTTCTAACAAAGAAATGCCATTTGTTTTGCTTTTCTGAGTGAAATGAACAAGAACATGAGCGAAGAGTGCTGTATATTTGGGGGCCGCATCCGCGTGCATGGGAAGAACCACACATGGCACATGGCTGACAAAGAGCAGATGAACACCCCCTTAATTTAAATCGAATGAAATCACAGCTGTGTGTGCTTGTTCGAGTTGTTTGGCTTGGGTACGGATTTGTTAGAATTTATGTATGAATAGTTTTCCTAAAATTTATGAAGAAATTTGATAAATTTTAAAGGCTCAATATTTGTGTTCCTTAATGGGTTTTATTGTTTTAGGCCATGAGTAAAGGTGAGAGGTGCAATATCAATTAGTACCATATTGCTAGTTGTTGTGGATGTAAGGAGTTTTCCTCCCTATATATTTGTACCAAGCCTCCCCGAAATAGATACAACACCACAACTACAATTGGAAGTTTCAATATCTCCCGCTCAACTCATTATCAAGGGTTCACCTGAGTTTTAATTGCTAGTCTCTTCTTTATTCTAAAATTATAAGACGTTTTGAATTTTTAGATACATTTTATAATACACTTACACATAAACTTTGGGTAGTTTACAAAAAATTAGAAATTTTATTTACATTGTTTTTCATAATAGTATTTGTGGGTTATGTTTTAAAAAACATATTAGATCGAACTACTATTATTATCTAGTATAATGCAACGGATTTTTTCTTGCAATCACATAAAAATGAACAAACAAGTACATTTTTTTTATATAAAGTCACATACAATTATATATAACCATGTATAGTATGTAGAATACACTTATCCATAGCAAGACATAATAAAGTCATGTGTTGGATCAAGGTATGAAAGAAGCAAATCACCTCGTTATGCAACTCCTTCAAAATTTTGAGAACTTGTGAAAAACTTTGAACTGTGAAATTCAGCTGGAAACCATCACTTAGTTGAGGCTGTATCCGTCACTCAATCATGTGCTACATTGTGTCATTCGACCATTCAAGTGATCTTACCCTGGTGGCCTGAATCAGCAAAAAAAAAAAAAAAAAAGTCAGGACCTACCTTGTGCTTTGCCAAAAAATGTCTTCATGCAATAGAAATAAATGAGTCCAGCAACAGATTGTCATATTGATGAGTTTTCATAAACTTGAATTTTCATTATCCAATGTCCTGAAGGAAATCTGAGTAGAGAACTCATTCAGTTGTTGAACTGATGTAGTAGGGCAACTGAAAGAAAATTATTTTGTAGCAAGTACCAAAGCACGAGGCAGACGTAGTAGGGCGTCCAGAACTTGCTCTGTTGTGCCTGAACCGACCTAAAAACACAAACAAGTAAGCCAATCGCAGACCAAAACCACACGCTCGAGAGTCGTGGGAAATAGCAACAGATGGGTGGTGGTGGCGCGTACCTGGTCCTACCGGTCTTGTAGTCGAGGCTCAATGGCGACAGCAGATAAGAATTCATCGTCCGCGACACATTTGCCGACAACCATTGTGGATCGTAACAGTGTAAAATTTCCCTTTGCAGCAAGAACAAAAAGGGATCAAGAAAACAATGCCATCAGTAGCTTAGCATTAGAAAAATGAAAAGAGCAACAATGACTGAATAATTGTTAAACAAAGTGGCATTTGGTTGGGCATATGACTCCACTGCTACATTTCTGAATATTGGTCCAACAAAATATTACACGAAGCAAGCAATGGCATTTTATTATATATTGATCCGATCAAACTGAAATGATTTTATTATATATATAAAATAAAAATTGGAAAAGCTACAAACGATAAAGACTGAAAATAGAAGGAAAGGAACAAATGGTACCAGGCTGCCCTCGGCGAGAGGGAAGCGGCTGCTGCTGACACCCGAGGATCACCAACGTACAGAACCAAAATAGCATCAATAATTTGTTGTACTGATCTACAGGATATAAGAAAAGGCATTTGTGTAAGTATATATTCTACATGTTAATTTTCTTAGCAGCATATTCAGGCTGGAACAAGCAAATTGTCGAGCAACTAACAAGCGTAAGCAGTAGTAGTAGCAGCAATGGCAGAATATGCACACATGAGTGCGGAGGCTAGGAGAATGAGTGCCGAGAGTTAGAAATTGGATACTTGGATAACAGAGAAAAAATAAGAATTCAGAGGTAAAATAGTTTAGAAAAACAAACAGGAAGACATCTGAATCGAAACTTGATAACTGCCAGTACGTGATTAGTAAAGCCGTACCTGATTGAATTGCAATTGGCGACTCGATTACAGTACGTCGGGGTTTGCACGGGCAAGATGGGGAGAGAGGATGGGGCGGTGTGGTGCACGTCCGCACCATGGCGTGGCGACCGGCAGCCTGATCGATGTTGCGCGGTCGAAGCAAGCAGCTCGAGGGCAATGTTGGTGTCCTTTCTATCCCCCCAGACTATGATGGTGAGCTCCACCGGCGCCAACCGCGCGGCGGTGCGGAGCAGCGAGGCCACGCCTGCTGCGGAGAACTTGAAGCGCTTGGGGACGTTGACATCGAGGACGGGCAACTCCGCCTCCGGGACCGCGACCTGCGCGAGGGCAGCGACGACGGCGTCGTTAGCGAGGCCGTGGAGGTGGATCTCCGGCAGGCGCCTCCAGAGGCCGCGCCACCGGCGGTGCGGGCGGAGCGGATGTCGGCGAGGATCTTGAGGAGCGCCTTGTCCGCCCCGTCGCCGTCGGTGTCGCAGCATGGGCAGCTGCTCCGCGACCGCAGCCAGCCCGTGGGTGAAGGCGCGTCCGCGTAGCTCACGGCCACGGGCGACCTCTCGTGCTCCTCGACGCGCGGTCGTGTGGTCCGCCGGCGCCGTCGTGTGGTCCGTGGGCACCGCGGGCCGGTCTGTGGTAGCGATGGCCGTCGCTCGCGACGGCAACCTGGTGCTCCTCGACGCGCGGAACGCCGCAGTGTGGCTCGACGCGCCGGAACACCGCTGCTCGTCGGCAGTCGCTGCGCTCTGGTGCGCACCTCGTCTACGTCGGGATCCATAGGAGGAAGGAAGAATAGTAGGAAAGGAAGGATCGCTGAAAAGGAAAGAGCGCGTCTATTCAGGAGGAAATTGAATCGCGAGATAAGAGGAAGGTGTTTGACGTGTATTTGTGGAGCGTTAGGAGTGAAGCCCATACACTTAATCCCGGACGTCGGATGGTGTTTGAGTGATGAGAGAGAAGGTTAAGAATCCTGATCGTTTATTTGAATAATTTTGAACGCAAGAAGTTGGTGCATTACTAGGGTAGATTTAACTATTACACAATTGTATGACCAAATATATGATCTGAAAACACTTATGCATAACAAAAGTATAGTGCCTATGCTAACATCAAATCCTCGGAACATCCCTGGGATATTTACAACCAAACGCCACAAGGGCATCACCAACTTTTTTTTACATGGTTGTCTAGGGCATATTTGAACTCTATCATCTACAAACTCGACATTAGATGAAGCCTCAACTCTCCAAAGCTATCTTGACTGAAGCATCTGACAACAAAAAAATAATTCCTTGCAACCGTAAGACCCCCGCCAAGATCATCCACCATCTTATCTTGAACTCTCCCTGCCTCGGCCTCTTCCAGCACTGAGCCTGACGAAAATCCAACAACAGGCCTAGCTGTGCTTTTTGTCTGAAACCTGTCCGTCAGAGCAGCTGTGCTTTTATTGTCTGAAACCTGTGCTTTTCTGTATGTATTTTTATTTCAAAACATAATTGTTTCAATATGCATGGAAAAAACCATTTGTTTCAGTATGCAGTTCTAACCATATTTAGTAATGAAAAATAAACTTTGCTTCTTGCAATTGCACACAGTAGCAAGTAGTTTGGTTGCTTTGAAATATTAGTCTTACAAAATAACTTTTAGCATTTGACACAACTCCATTCCAGCCTACCTACACTCTTGCAAACATTAGTCATCGATTTATTATTGTCAAAGCGTAAACTACAGGCTATAAAGTTCAAAAAAATTAATTATAGAACAAATTATAGAACAGTGACATACCAATCAAGAAGCAAATCATTTTGCCAATCTTCTTCGATGATGACTGATGAGTCAGGCTGGTGGTTCAGAAAAAAAGGTCAGGTGGTGGTTCAGAACAAAGGCTAGTACAAGGTTCAGAACAAATGCCACTACAGCTTTACGAGCCTTGACAAAAAATAGTAAACTTTGCTTTGAACCTGATACAAACTGTAATATTGTATCCTGGATATCTTCATTGCTGCACCATTCAGTTAGGCTAAAAAATAACAATAAAAAATTCCAGCTTATAGGAATTGATGTCCCATTCAGTTTCAGCTGCTTGCACATGTCCAAGGGTACAAAATAACAAAAAATAATTTCAGCTTATAGGAATTGGTCTTCCATTCAGTTTCAGCCGAGGAATTGAATCACTGCCGCAGCTTGTGATTGAAGTATCTATGCTAATGTTATAGCACAAAAAAAAATAGAGATGCATCTGAACCTAACCTTCTCCAATCTTTTGCTTTTTTGAAGCAAAATGTGCACGGGTCTATTCTGGAGCACATTCTGAAAAAAAAAACCCTTCAATTATAAGACATCAGCATATTACATGATCGACATAGCTTTTTGTGCGTTTGAGGCCAAATCTATAAACATAGTACTACTATAGGAGCAGCAAACCTACGTAAAAAGAGAGAAGCAGCAAACCTATGAAAGTTACTAAGTTTGGTGATAACTCATCCAATTTTATAAGCAGCAGAAAGTATTGATAGGATTACTGAACTCACCGGCTAGCAGCTCCTACTCCTAATTGTGAATTTTATATCTAACACTACACAACACAGGCTGAAAAAGAGATATTGCATATGGGGATTCAGGCTACAGGAAATAAGAAGGTAGAGATCAAAAGATCTCACCGTGTATCAACTTCTTGTTGCGTATGGGCAGCACATGGCCCCAACTTCTAGTCTGTGCGGCAAGCAGCTTGACTAACTGCAAGGAACCAATGACAATTATCATTGAACTAATAAACAAGAAAAGGGGACAAAGAAACAAACTTGGCACCAGTAATTGCTGAATAAAAACACAGAAAAATACATCGAATCTGGATGAATCTACCAAAAAAATACAACCCACACGGATGGAGAGTTCTTACCTTGTGGGATGACCTCTGAAGGGCCAAGAGCAAGCACGAGCTCAACTCCACGACAGGAGAGACCACGAACGGCACGAGCGAGGTCGTCCTCGATCTTCAGCGAGTAGGTGGCGGTGTCTTACCTCTGTGTGGGATTTATTTATGGAAGGGGCGCGAGCTCTGCATAAGGTGGCCGGGTGCGATCTCCAGCGCAGATCTAGGCCGCCATGGCTGGACCTGGCCGGCAGGCCGCCGTCGCGCCCGGGCGAGCGCGAGAAGGGCTCAGGAGGCGGCATCGCGTGCGGCAGCATGCAGCACAACGGCGAGACCGACCACCGACGGCCGGATGGATCTCCGCAGCGCCGGCCAATGGAGAGAAGATCCGACGGACGCAGGGTAGAAGAGGCTGCGCGGCGGCGGCACACTTGGCTGCGTGCGTCGTTACTCAGTCGTCCTGGCCCGTGCCCCTAGATGCCACGGATCCGGATGACGGGCTCGACGCCGCCGAACGGTCTCCTGCGGCTGCGGCCCCAGTGCCGGTGACGAACGAGAGGCGCGTGGCGATCTGCACGTCGATGCGGGGGGGAGCTTAGCCGACGGGGTTGGGATGCGGACGCTCGTACACCGGGTGCTCCGCGATGGTCGCCCTCTCCGTCTCCCCTACGATGAGCTGCTAGGGTTCGGCGGCGGCGCGTGCGGGGGAGGCGAGGACGGGCCTGTCGGAGGAGAGGAGGCGCAGGATGTAGAGGGGACACGGAAGAACGGGCGAGGCGGCGGCCGATCCAAACGATCCGAACCCTAGTGGGGAGGCTTTTTTATTTTATTATATATATACTCATCTCTCACGGTAAAAAATAAAAGTAAAAGCAAACAAATAAGAAGGAGAGGGAATCGAACCCGCGTCCGTGAGAATGGGTGAAGTGCGTCAGTCGGGCGCGCGTAGGATGACGGGAGGAGACCCATACACTTAATCCTGATCGTTGATTTCATAACAAAGAATGGTAGTATAACGTTAAAACAATCAAGCGGCTGATTCGGAATGAGTGAAGAGAGAGAATGTTATTGAGAAGTTGGTGCATTAAGAGGGTAGTAAAAACATATTGGATCGAACTACTATTATTATCAATGGTAATTAGAATATATTAAATTGACTATATCTTTCTAATCCTTGTGAAAAAATATAACGTTTATTATATATTTTATTATCAATGGTTTACATGGAGG
>JADLZK010006441.1:0-37562 GCA_015847255.1 Hyparrhenia diplandra
CCTAAGTATGGCAGCGGTAACCCATAAGCGCCGCATTTGTCGATTGTAGCTTTTCACGGGGTATTCGGTGTCGATTTCCACGAGGAGCGTGAAGTGAACTAACAAAAAGAATCACGGAGCTCGTCCTATGATGGCCACAAGGTGTATTTGGTAGTTGAGTTGAGAGGAGTTTCTAGCTATGATATGTCTACGGATAGGCTAAGATGTAGCTAAGCGTGGCTTCTCCGACCCTCGGACACTTGGAAGCGGTAGGTGATAATCACGGTGAATAAAGTCACCACACTACCAAACTACTATTTCGCAGGCCTTACCTTTTAGAACTTACTAAACACGTGGTGATCTATACAGGGCGGTATCACTACCTTCTTGGCTATCACAATCCATCCGTCACGGCAAAGCGGCATACTGCCCCAGTAGACAAGCCCTGAACCCGCATTCAGCCCCAACTCTTACTATTCTAACCACAGCAACTTCAGGCTAGAAACCTCTACAAAACAAAGCAATGTACCAATGAAGAGCGAGTGAACTACTATACTAAACGGGTAATACAAAGTATAAAACTTCGGATGTATTTACTCACACTAGAAAAGTACACATGAGGTACACCTGCGGAGAGATTCAACGAACCCAGGGGCTTCCTCCGAAGACTTCCCTCTCTCACTCTACTACTACACACTAAAGGGCGGGGCTTAAGCCTACATTGGGTAAGGTTCTCCTTGTAGTCTACCTTGCTTGGAAGTGAAGGGGGTAAAGGGGGTATTGCGCATAGCCCAAGGTGGAGTAGGGGCTACTCGGTATACATGTCATCGATCCAGCGTGACCTCATTGCCCTCCGTTGGATCAAAGCGCCATGCAACGCCTTAAGGTCGGCGTGTGAGGTAATTTCAGCATGTGGACAATATGATGGTGGGAGGGCGTCCTTGTAAATGGGCCATGAGTACGATGACCATAGTCCGACACAATGGAGCACCCACAGTGCTGAACGTGGCCCCTTTGTCGATTTTACGTGTCTTGATGCGGAACTTGCGTGGCGTTCATTTTGTACCAACCGCGATCCATGGGGCGGCCGGACCAGGTGCCTTCTCTTGTTCCCCGCGGATTGAAGTGATGTGGCGGTCGCATTGGATTTGGGCCAAAGTATCATGAATGACGTCTCTTTGGTCCATTGGGCCTTGGCCTTCTCAACTCTTCTAGAAGGTGTCCCCACATGTCGCTGGCGGGATGTCTTGGATGAAATGGTCATGCATCTGACGATGGGTCTTGTGGCCAAATGACTTCAAATTTTGTGTGGAAGCTTCATAGGACATGGAATCATGATGGTGGTGGTAAATTGTCAATGGCCATGCCAGGGGTGTTGGTGGATGGTGACCAAATGTCATTCGGCCCGAGGTTCATAGTTTCACATCTGTATACAAGAATGACATCTACATGTGGAACTAGGTTATTTGCACATAAGAGAAATCATTGTTTATATGTATGGTAGCTTCAAAGAATTGCTGTTGGCCGGTTGACTATGAGGGTATTTCTACCGTCAACAAGATCCCCTACACTTACATCTTTGCTTGTCCTCTCAAGCAAAGAGGAGAGCCAAGTAAAACATGGACATAACACTTATGAGATATTGAACTACCATAAGATTATTTCAAAGCGCATTTTCCTATGTAGGTGGGATATGTGGTTGTGTCTATCATAAATCCTTGAGGAAGTTGGGAAATGGAATAGTTCAAAGCAAGTCATCTTCGCATTCACATCTTAGTTTGTTCTTACTTTTTTATATATATATAAGTTAAAAAAATCCACATAGAATCATATACTCCTCGATTGGGTACTCAAGTCACTCAATAGTGTATAGATCCTCACCACTGACATAACATAGAAAGTGCCTTTTTGTTTTCATCCTACTACAGGGTCTATGTGGGTAGGGATAAACTATGATTACATACTTGCATTGCATATATTGTAAAGTCAAAACTAGGATCCTAAAATCATGCCCTTAGATCAAGAATGTGCATGTGTGTGGAAAATATGGATAACTTTGTTTTGCTCCTTCATTTGGATGTGATCTCTCTCTCTACCTTATTATTATGTGTGTGTGAGACTTGCTTGGCTATCATAAATATACATGCTGGACCTTCATGTGTCCAACTTTTTTTTGGAAGGAGGTTCTATACCTGGACTTGTGTCCGTATTTCCTCTCTTTTTTTTTTTTTTTTTTACTTTTGCATAGCTAATGTCTCTTTTCACCATCTATATCTAGAGGATCACAACTTAAAAGCATAGAGCATTTTTGATGGGTGGGCTGGGAAAAAGGGATGTAGTCGTACTTCTAGTGTAGAAGTAGCATATAGATGTCAATTATGCGTGATGATCTTGATCTTGGGAGCATGATGTAATCCTCAACAAGGGTCACTAGATTTACTTACTTAAAACTCAGCAATACAAGCAAGAGTAAGCGTATATGGAAACATTTGAACATGTATGAGTAATGCATATGAAGCTTTGGATTTGGTATTTTCATCATTGAAGTGTGTGACACTATGGTTTTATGTTTTATCAAGACAAAATCTCCAAGTACCTTGGTAAAAGGGTTGATGCATAAGCTCGAACTATATCACAAGTCACAACATCTTAGCGAGTCAATATATTTTCCTAATAATGTATTTTCCCACAGCGCAAGTTTACTGCAAGAAATAAACTTTTATAATGATTTATCTTCAAAGAATGTCATGAAAATGTTACTTCTTCAAAGTTTTATTTTCAGGTGCTTCTTCTAGTTTTATAATTATAAATTAAAAAAGGGATAAAGCGAATAGATATAAAATGAATAGAAAGAGAATGAGGATGAGAATTGCAAACGGTGGGAAGTGTCACGGATCTTTGTGGTGGGCCCGAGGGGTGCAGGTGGCATCGGCCGATGCCTTTTGGAGCCTCGCGACAAAATGAAGCCCTGCGTGGTGCTCTTCCTCTCATCACGATAGATCCAATCCTGCCTTGGCGGTTTTTCCAATTCTTGAAAGTGATTGAGTCGGCCGACCAACCTTTTGTGGCCGTTGGGCTCAAATTTTCCGGTGTGTTCTTGATGTGAAGGTGATCAGCGTGGCGGGTCCAAACATTGTGATCCTTACATTTGGGTGGTGGCCAGATGTTACCTCTTGCTGGCCGTCGGGCTCCTTTTCCGCGATGTGTTCTTGATGCGAAGGTGATCAGCGTGGCGAGGTCCCAAGCGTTGATATCGCGCTGTTAGATTGAAGCACGGCGATCACCCCCTGCTGGCTTTTACGGCCTGAACACATCGGCAAAGAAAACATCAAGTGCGAGGTGTTTTGCTGGTGGAAAACACTGAGAACTCAAATATTCATTTTTTAGAGATTTCATACGATGGGCGTAACTTCGGGCACCTCCCTATGTGGGGCCGGGGCTCAAGGCATACCATCATACATTTGTTGGTTGGCGATCACCCCCTGCCCAGCTTTTGCGGCACGAGAACACATCGACGAAAACATCAAAAGTGCGGGTGTTACGCTGGTGGGGAAAAACTACTTGAACTCAAATGTTAGAATTTCATACGATGGGGTAACTTCGGGCACCTCCTATGTAGGGGCTAGGGCTCCAAGGCATGCCACATGTGTTTTTGGCATATGCGTGGACTGCATTCAGCCAACCTAAGGTCCGTCAGCGAGTCACATCGATGCCTAGGTTGGTCTCTAGTAGGGGGTTATGGCTGAGTGGAGTCATAATGTCTGATCATGATGTCATTTTTGATGTATGTTGAGCTATGGGTTTTATGGATGGACGCCAGGTTCCTTGCGAATCATTGATGGTAAATGTGGTGGTAGGTATAGGTGATGGTGAAGAAAGAAGTGAGGGTGAAAGAAACAGGAGGAGAGGTGTACTTAGCGACTCTGATTTGACTCAGAGCTTTCGAGGGCAGCTCCTCCATCAATGATAGGGAGGCCTCTAAACACATTAGGTGACCAATTTGGTGTGAAGTGCAGGATTTGAAAACCTATGCACCAAAACAGTAGAACCAATGGTCTGGGCGTGTTCTATAGTGTGTCTAGAACATACCTCACACCACCCTCGAGGCAAAGGCTCCTGGTAGGGAATTACGTAGATGTGTAGGATTGTGTCACGACCCATCCTAATGGTCTAGCATGATCACACTATGACTTCTCATCTCTCATAGCCCCAGAAGGCAAATGACTAGAATGGATGAGTGTTCGGCCGTGTGGAGTTGGAAGCCCAGAGATTACGAACTTGGGTTAGTGGGATATCATCCTTGAACTCTCCCAAAATGCCTCAAGTGTCTAAAGAGTGAGCTCGAGAAGGCTCACTTCCTAGGTCGGCCGACCCTCATATTTTTGGATTTGGGAAAGCAGGACTCCGTCACACTCATCCTCTCACAGCCTCCTCTACATATTCACCAAGTTGGGCCTATTGGCCACTTTTGAGTACATCGGCCGATGCACCTTTGATAATAAACATGCTCCAAATTTTGCATGGTAGATACTTCAACTATGTAGATCTAGAAGAGCTAGTCAAATTTCATATGCAAACCACAAAAATAGGACATGTGGTTTTAGGTTAGTTAAATCATTATTGAAAAGGGTACTTTTTGTCATGTCATCTTTTTTGGCTATGCATATGAACAAAGTATTTTGTACTTCAAAAGTTGTCATCATACTTTGTTGATGATGAGGGATAGCCATCTTGATGTTCTAGCATCTTCAATGTCCTAATAGCTTGGGTCTTGGGTTGGATGTGAGGATCGTCTTGTGTCTTTTAGGTTGAACCCTTTAATCATCTCTTGCCATGGCGTGTCCATATTCTTTCTAAAAGAGATTAAGCGGACAACACATACCCAAAGGAAGCAAAGAGTTGGGGAATGGTGTTATCTGAGCTAAGGGTGATATTCAATACTACTTTACAAATATAGGTTGTAGTATTTGAAGTAGAGATCAACTTTCCTTGTTGGAGTATCAATCATTTATTGTTCACCAAACATTCCTTTCGGGGAACTACGCTAAGAGTATGAATCAAAATTTTGCATCTAATTCTTTTAAAGCTCTTTAGTTCAAATAATCAGAAACTTGACTTCATGTGTCTTGTTTTACACGTTAAGGGAAGAGAACATTTAACCTAAGCACCATGCTTAAATAACCTATGAGAGCCTTGTATACATTACTCTCAAACCAAACATGTTTAGAGCGAAAAGGTCTAACAGATTCATTTGCATAATTAAAGATGGAGACATTAATGGTGAACTAATGATACATTTTTTTATGACTAAGCAAAGTGAGCAAGACATTATGCAAAAAGCAAAGTAAGAACAACTAAACACACATGAAGCATGTCATGAGTTCTTTAGAAGAGAGACTTACATCCCCACACTTGGATTTTGTAGCGTTTGATGCAAAGCAATACCAAGTGTAGGTGATCGGAATCCTCCATCAATTTCTTGGAATTGTTTAGATTGATTTACCTTGAGTTCTATCCTTCATTGTTATTTTTGTGTAGCAAACTTTGAAAGGGTTAGTGAGGAAGAAACTTTCACAATTATATGTCTCAAGATTTCTTTTCTGTGAGAGTCATTTGACAACTTTTATTAGTGTGATGAAATCTAGGAGTTGTCTTTAGGAAGTGCTTGGCTGCAAGACATAAGCTTGTCTTTGGGAAACCTCTAAAAATCTCATATTGGTGATAGCGTTTCCCCTCCAACATACCAGGCTCTTCGTCACGTAAACTACTATGAGATTTGGAATAGCATGATAAACATAAGCATCTACAATATGATTCAAATATTTTATGGACAAAGAACAATAGTGGGTTGTAGCTCTTATATGGTTAATTGCTTGGTAAAGTGGAGGATATATTTGGAATATTCATCAAAGCATGAATTTTTGAAAAGAAGGGTAGAAAATGCTTCCATGATCATCCTTGATTTCTTTGTTTTCAAGCTCTAAGTTGATGTCTCATGAAGATTTCCATGGAAGGTAAGCTTTGGTTACCTGTCATTCCATGCCTATGACATTCCATGGTCATCTCACTTTGTCCAAGACTTCTCTTGGATAGGGGGTCTGGGGTAGGTATATGAGAGGGATGAAGGCAATTTTACATTTTCGTACAGCCTGTGACTATAAAGGTCCTCCGTAGACCTTGCAAAAGGATGAGTCACGGGGATAGAAGATTGACGAGCTCATCCTTTGCATTCCTAGAGTCATTGATCGGTGATCCATACAAGACTCATGATACAATGGGGGTACTTTCGAGAGCGATAGATTGGTTTAGAGTGGGTCTTGAGAATATATATAGGTTGTGTAGGCATAGAAGGAAGAGGCTAGATTCTTCTAGCGATGTTTTGATTCTCCTTCTATGGGCTCACTTTCGACATTTCTTCGTGACTTATGCCCACTTGAGGGTTTTTGAGGTAAGATGATGATGATTTGGGATGCTTTTGAGATCCTTCATTTAGGGTTTAGAATTAGTTGTCTCTTTGAAGGTCCCTTTTGGAAATGGTGATTCATTTCCCATAATCGATAAAATCAGGAAGTAGATCCTCTTAATTTATGGGGATGTTTTAGAAGGTCAATTTCTTCTTCCTTCTGTCACAGGGAATTGTGTAGTTCCGGGATTGATAGGGACTTTTGGATAGGAATGAGGTGAGGGTGTTTGTGCCAAGGATCTCTCCCTTTTGCTTGGGGATTGGGTTTTCCTCCTAAAAGCTTCATGTCGTAGATGTTGGTGTAAGGGGTGTTCTCAAAGATCTAGAGAACTTTCTTCCCTTCACTAACTTGAGGGAGGCACTTAAAAGAAATTTGAAGCTATGTATCAAGGTTTTGGGCTACGATTCTGGTAAGGCCAATGATATTGCAATATGCAGGTTTAGAAATATACCAATTGAGCCATATGATGATGTTGAAAAGATACGATTGTTGATACGGGCCCAGGCTATGCCTAGATATTCCTTTTCATACGTTTAAAAGGATAGGACCTCTATTGAGAAGATGGACAACGGAATGAGGAAGAAAGGTAAAGACAAGAATTTGGTTTGAAAGCTTTTTTCCCATTCTCCTCTATATACTCTATAAGCGAGCATACCATTGTTTAAGCTTTTTCCCGTTAAAGGGAAGAGCGGAAGAGCCAGCGAAAGGTATCTAGAGTGTCATGCCCTCAATGTAAAGACATGAACTACAATTGTAAACTCCGCAAATGAGCATAGGGGGTTCATCTTTGTCGAGGAGAAGGTTTTCTTTGTGAACCACTGGCTACTTATAAGAAGCACAGAAGCTCATAAGCTAGATGTATGGATGGGTTGTGATGATGTGGTGGAGGCTCGAAACAAAGCGCCCTTTGGAGGCGAAATGGGATATGGGTGTTTTGGTTCATTGTGGAAAGGAAAAAAAAAGAAAAGAAAATTAAAAATAAAGATACTAACAGACTGACCCAATTCAATGTTAAAGACTGACTACCGTTCCACGACGGCCTTGGCGAGAAAAACTTGTTGGCAGTTCTTTGAGTGTTACCACTAAAGGGGTGATACACAAATATAGCAGCAGAGTAAGAAGCCATAAGCGCCGCAATTTGTCGATGTAGCTTTTCACGGGAGTATTCGGGTAATAGATTTTCCGCGAGCGTGAAGTGAACTTAACAAAAGAATCAAGACTCGTCCTATGATGATGACACCAAAGGTGTGTACGGTATTGGATTGAGTTGAGAAGTTTTATAGCTATGATGATATACGGATAGTACTGGGTAGCTCGCGTAAGCTTTATCATTTTCGGACACTTGGAAGCGTGGAATTGTCCCGGTGATAAAGTCACCACTGCAAACTACTATTTCTTTGGAGCCTTACCTTTTTAGAACTTGCCTAAACACGTGGTGATCTATCTGTGAGACGAAGAACATCCCACTACCTTCTTGGCTATCACAATCCATCCGTCATTAGCGGCATACCTTTATTAGGTATAGCCTAGACACACCTCTACGCTAACTCTTACTATTCTAACTTACATGCCAATAAATGAACACTCTACTAAAAGCAAAGCAATGTACTAATGAAAACGGTGAATAGCTACTATACTAAACCGGATATGCAAAGTATAAAGAACTTCGGATGTATTACTACTAGATACACCCACATGAGTACACACCTGGAGGAGATTCCAGTGAGACGGGAGCTTCCTCGAAGACTTCCCTCTCTCACTCTACTACTACACTAAAGGAGGCGGGCTTACGCCTACTACATTAGGTGGGGATTCTCCTTGTATTCATACTTGGAAGTGAGGGGGTAAGGGGCCCGCCAAGGTGGAGTAAAGAGAGAATTCTCCAGCGCCATATCATCGATCCGTGACCTCAGCGCCCTCCGTTAGGATCAAACACGCCATACAACCGCCTTAAGATCGTGAGGTAATTTCAGCATATGGACAATGTGATAGGTGGGAGGGCGTCGCCTTGGCCAAAATGGGCCATGAGTGTTCGGCCGACCATGGTCCATGATAGACCACCCACAGTGCTTTGGGAACATTGGCCCCAACTGGCCGGTTCACATGTCTTAGATGCAGAACTTGCCGTAGCGTTCATTTTGTACCAACCGCGATCCATGGGACGTATTAGCGGATACCTTCTTATTTCCCCCGGATTAGTATTGATGTAGTACGACCGCATTGGAGAGTTTGGGCCAAAGTATCATGGTATTGATCTTTGGTCCATTGGGCCTTGGCCTTCTCAACTCTTCTACAGAAGGTGTCCCCACATGGGGATGTCGGGGATGAAATGGTCATGCATGGGGCGGTCTTAGGTCTTGTGGCCAAATGACTTCAAATTTTGTGTGGAAGCTTCATGGGACACTTGGAGATCATGATGGTGGTGTCAAATTGTCAATGGCCATACTTGGGGTGTTGGTTGGATGGTGACCAAATGTCATTTAGGCGAGAGTTCCACTAGTTTCACATGCGTACATACAAGAATGACATCTACATGTGGAACTAGGTTATTTGCATAGAAATCATTGTTTATATGTATGTGTAGCTTCCAAAGAGTACTTTGTTGTGGTTTGACTATATAGCGAGGGTATTTCTACCGTCAACACTGCAAAAGACAGGGCTATCATTTATACATGTGGATTTATAATCATCATATACTAGCTTTATTTTTCAAAAACCTTCGGCTTAGCGCCGAAATACTTGTTGATATTTCTTACTGACATTACTAGAAATAGATAATAACCTATTTCCGTAACGGCACCGTAAACGCTTGTTGGCATTTTCATAGTGCAATCACTAAGAATAAATAATATTCTCAGTGATCACGTTAAGAGATATCGGATGATAGATGGATTCATGTATTTGCTATAGTCAATCCGCATAGCGCTACGGATCTATCATTGTAGCATTTCACCCGGTGGTATTCGGGTATCGTGATTTATATTTTTCCCAAAGGAAGGCATGCTTATGTGATTAGCTAGCATAATGATGATAATGATCCAAAATGTATTTATGAATAACCAAACTAGTCAAATCGAGGGTAAGGAAATGATATTGAGGATGGTAACCAAACACACATAAGCTACACTACCACAGGGGAGGTAAAGGATAAAGAAAAGAATCTACAATGAGAAGGTGAAGTTCTAAATATTGCACATGGGTGAACTCTAGTTTGCATATGGGAGGCTAAATCATGATGGGATTCTGATCTTATGATGAGGAGATACTTGCCCACGACTAGTCTACTAGCGATAGACACTGAACTTCAACTCAACATCGAGATGAAGAATTACAATGGAAACGGTGTCACCACCTGCCCCCTACCTCACCTACGTGGAATGCCAACATTTACGATGGTTACTATAAACCCGACACCACGTCCACATGTATAGAAACGCTACCTAAAATTTAGGGACTCCGGCCGACCCCAAGGATCGACAAAGGATGCCAATGTAAACCCGAAGGTACACCAAATCATCATAATCTACATAAACCAACCAATCTCTTAGCGAGTCGACATATGAGCAGTTGCTAATTCTATAATTAGCCAAGTCCAATCTATTAATATGTCAACTAGATCATAGTTCACACACATTAATAAGATAACATGAGGGTAACTATACCTAGTTCGAACGCATTGCAATATGAATATAAAGACTTGAATATTGAAAGGAACCCATAATAATATTAATATTACCAAAAGATCCTTCCAAGGAGACAAGCCCCTCCTTGAAGCCTTCAACCTTGCTCAAAACTACAACTAGAACTAAAGAAAAATGAGGTGAAGTGCTCAAAGGTGTGTGTGTTGTGTTGTGAAAGGGGTGTGGCCTCTTATTTATAAGTAAATGCAGTGCGGATTTCCTTGCGGAGTTTTGGCGCCGCCAAAATTCTGGAAGCACCGCCATGCACCGCCTACTCCTCCGAGTCGGACGGAGACAAGGCGCGGCGGGATCGGGCAGCCAGCACCGCGGCGCCACCGCGCCCGGGGCGGCCGGCTCCAAAGCTTGGTTCGTCCCGTAAATTACCTAAATCCCAGGGACTCCGGCCCTACGGATCGACAAGCAAGGATAAAGGTAAACCCGAAGGTACACCAAACCATCATTATCTACATAAACCGATCACTCTCTAGCGAGTCGACACATGACGGTTAATTCTATAATTAGCCAAGTTCTATCTACTAATATGTCAACTAGATCATAGTTCACACATTAATAAGATAACATGAGGGTAACTATACTCTAGTTCAAACGCATTGCAATATGAATATAAAGACTTGAATATTGAAAGGAACTCCATAATAATATTAATATTACCAAAAGATCCTTCCAAGGAGACAAGCCCTCCTTGAAGCTCAACCTTGCTCAAAACTACAACTAGGACTAAAGAAAGTGAGTGAAGTGCTCAAGGGTGTGTGTGTTGTGTGTTGGAAGGGGGTGTGGCCTCTTATTTATAGGGGAATGAAAGTGGTTCTTGGCGGAGTTTTGGCGCCAAATCACCGAAAAACACCGCCATGCACCGCCTCTACTCCTCGGTCGGACACGGGGACAAGGCGCGGCGGGATCGGGCGCGGGCCTGCGGCGCCGCCGCACCGGCGGCGGTCGGCCCAGGTTTGGCCGCCCGCGCGCCCATCCTTCGCGCGTGTGGGCTGGTGGCCCAGTGTAGGTCGCCTTTCGGAGGTGTTTCATCCGTTTTGCCGGTTCCGGCCTGTCACGTTCCCCTTGGTCAAAGCGTATTTCCTAAGTTTGCACTTTACTCTTTATTTGGCGTACTCTCACCTATTTCCGTGTTATGTTCCTGCAAAACAAATATTCTCGAATACACGTGGAACTAGGTGAGTAGTAAATGTTTATTTGGCATAAGTGTGTTCCATCTCTCTTAATTAGAGCTAAGTTGGCGGTATAAGGTGTGTGATAGTGACCGCCCAACAAACTCCCCAAAGCTTAACCTTTGCTAGAGAAAACAACTAAGTGTTTTGGTTGATGATCAGGAGTTGCTTCAATGCCGATATAAATCAAAGTGTACCATGTTTATAACAAAGTGTTCACTTATTGTTTAAATAAGTTGGCATTTTCATCTATCCTTATTACTTGAATCATATGGGTCTTATAACATTTTTCCACATTCTTGGGTGATTGCAAGATAGAATGGTTTAGTAGAGCTGCTACTTCTTGTATTCTTTTGAGTAACTATGCATCCGGGATTTTATTTAGCATATGTATGTAAATGCATACTTCTTTTTTTTTTTAATACTTGAGAGAGTGTGATGTTCTCTCTTTTTTTTTTTGGAGAGGTGGGCTCTTCTCACCCCTAGACTTGTGTCTTTTATTTCCTCTCTTTTTTGGAGATGTGGGCTCTACTCGCCCTCGGACACTTGTCCATTTTTTCATCTCTTTTTTTTAAATTCAGGTTCCCGGATGTCAAGTTCTCTAAGAACAAAGTTATAGTAGAGTCTCTCTCGTACCATATCATATCCGGCAATAACTTAGAAAAGGATCATGTTCTTTCAACCCATGTTTATCAAGTTTTTAGGACAAGACAATATTAGCCAACAAACTTAAACATTAAGGAATTCTAAGTCATAAACTAGGTGCAAGCTGATTCATAAACAGAGCAACTATTCATCATTTCATCTTAAGAGAAACCTACACCATCTTATGTCAAATAAAGGAGTGGAATATATTTTTGTTTTTTTTGAAAGGAAAAGAATTGGAAATGACTTGGGAAATTAAAGGCTTACCTGGTGGGGGTCCTCCCCCAAGCTAGCTCAAAGCCTATGGGTCGGGATTATACCCCATGTGGAGCCAAAATGCTCTCTCCTATGCGCGGCGCTGCTCCTCTCGTGCACGAATGTCTGTGAACTCCTACTGGTACTCCTAGTGGCGCTGATCTGCAGTCTGTACATAGAAGTGGAGTGTATCATGAATATTTTTATTACTCACCTCTAGACCGTGGATGCGTGTGCTGAGGTCCTGGATCGTCTGAGGCTCCTTCGTGTGCCGGCGTGGTGATCGAGGCAATCCCTCAGACTCAGAAGAAATCTCGTAGGAGCTTGTCCATGCTGAGCCGCCTGCCTGATCTGGGTGCGGGGTGTAGCCCGACTGGTAGCCTGGTATGTACCCTGGATTTGGCATAGACGAAAAGAAACTATGTACTGGACCTGGCATGAACCTAGTGGTGGCATCAGGTGCAGGGGTCTGCACAAAGTCTGGTGGTGGGGCAGGTGATCGTGAAGTTCCTGCCCCATTTCTTGCTACTCTCCTAGTCGACCTGCGAGACACAGAGCTTCTGCGTGCTTCGTCGGAAAGGATCCGAACGAAGGTAAGTGAATGGGACTTATACAATGAGTATTCCGGGTTAGGAAGCGGAATCTCCATTGTATAGCCCGAAAAAAATAATAAATGACTTTCTCGCGGTCATCCGCATCAAGCTTAATGTGATGCCCTTGAACCAAGGATTGGATCGTGATCTCGGGCGCGGGTCAAGAATGTAAAGAACATTCGTCCTTCAAACAAGACCGACACCATGAGCAATCCGTGTCACAAGGGAGGTGCAATAAATAGTGGTGGTAAACTTGATGGTTTCTAGCATCCAATTAATTATTTCTTTCACAGGAGCAATTTTGATTCGTTTTACCATTGCAAAGAGACATTTTAATTCAGCATCATGAATGCGACGGGAATCATGTCTAGGAAAAATAGTGCTAGACATCCATTTGTGCATAAACCTTAGTGATGGATGTTGTATATTTGCATTAACACCTCAAATCTAGCACTAGAACAATCAATATCAGATATGTGCATGAAGAAAGCATCACGATTATACCCATGAAGTCTTTGCATCAAAATCAATTAAGCACTTTGCTTTATCAAACCCCAAAATTTCAGCAATTTGTTTCCATGTGCGATAGTAGTGGGTATGAAAAAGTCAAAAAGAAATACCCTCATCATGAACTTTCAAAGTGCACAGGAATTGGATAGTGAGCATTTTAGAGCCTAATTCATCAAGAGGATCTACCTTTGCCCATCCTACGGCTCTCCACATGCGAGGGAATTCGGAATCCATACCTAGTTTTTCAAGAGCTTCCTGGGAGAAGCGTGGCGCGTGAGCGAAGGGTCGATCTTTTAGCATGTGGTAT
This sequence comes from Hyparrhenia diplandra, assembly GCA_015847255.1. Taxonomy (NCBI): domain Eukaryota; kingdom Viridiplantae; phylum Streptophyta; class Magnoliopsida; order Poales; family Poaceae; genus Hyparrhenia; species Hyparrhenia diplandra. Next base: position 13,618 of record JADLZK010006441.1, read on the forward strand.
GCTTGTATCTCTCGTGCGTCTTGGAGGTCGAGGTACGGAGCGTCAGCTGGGTCGATCGTCAAGTGTGGGTGGACTTGAGGAGGAGCGTCGTCTTCGTGCATCGGGCTTCCTTCGGCTTCGGTGTGGCGAGAGCTTGAGCCTTGGGAGAGCCGGGAGCTCCTTCTTACCGCCTTGTTGAATGCTCCGGCGATCTTGCTTCCTATCCTGCTCATGTTGACAAGAACAAAACAAGAACAAGAACTAGAACAAGCGTGATGTTAGCTCGAAAAAATTCTTACTAGCTCTTGATCTTTGGCACGTTGGGGTTGTTGATTGCAAGAGGTTTCTTGCACAAGCTCTTGGAGAAGAGATAGAATGGAGAGGTGAAGTGGGAGAGTGAAAATGTGAGAATGAGAGGGGTGGTGAGCTCTCCCGGGCACCTCGAGTATTTATAGAGCAAAGCACCAGCGACATGGGACCGAGAACAACGGCTACTTCGGCCACGAGGCGGGGGACAGCGGGCGGCGTTCCGAGGCGGCGGTCGCCGCAGCGGGCGGGTGGCGGCCGGGTGGCCCCCCGCTGCCCAACTTTGGCGGGGGTGGCAAAGAACGGTCATGTGTTTCCCCGACCGTTGGTGCTTTGGGTCGGTTTCGACCGTTGGCTCCAGTTTTTGAATTTTCCCAAGTTTATTTTAATACTTTTATGAAATGGAAAATTATTTTGTAATATGTTTTGTATATTTTCATTCATGGCAGAATAAATGGGGTGCTAAAAATCAAGAGTTTTATTTTATGAGTTAGAAAATTTTATTTATATGTTATGTTTATATTAAATTTAATACTATATAGTGTTGGAAGGGAAAAATAAAGATTCATCTATATATATATACATATATATATATATATATTATGTGAGTAAATAAATTCTATAAATAAAATAAAGAAATACTTAATTTATTACCTACTTACCTTTGGTGCTCCTTGTCTTGAAGAAAGCGGGGTTGATTTGAATATCTTACGCTTTTACTCCCTAGAATTTCTTCTAGTGTAAGCTCATTGTTTTCCTTGGCGGGTGTAGGCTTTACCCGCCAGCACCTTTGTGGTGGTCTTTGATGGTGAAGGTGTTGGGGTTGGTTGTTCCTTCCTTCTCCACACTTGTTTGGTAGGAGTGGCTTTGCTTTTTCCCTCGAAACTTCTTACGTTAGGAGCATCATCTTGCTTGGGAGCCGCCTTTTTTCTTTGGCTCCGGCTTTTGTTTTCTCAAAGTCTTGGCTAGCTGAGGGAGGTTCATGAACTTTTTGGGATCTATTACTATCTCCTTCAACTCTTGGGTGGTTGATCCGCATTTGATACGAATCATAGAACATTGCTCTTTGGCTTTCTTGGGCTTGACTTCAGGTTTCCTTTTCTTGATTGGGTTAACGGTTTTGAAACTATTAAAATGGCACCGCATTGTTTCATCGGGGAGTTGGAATTTGATCCTTCCTGTTCCCACGGATATGGACGACAAAATCTGTGGGGATGTAACATTCTTCACCCGTACTAGAAGATCTTACGCTATTCCCTCACTGTCTTGATGGATTGGTGCGCCATTTGGAGTTGCATTTTGATGGGGGTGAGTGGCGAACATCTTAGTGCATCACTTGTCTTCTTGGACATGATGTTGACGCTTGCCCCCAAATCACGATAGGCTTTCTTGAAGATGTGCGGACCAATTGCACAAGTGATTGTTGGGTGCCCAGGATCGCCTTCTTTGCGACAAATGGTGACTCTACAAAAACATCGGGCAAATCTGACTTCGAGGGTTACCAATCCTCGTTGTCACCATGTTAATTGTTTGAGGTGAAGGTTTTCGCCGCCAACCCTTCTTTTGACTTAGGTGAAATAGCGACGACATTTGAGAAATTTGAGTTTCAATCATTTTATTAAAGCTAGATTGATTCTGAATAGGCGTGGATAAATTTTCAAGTTTTGAACTAATGGATTCTAACATTTTATCATTATAAGATATTTTCTTGTTCGAGAGATTCATTAATCTTAGCTTGACCAAGAACTAAATCTTTTTAAAGAAGGTTGGTTTGAGTTATAACTAGAATTGTAATTGTAATTAAAACCATTACCTCCTTGTGGACGTCCTTGATTGTTCCACCTATTGTTATTGTTATTATTGTTACCATTGTTGTTACCGGATGGAACCCATTGTTGATGAAGGCAAGCTCTTCATGAGTTTCGAGACGATTCTTTTGCCCGAATGTCCAAGCTCTCCACAGACTTCACAAGTCATCAATGCTTCCGGAGGTGGTAGAGTGTTGTTCATGACTTCCTTCTCGGTGGCTTGATCTCCCAATCTTTTTGAGTAACAGGTCCATCTTTGCAACTAGCATGTCCGTCTCCTTGACGTTGTGCATGCCTCTTTTTTTGTTGGGGCTCTGTCTTCTCCCCATGCTTGGTTCTCGATCATCTTCTCGATGAGTGCTTCAGGCTTTTTCAACAAAGTGAGGGATAGAAATGCCCCTCCTAGTAGCGGCATCAAGATGGCCCTTACACATGGGTGTAAGACCATTGTAGAAGTTCTGAAGTACAAGCCATGTCTCCATGCCGTGATGTGGGCAAAGGCAAGGATGTATTCTTGCAGCCTTTCCCACGCTTTCGGGAATTGGTTCATTTGGATTCTCGGGCTGAAATTGGAAATTCTTGCCCGCGGGGGCATTGGTTTGGCCCATCGGGAAGAATCGAGCGAGGAATGCCGTGGAGCACTTGCTCCATGTGCCGACCGCTTCTTTGTCTTTGTAAAACCCTTTTTTCGCCTTCCCCACAAGGGAGAAAGGAAACAGCGGCGAGCTTGATCACGTCCGGGCGCGGCGCCCTTGATCACTATAGTGTCACAAAGCTCCAGAAAGTTCTGAAGATGCGCATTGGCATCCTCGCTTGGCAATCCACAGAATGGATTTGCACGTACCATCGTGATGAGGCCAAGGCGGATCTCAAAATTCTTGTCTCCAACATTGATTGCTGGTCCGGTGGGGACATTGCCCACCGCTGGGGTTGAATAGTCACGGAGTGTCTTGGCCATGAGTGTTGATGAAGATGGTACGGTGATGATGGGTTCAACCTCCGGTGGAGTAGCGACAGGTCTAACGGTACGGGACCGTCTCTTTCTGATCAACGCCTCCGGATTGTCAACGAAGATGTTCGGTAGGTTGCGACCGATCATATACTATCCCTGTTTTCATCCACAACAGGAAGAAAACAAAAGAGTTAGCCTGCAAAGACTAGGGCTATCATTCATACATGTGGTTATGATCATCATATGCTAGCTTTATGATTTTTTTAGAAAACCATGCCTTCCCAAGCAACGGCGCCAAAAATGCTTGTTGATATTTCTTAACGACATTACTAGAAATAGATAATAACCTATTTAAAACAACGGCACCAAAATGCTTGTTGGCATTTCATAGTGCAATCTCTAAGAATAAATAATATTCTCGAGAGAGACCACATTAAGAGATAAGATGATAGATGGATTCATGTGTTTACTTTAGTCAATCCGCAAGCGCATGGATCTATCATTGTAGCATTTCACCCGGTGGTATTCGGGTATCGTGATTTATATTTTCCCAAAGGAAGGCAGGCTTGTGTGGTTAGCTAGCATAATGATGATGATGATCCACAATGTATTTATGAATAACCATTAGTCAAATTGCAGGGGTAAGAAGCATGATATTCAGGATAGCGACAAACACACATAAGCTACTACACCACTAGCGAGAGAAAAGGATAAAAGAGAATCTACAATGAGAAGGTGGTTCTAAATATTGCACATGGGTGAACTCTAGTTTTACATGTGAGGAGGCTAAATTATGATGGGACTACAATCATATGATGAGGAGATGCCCGCAGCTAGTCTGCTAGCCGATGGACACTTTCAGAACTCCAACTCAACATCCGAACGTGGAGGAATACGATGGGCGGAACAGGGCTGTCACCACCTGCCCCTTACCTCACTACCGTGGGATGCCGACATTTCTGATGATTACTATAAACCTGGACACCACGTCCACGTGTATAGAAAATTACCTAAATCCCCCCGGGACTCCGACCCTACGGATCGACAAGCAAGGATAAAGGTAAACCCGAAGGTACACCAAACCATCATAATCTACATAAATCGATCACTCTCTAGCGAGTCGACACATGACGGTTAATTCTATAATTAGCCAAGTTCTATCTACAAATATGTCACCTAGATCATAGTTCACACATTAATAAGATAACATGAGGGTAACTATACTCTTGTTCGAACGCATTGCAATATGAATATAAAGACCTGAATATTGAAAGGAACTCCATAATAATATTAATATTACCAAAAGATCCTTCCAAGGAGACAAGCCCTCCTTGAAGCTCAACCTTGCTCAAAACTACAACTAGGACTAAAGAAAGTGAGTGAAGTGCTCAAGGGTGTGTGTGTTGTGTGTTGGAAGGGGGGTGTGGCCTCTTATTTATAGGGGAATGAAAGTGGTTCTTGGCGGGAGTTTTGGCGTCAAATCACCGAAAAACACCGCCATGCACCGCCTCTACTCCTCTAGAGTTGGACACGGGGACAAGGCGCGGCGGGATCGGGCACGGGCTGCGGCGGTCGCCGCACCTGCGGCGGTCGGCCCAGGTTTGGCCCGCCCCGCGCCCATCATTCGCGTGTGGGCTGGTGGCCCAGTGTAGGTCGCCTTTCCGGAGGTGTTTCAGTCCGTTTTGCTTCGGTTCTGGCCTGTCACGTTCCCCTTGGTCAAAGTGTATTTCCTGAGTTTGCACTTTACTCTTTATTTGGCGTACTCTCACTTGTTTCCGTGTTATGTTCCTGCAAAACAAATATTCTCGAATACACGTGGAACTAGGTGAGTAGTAAATGTTTATTTGGCATAAGTGTGTTCTATCTCTCTTAATTAGAGCTAAGTTGGCGGTATAAGATGTGTGATAGTGACCGCCAACAGTTGCTAAGCTTAATGGCCGGTGCCAAATCCCCGGTGGGAGCTCAAGCAAACGATCACAAGAGAGGGTCCAACAAGCCACGAGCAATCCACTAGTGATGCCTTTCGCGTACCTCCCGCGGGGTAAGGCTCAACCCCTCACAAGTCCACCGGTGTGGCCTCGAACAAGCTCCAATCGAGCTCAACACCGCCTCTTGCTCCAAGCCGCTAGGGAACCGGGCAAATTCCCAAGAGAAACAAGATCCCACGGCTTCTCCAAGGATGAAGTGCCTCTAGAATGCAACCGATGCAAGCAATGCACTTCTATCACTCTCAATCTCACTCAAGAATCGAAGTTAGAGTGAAGAGATGAGTGGAGGGGAGTCTCACAAGCTCACAGATGAGTTAGGCTGTTGAAATGTGCAAGAGAGCCTCAAATGGACCGGCCAAAACACTATATATAGACCCCAAGTCGAAATAGAGCCGTTGGTCCAAAACATCCCTCGTTGGACGCCTTTGTGCCGACGCGCGCCGGTGCCCACGCCGACGCGCCAGCGCCGGCAAAAACCACGGTGCTGTGACGCGGCGCGCGGACGCGCCAGCGCCTGCGTCCGGGCGGGGGCCTCCCGACATGCTTATCGGATCTGCGTCCCGCGCGCCGGACACGCCCGGTCGCCAGCGCCCAGCGCCGGCCACTTCTTCGTCGACGGAATTTCCACAGCCGGACGGCGTAGATCCAATTTGATTGCGTCGGCGCACCACGTCGGATCGCCGTCGGTCGTGGCGATTTGAATATTTGCACCGCGCGCAGGCCGGTAGCAGTACAAAAACTTCCTCTTCGTCGTTGCGTCGTCGTCTTTCCATCTTTCCAAGTTTCGCTTCTTGTCTTGAGTTGTCAACACTTCGAATGTGTCCCATGAGCACAAGTGTTAGCATGTCGCGATCGGTTAGACAAGAACGAAGTTAGTGCTCTCAATCCTAAAATGCATATGCAAGTCAATTGGACCTAGAAGCACTTCACCAAAGGATTGTCGCGGCATCCCCTCTTGATAGTCGGCTATCTATCCTATAATGTGATCACACGCTCTATCGTGTCTTGATCACCGAAAGGAAAACCCTATCAAGATACCTTTGCCTTGATCTTCCGGGTTCCTCTCAAGCCGATCACCGAGCTTGACGATCCATCATGTCCACCATCATCGTCCATGTTCATGATCATCATGCTCCTTGTCATCCACTTAATCCTATCTCAAGTCATCACTTAGAGCAAAGGATTAGTCCACAAGTGTGTCATCAATTTCCAAAACCAAACTTGAGATTTCACCTGACGCTCTGGTCCAGCTTCTGGTCAAATGCGACAAACACCTGGACCCACACACTAACACCCCTGAGCCAGCGTCCGGTCAAGGTGACCGGACGCTCCGGTCGGCCAAAACCCCGATTCCAGACCTTACTGGAATCGACCGGACCCTGCTCGACCGGACGCTCCGGTCAGGCCCCCTCGGTTCGGTCCAGCGTTCGGTCGCTAGAATCCTGTGCGGTTCATCGTTTGTTGTCGCCTTCGCTTCAATTCAAGCTTCGCCACTTGCCTCAGGTTTCCAACACATCGAAGATCATCTTGATATCACATGTGTTAGCATTTCGTAAACGATTTGACAAGAACAAAGTTAGTGCACTAGAATCTAAATGCATATCCAAGTCAACATGAATCTGGAGGCACTTCAAATTCAGATTAGTCGTGGCATTCCCCTCTTGATAGTCGGCTATCTATCCAAAATGTGATCACACTCTCTATAGTGTCTTGATCACCGAAAGCAAACCATATCAAGTTATACCTTTGCCTTGATCTCCAGGTCCTTTCCTTTCCAATACGTGAGCTCCATGATCCTTCATGTCCATCATCAACGTCCATGTCCATGATCATGTTGCTCCACATCATCCATGCAATCCTATCTCTTAAGCACACTTAGAGTAGAGGATTTTCATAACAGAGTGTCATCAATTATCAAACCAAACATGAGATTTCACCTGGGCGCGTGCCGCGGCAGCACGAGGTGGGCGGCGTCTCTAGGGTGCAGCGTCGCCGTCGCCGTGAGATAGTTAGGAGAGGGAGGAGCCGCACGAGCTGGGGTTAGGTAGAAGTCGATATATATTCCGTGAAGACGACACGCACGGGGCGGCGACGGCCACCGGCCCGACCCGACCGCCCCACCCCTCGCCGACCACCGCCATGCGGGCCACATGGTGACCGGGCCCACCATTCACCTCCGCGTCTAGGAAAGACGCGGGCAACAACGCTGGCACGCCGAGCCTCCCGTGCACGCACGGGCGGCGTGTTATGGCATACGGCGGGGCTCGGGCCGGCCGATTCCAAGATCCGGCGATGAGAAGAAATTTTGGGTGACGTGGCGGCAGGAGCCCCCCGTTCTTGCAACCTCCTTTAAAGAGAGGTAAATTGTGACTGCTCTGCTCTAAGTTTTTCCAGCTCGGCTTCATATTTTTTAGCCAAACGAGTTTAGCTCCATACACTCAGTTTGAGAAAACTTGGTGGAGTTATAAGGGCACCTAAAGAGGTGCTCTACAAACTCTAAGTTTTATAGAGTTGCTCAATGGTGGAGTTTGTGCAGCAGAGTTCGTGGAGCAGTCCCAAACACCCCCTATTAGTATAATAAGTAGGTTGGTATCCATGCCTTACTACAAGATAACTAAACTTTTAGGACTTTACTGATGTCTGCACGCGTAGGATTTTTCTCCATCCGACTGCACACCCTATTTTTAGAAAGTAAACGTTAACAATGCCAAAAAAAGGAAAAAAGAAAGGGGTGATAGATGGTGCAGGAAGAATCCAGTGTGTTCGTGCCTTTCGGCTCCCTGGCCATACAAGCACGTCTCCAAATTGGGCCTGCTATTGTAAAAAAACATATACCCGCCGTTCTTTTTATACTACAAGCAATTATTTTCCACCATAACCAACATCTCACAATATTGGATCTCAACATAACCACAACAAGCAAGGAAAAATACCCAAGAAATCACTAAAATCACCTAGATAATCAATGAACAAAAAATTGTTAACCATTTGTAAAGATGGCCATTTGGCCCGCACTGCGACGGCCCGGTCCGAGCCCGGCAAAATGGCCGTACATTCGGGCGGCCGGTCCGTTATGTACGGGCCCCGGGCGGCGGCGCGGTCTGGTGGTGGCGGACCGGGCCATGGGCCGCCGCCTCGCCCGCGTGGCACGATGGCGGTCCGCCCCGATGGCGGTTGGCCCGGTGGCGGCCCGGTCTCCATGTGGCAAATATTAGTCCCCCGGCTTTGTTTACGGCCCATCGAGATAACCCTAACACATTCCCAATCCCTTCCCTTTGCTCCCGTCCGTCTCCCCACCCCCCGTGCCGCACTCGCGAATCGCGATTCTGCTCGTGTCGCGGCCGCGCCGCTACCCTCCCCGCCCACGCCCGCGCCGCCTCTGTTGCCGGCGGGCGCTCCCTCCCTGCGCGGCGGGGCGCCATCCCGGCAGCAGCCACCAGCGGCGGTGGCGCACTTCGCGGTTTCCCGCCAGCGCGCGGCGGCGACGACTTTCGCGGCTCCGCCCGGCAGCGGCGGCGGCACCATCGCGGCTCCGGGCTGGTGCGGCCCGATGCCCACCGGCCCCACCGGCCCGTGGCCAGTAAAATGGCCCACGGACCAGGCCATGGGCGAGGGTGCGGCCCGGCACGGTGGAGGCACAGCCCGCGGCGGTCCCGGTGCGGCCCGCAGCGGGCCGCCCGTTGGACATCTATAACCATTTGTAACTTTTGCATAGTAACATGTATTTCCCACCAGTTTGGATCTAGAAAATCTCATGGATTGCCTAGAAAACCACAAAACCAAAGATGATCAACAAAATCACATACATCCAACATTAAAGTGTTGTGAAAAAAATCACATGTATCCAAAATCAGATTAATGCATTTTCTATTGTTCTTCCCTTCATATCTTCTACTCCAAGATTCTTCATGTTTCCATTGTTGTTCCCTTCATATATTTTGATGTTGGCCAAGCATTTAATTTTTATTTTGGATAATGAGCTAACCAAAATTGCTTAGCAAAACTAAACTGCTTGTAATTGTTAAAGAAAATGCTTTGTAGGTCAGTGTTGAGGCAAGTCCGCGTAAAGGGATTCACATCTATACATAACCCTTATTTTCGTACCGTCCCATCGGTTCCGACCAAGACTCATTCTACTGTTTCCAGCACAGTAAACTACGCCCACCGTTCGATTCCCTCTTCGCAGGAAGCCGTCCAACCTATGCGTATTACGGAAAGACCGATCCCGCCCTCCGGCGCTTTACGTTTCCGGGGCGCTGTACCGCCGCAGAACAAAGCAATCCTATCTCCCACCCCCGCCTCCTCTTCGAAGCTGCCGCAACCGCAATAGCAACGCTCCACCCGCCCCTGGCACGGCCCAGCGGCGCATCATCGGGACGCCTTCCGCATCCCCCGCCACTTCCCACTCATTGCACCCATCCACCCCTCCCGCCGCCCCCCAGCCCGCATCGCCGCTGCCGCCACAAGTTCGGCCTCCCCGCCATCCGACCACCGACCTTTGCCGGCTTGCGTCCCGCGCCGCCGCACACCATCCTCTGTTCTATCCACATCAGACCCCGCGTGAGTGGCTTATCTTCACGTGACTTCAAGCTCCCCGTCACAGCTATCCACCTACGCCAGCGTTGCCCTGTCTGCCTCTTCCTACCACAGAAAGGACCCGCCAAGAACGCCGACTTCGCTGCCACTTTAGTAGAAAAAAAGGTAACACCAATTCCATCTTCTATTCATATGTAGCAGTAAAAGGAGTAAGCCCAATTTCATCTTAAGCTCACGTTGGTATGTTGATGAAAACTCTTTTTGGTTCACTATAATAAAGCTACTCTTTGCTCCCCAAGTGCTCGGTGAAATGTTCACAAGAAATGTGCTTCCTGCTACTATCTACATGTGTTTATAGGCCATCCAATTGCTCCTGCTGCCGTGAAATTGACCAGTGGTGTGCTCCTCCAAAGCTCAGGCAACAGTGTTGCTGGCACGCAATTTGCTGCTTCCTGTCTGGCACTGCCACTGCTAGAGCCCGGTCCGTCCTCAGTCCATTGCCTTCCAATTGCTTGCTTTTTTTAAGCGGTTTCTATGCCATCTGATTGTACAAAAGTGTCACACATATTACCAGCTTATAGTTTTGATGCAAGCAGCCAACTCAAACTGCATGTATTGATGTCTGCAGGTTATTTGGTGCACTTAACCTAAAGAACCTTATGTGGAGTGTGCAAAGACAGTTATCAGCTTTCTAAAACTACAATAATATTTTCATGCTCTATTGTTCCTTTACGCCTTTTGTAGAGTGCCTAACCTTCCAATTCACAAAATTACATTGACATTTGAGGGAGCTACTGAATTACGTAATGCCTTACTTGCTGCTATACCGGTTAAATATTGATTGCTTCATTTAAAAACCATCATGCGAGAGGTTCGGTAACTCTGTAGCAACTGTTTGGATTTTGTCATCGGCATCCAATTTTGAACGTGCAACCCCGTTTTTTAACAGTCGTTTCCATGGTGCACTCTGTTCATTTGTTATCCCTGGTGCTTCTCAGTCTACATATAAGGTATGTGGATACAGCCAATGCGTTTTGATTTTCTATCTCTTAGTACGTCCCGCATCATTTAATCCCCCATTATGTGCTCCTGAGTATAGTTAAGTTATTACATTTTCAAACACCGTTCTTAATTCTGAAACTATTGTTTTCCACGTGAACATGCCAGCGCACAAGCACAACAAAATGCTAATATTGCTTCGATTTCATCTATTTGCACCTTGGTCTATCTTTTCATATGGTTCTATAAATTAGTTATATGCTCCTAAGTTAACCTATCAAGTACTGTAGCCTTCCTATTGTTACGAAGCCAACACAATTGTTGGACATGTATTTTACTTCATCAACTTATCCCAATCCTATTATACAGGTTATGTATATATGCAGTTCCACATGCTTCCTCGATTGATCCTCACCACATGGAGATGATCAGCATAACCCATCTTCGATCAATAGAGAATAACTCGGGGGTTCCTTCTGTTGTAGGTCATCAATATTCTCAAATTAAGAGGTTACTGTTGAACACCATGAAGTTGTAGCTTCATCCATCTATTTTTGTAGTTTTTCAATGAGCCCGCGCTTCCTGCTAGTTTTAGACAACGACCCTGCAAACATGAAGAAAAATGTTAGGATGCACCAGCGACGGCACCAACCCGATCCGCGTCTATGGCAGCGACGGCGCGCGCATCTATCCAGGCAGCGACGGCGTGCGTGGCCTCTTCCCCACCTGCAACGGCGGCGCGCTTGCGGCCTTTCCCCGCCGGCAGCAACTCATGGTACCCCTGCTATCCACCACACTGCCCACCACATCGGCGATTCGCGCAGCGGACCCATGCCCACGACCATCCCCCATCGACGACATCAGCCTAATTCGTGTCCATGGCCGTCAAGACTGTGCATGTGGTCGCATGGGGTCTGCACCTCAGCAACTTGACCACAGCTGTGGCGATAGCCTGACCCATGTGAACGGGCGGCCGTGGAGGAGCCGTTGTTAGCCTCAGCCAGCAACAGCGGTGCCTTCAAGATGTTCGAAGAAATGCATAATGCATAGGTCAGGTGGAGATGCATTCGTTCCCTCTCTGAAGCAGCAGAAGCTCCTTTGCACATGGTCAGTAAAAGATATTGTGAGTACTGAATGCTGCTGCACTCCACACTACTGAATGTTAATACTGATGATTACTGAATCCACATGGTCTTCAATGATTACTGAATCCACGTGGTCTTCAGCCTTCAGAGTTCAGCCCTCCTACTGAAGATTAGCTCGTCCGCTCTGGTATTGATTACTGAACGAGTAATATTGAAGCTAACAATATATTACTGAATACTTGTTGTCACAAAGATACTACTGAATGCTGGATGATTTTGTAGTGACAAAGGAAAGGAGAGGACTTATACTAACTGAACAATTGTACTAACAAATACCAAAGGAAATCAGCTTGTACAGGGAGGATGTGAGTACAGGAGTAGGTGGCGCCTCCATGGACGCATCTTCTATCCGCCAGTAATGAGGCCAGAAAAAACTCCATATATCAATCTTTGTTTAGTAACTAGGTGAGTGCCCGTGCGCTGCAACGGAAGATAAGATTTTTTATTGCAACAAGAATGTTCATGTAGCATAGACCATGGAGAGCACTGGCATGATAAAAAAAATGTTCAGCAACAGTTCTAGCATTGTCAATATATTCTGTTCTTTTTTATTTTTATGAACTCCATTTGTTTTGAGGCAAGCAAACAATTCGCATTTTAGGATAGAGATACCCAACATTAAAAACTTACATTGATATATCATAAAAAATGGGGTTCCACCAAATTATGTAGCATTCGAAGTTAGCAACAAACAATGTTTTACCCAAAAAAAGAAGGCAGAGGTACATATATGACAGTCCACTACCAAGGCGTACATTTATAATCACAACATCCTGCCCCAGCTCATAGGTCATTGCTACCGTCACCATTGTTGCCTCTTAATGTCACAGATGCTTGCGCTGACCACCTCTTATGCCATGAGGGAACACAAGCTTGCCATCTGTTGAATCCATTCTTTCTATCTGAATGAGCTATCAGCCTCTGAATGGGTATCCTACGATCAGATTAACCATTGTCCTTTATTCACATCACCTGTACATAAAGTATTAATATGATCAAATGTGTAGTACAATTTTTGCAAACGCATATCATGCAGGTATTGACTGAGTGCATTAGTAATCACAACAAAATTAGAAAAAAAAATCAAGGCGGTAACAACTCTGGAGTGGAGAGGCCATCTTTCAGAATGACATGAACTCCAGATCTTTCATCTTTCATGGCCTTTAATTGTAGGAGCATTCATGCCTTTTTTCTACAAGTTTATCATATATTAGTATAAAGACTTATTTGATTAGCATACTATACCATTCTAGAATTTGAGCAGCAATCTGCAATCTTGAATAAGAAGGATGCTGCTAGAACACATACTTTTGTAGTCAGTGCTGATGGAAATTTCAAATGCGGCCTATCACTCCTTTTGGATGTGCAAATTCATTGCCCATGAAGTTGAGATAAGCACATCTATTCGTCATGAAAGTAATTATTAAAAAATTGATACTTGTTACAAAAGAATGAGATCAACCGGTTCGTCTCAGCAAATGACAATTGTCCATAAGGATCTCAGCAGTCTGCCACTATTATCTATATACGAGCGACAATGCTTTGTAGAAACCATGCCTGCAAAACATAGTGCCAGAATTTCTTCTTTTTTTGAAAATTTCCACATCCTTAGTATACTCGGTCGAACATTGGTTAAAGATTGTCAGCCTGGTGATAAGTGAGACTAGAAAAAGGTAAGGTATATGCAGAAACACAAACAGTACACAGGATCTAAAAGAAATTGCAACCTTTACATTGTACAGCACATTGACTGTACACATATTTGGATCAGGTAAGTGTGTCTCAAGTAATTTCATTGCAAAGACTCAAGGTTCTGAACATGCGAGTGTGTCTCAAGTAATTTCACTGCAAAGACTAAAGGTTCTGAACATGTGAACCATCAACAAGTGGTAACATGCGGACTATCAAACTGATTTATTGTTTTCAGACATATGTAACACTTAGTCAATTCGTTTTTCAATCTAACAATATCATGTATATACCATTTAAATGCATAAACAGAAAAGATAAAAGAAAACCAATTTTGCCTTGAGGCCCCTGAATTTTCCAGTAATAACTGCGTCCAGATATGAAATATTACCTCTCTGGCGCTTTTGCATCAAGAACCCTGAGAGTGAAATGATATTCTGTAACTGCCCTTCTCCTTCTCGATGCAGGACGGAGCAGAGGAGGGCCGGGCTCCTTCAGGCGGGGGAAGTGGCCGGCTATGAACGGTTTTTAGGGGAGATCCGTGTTGATGCGCGATACAAGCAGACATGATGCTAGATACAAGCAGGCGGAGGATCAGGCGGGGGAAGTGGGAAATCCTAGCGAGCTATGAACGGTTTGAGTACGAACGAACAGATGCAGAATCCTGCATCTAGGACCGAACGAATCTGCAAGGAGCAAAGGGAGAGTGGTAGGGCATCCGTACCTCTCTGCGCGGACGGTCGTCGGTCGGCCCATCACGCAGCGGCGCGTTCCCATCATCTGGCGCGGCGCCACCACGCAGTCCAACGAGGAGGCCTCGGCGGCGAATTATTCCGGCGAGGGCGAGCAAGAGGGCACATTGACGCCGCCCGGCTCCACCGCGGGGATGCCTCGCCGCTTCCGCAAGAATCCCCGGGACGCCGAAGGGCGCAGCGCGTGCTGTCGCGATGGGTGTGGTACGCGGGCACGAACCAGGAGAGAGCGTGTTTCAAAAAAAAAAAAACAGGAGAGAGCGGCATCTTCTCGTGTGGGGAGCGCCGGGTCACGCGGGGAGCCGAGGCGGGCGGAGTTGCGGGGGGGGGAGGTAGCAGGGCTTGCCTGGGCGCCACGCCGCCAGGGTAGTGGCTTCGCCTGCGCACTGCGCCGCGGTCGCTGTGCATCGCATCGTGATCGTGGGTTAGCGGCGGTTCCACGGATGTGAGACAGAGGACGCTAGGCCGGGAAACCATCATCCGGGGAGGAGGGCGGGGTGAAGCCGGGTGGACGGGATTAGGGGCGGACGGATTAGGCGCCTGATGACGATAACATTTGAGGCTTTTTAGTAGTAAGATTAGCTCGCAATGAGCCAATCAATTGCGTTCAATAATTAATCTTTTGTTTAGTAATTCAGGATGTGCTTAGTAATTCATGTACATGCTCAGTAATATACGCTCAACAATTTTATGTATGTGTACTTTAATATATGCTACGTAATACATCAACATATGATCAGTAATTAATCTTAGTTTAGTAATCCATGGTTTGCTCAGTAATTCATGTATGTGCTCAGTAATATATCAACATATACATCTGTTGACACCCGAAATTGTTACGTGCTATTTTTAGTAACTTTGGCATGTCAAGAAAGTCATAGATATTGGAGTGCAACGGCGAGGCTCAAGAATCAAAATAGGGCCCAGCAATGCATGCGCCGGGGGTGGGGGGGCATGCGGGGCGCGTCTGGCGCTTCGAAAGCACTGTCGCGTCGGGCGCTACCGGCATGTGCGTCCGGCGGCGTCCCAGTTGCATGGTTCTCACGGGACGCGTCCGTGGCGCTGGCGCGTCCGGCGCATGGAGTCTGCGTAGCGATTTCGTGACTTGTTCGAACCGATCTCTTTTTCTAATCGGTTTTTGGCAAGTTTTGATGCTTGGAAACGCATCTAAGGCAGTTTTAAGGGGATAAGACCACCCCCTCTTTATAATGAGAGGTTCATGGCCGATTTGATCCCATCTACATCTAATCGACACAATCGCTTTTGCAAACCCTAATTTCTCTCCTCTTCCTCTCTCTTTCTTCGCCGCTGCTGCCATGAACAGGTGATCGACGATGACAACGCCCTAGAGCTGTAGCCAGCTAGGGCAGCCCATAGCCGCTGCTTGGCGTCCTCACGGGGTCCGTCCCGGTGTGTGGGGTTCGGGTCTCAAGAGACTTCGCCGGCGTGTCTTGCGTATGGCGCTTCCGACGAGGCTCCTCCTCCGGCGTGTCTTGTGTATCGCGCTTATCGTTAGAGGCACAAGGTCCAGGTGTGGATATCCTTAGGCACTAGCCGATTCCTAAATTCAGCTTGCCCTACGTAGAAGCGATCTAGCTCTTTATTTGGTGTGTCACCGATTTATTTGTCAATACACTTTTTAGCGACTCCGCTGGGAAGAAGAAAACTACTTCGGCTCTACTTTGCAGCCATCGAATCTATCTTCCCTAACCATATTTATTTTTCTTACGTAACCGCTGTTGAATCTGCCTACTGGCCGGTTGCATCTATTGCTGTTAGATTCGACACAGAATCGGCCCCTAAGGCCGATTGTGTTGGCCGATCGTCCTTGTGGGGTCCGACAAGGCCACGTACGGCAGGAGAATTTAGCCATAAATTTCAATTGCCAAGGAAATATATATACAGAAGCTTCTTCAGCTTTGTCATCACGTGAATAATTGACGTGGATAATTGAAGTTGCCGTGTGCTCATCTACGGGAGAAAAAAAGAAAACAAATCTGCTATTTGTTTTACTCTGACATGAAGTGTTGGCGGTGGAGATCGGAACTGCACCTTACTGCTCCACATGAATTGAAAATTGTGAGCTTTGCCGACACATACATGGAGACGTATCAAGATACTGCATCGCAATATTATTACTCCACGCCTAAGATAAAGCTTGCAAATTTATATAACTAGTGGGTTACCCGCGCATTGCTGCGGGTATGAAGGAGAATTGTATAATAAGTTACAATATTACTATCACCCTCCTATTCTTTTTCTTTCTTCTTTTTTTTTTTTTTTTTTTTTTTTTTTTTACTATAGCAACAGGTCCCACTTATAGTTTTATTAATATATATCCATGTGAGATCTTATTTTAAAGGATTTATTAAAATGAATTTAGTGGTGTAATCAGAATTTGATTTATTTTTTTTTTTTTCATGAGTTATAACCTTTTTTATGCCCATAGACATGTGGGGCATATTGATGACGTGGCGCAAGGAACGGTTATTGGGCTGATGAGGTGGCATGCTAGTGGGGTGTTAGTGGGATGGTGAGGTGGCGTGCTTGCATGTCGAGAGAATTAGCTAGTGGGGTTCCAAACATAACTGCTAGTGGGGTTCCAAACATAACTTTTATAGATAATGCTAATAGTTATTATGCAAGTAATATAAATTCTCATGTTGGTGTTGCTAGTCATAATGATGCTAGATATGTTCGCTACTACTTTTGATGATATTCCTCATTATGCATGTCCTAATTATGTGTATCATGATAAAGAGCCGATATTTGTTGAAAATCTATTAAATCTTAATTCTTCTAGCAACATGCGACATGTACGTTCATGGCTATAAGTTCACGGCGTGACATGCCAATGCATGACAAAATAAATGATTGATCAATTGCTCTCCAAATTCAATATCTTATGCGGTATTGATGTTCATGATTCGACTACGCATATTATTAATAATAACCATAGCCGAATCGTTAAAAATTCAACACCCTATGATAGTGATTATTCTTGTAATTCAGCTTCATTTAATTTTGGCCGAATTAATGAAAATCCAACGAGATACAGGGGAAGATGTTGATTATGATTCAGCCGTATTTGACTTTCTCAAAGCGAACGGGCCAATGAAGAGTCAGTCATGCCATTCTCAAAGCCAATGGGCCAATGAAGAGTCGGGTCATGCCAGAAATCCACACGGTTCTTCTAAATGGAGGGTGCCCGCATATCACAAACCTTATATGCTATATTATGATTACTTGGAAAATCCTAGTGGTTGGCGGGTACCTAAATTTCATATGTTTTGTGGAGAAAGTGGTAGGACTACCATATCTCTCACAATTGGGTTCTGCCAATAAAGAGGACTATATGAAAGTGCAGAATTTTCCTTTACCTCTCACTGGTATTGCCTTTGCATGGTTTACGTCTTTACCCGAAAATTCAGCTTGGTAATGGTCTATTTTAGAGGAATTATTCTATGAATTTTTTAGGAGAAACACTGAGAAAAGGCCAATCACAATTAGGGCATTAGTTGAGGCAGGATGGCTAATTGATTATCAAAAGGCAAGTCTCACTACAGAAAAATGTGGGAAACTGTCGACGGGTTATCAGCGATAGCTTAGCAGGGGTGTATCCGGCTAATAGTTTTAAGTGGTAGAGGTGCGCTAGACAACTAGCAAGACGTTTAAGTAGAACGAGCGAAGGGAAAAAACACACGGGTTTACCCGAGGTTCGGCCGCCTTGATGGCGTAAAACCTACGTCCTACTTAGATTGTATTGATTGATTGAGTATCAAGTGAGTTCTAGAGGGGACCCCTTTCGCCTTATATAGTCAGGGGGGAGCAGGGTTACAGGTCGGATCCAAGCCGACAAGATCTATCCTGATCGGTTACAATAGGGAAGTTTGTAGTGATTACAATAGAGCTATACAAGGCAATTATCTTGACGACCACGTTTACACCGTGATCTCCGATGGCCGCCGTCTGGGGGACGCCGAGGGGCTTCAGTCTTGTGGCCTGGGCCGGCCTGGAAGGCTCAGCTCGAGGTGGGCCGTGAGGGGATAGGGGTTTATCCCCCCACAGCTAGTCCCCGAGCACGCTATGTGCTGCAATTGAAGGAGTCTTGATGCTTTGACCATCGGGAGGTGTTGGACCAGTCTTGGTGCGGTGTCGACCAGGCTAGTAAAACATCGACTAGACGGGGACTGCTCTCGACCAGCCGACTGCATACTTGTAGCTTCTTCCCATCGCTTTCGACCAGTCTAGTCTTGATGAGTCCGCCTGCTGGATGCTGGGTGCTCTAATGAAAAAAAATCTTTTTCCATCTGGCGAAGTGTATGCGCCTGGAAAGGGAGGTCGCCCGTGCGGCTAGGGACAACGGTCGCAAAGCCCTGGACACCAAGCACACGCTGTTGGCCGCCGATCGTGCAGTGCTGAAAGAGAAGCGCGCCGATCTAGCCGTCCGGGAGCAGAGGATCCACCGTGAGGCACATGATCAAGTGCTCGGTGAGTTGCTTTAATCCATTAATCATTGGAATGGATCTGTGTTGAACTCATAGAACTTTGTTAGTTAAAACAAAAACTGGTGATGAATTTGTTGATACTTGTAGAGTATGAGGCCTCGGTGCAGACTCTCCAGGAGCAGCTCGTGCTGGCAAACGAGCAGATGGAGCTCCTGCGTGAAGAGGTCCGCAACACCGGCGCTGATCGTGATGGTATGTTGTCCAGAAGATTGATCTGGTACCTGCAGTGTAAATTGTAGAGTAATTGTCTAACTATTTGACCTTGGCAGCTCGTCTGGCTGGCGCGAGGAGGGAGATCTGATGAGATATGGCCCGATCTTCCGTGAGGTAATGGTAATTTCGATGGGTGGAGAACTCGACGTTGACGATCCGGGTTCGAATCAACACGATTCAAACCCTACAACCATTACACCACAGCTCCAATGGTTATCAACCAAGCACGACTTGATTGACCTCGCCAAAAAGGCTTTCCTGCAGGCGAATCGAAGAATGCCAGCAAGAACAGGTAATACGCAATCTGATAATTGCAAATATGAATTGCACGAATATGTATATGGGGTTCGAGAACTCAATTCCAAAGGACTAATCGACACAGTGGAGGAGATCAAGAACAAGGGCCTTGGTTGGATTGCAAGAGACCTTGTCGGTACAATTACAGCAACAATGTCTGTTTCCACGAGGAAAAACAAGAACTAAACAAAACCCGACGACAAATGGTGGCTCTAAGGGCCTTAAGTACATGTGTGAATGGAAAATAAGCCGCATGTATGTGCTCCTGAAGACACGGTTTATTGGATGGCATGCAACCATTCTCGCTGCACTCCTTATGGACGAGCACGAATGTTATTGGGTGGCATGCAGCACTTCTTGTTGCACTCCTCATAGATGAGCAGTAATTATTTGGTCGTTGCACACCTCTTGGGGAGTAGGTGCTTTCCAAATCTAGGTGGCATGCAACACTTCTCGTTGCATGGACCGATACCCGCTTGTGTGGTTGCATGGTGTTCTATTATTGACTTCGAATATGATGAGTGTGAGCTCCTTTGAGGTCATGTTGGCATAGCTAAAAGTAGGAGCAGCAGCGCCTGTGGTTGCATGAAGTCTTGATCATTTTGGTCATGCAAATGTGACGAATAAGTTGAGGATGAACGTGTGTCCAGCATGGTGATGTCCTCATCAAGATCCGTGATCTCGAGGTTCAGCGCGCCCTGTGGAAGGGCAACACCGAGAACATCCTGGAGGGCATCGGGCCGGTCCTCGACGCGATTCACGGCGCGGCGGTTGGAGGGGCCATTCGAGACGGGGTGGCACCAACGAACAGTGGGAACGTGACCGAGCGCAGCGCGGTGGTGTGGGAGGACTTCGAAGAGTTCACGCGCTAAGCCACACGCGACACTGCCCGTTGTTGGTATACCTTATAGTATAAAATATAGAGGTTTTTAAAACGAAAATAAGGGCTTAAAATGAATATTAACATAGTATAGGGGCTTGACTAACATGATTCCACTAGTTTTGGTGATTTATATATTTTTAGGGATTAAAGCGAGAAAAATGCCCAAGAGTTTGCAAGCCCTACGACATAAAGACGTATCCGTGACGTAACCCAACATGGAACCTACACTAGAACATTCCGAGAAGAGACCGAGAGAGCACCGAAGGAAGGTGGGGCCCACCTGGCAGAGCCAGGCGGCGGGCGCCTTCAGCCAAAGCGGCGGCCGCCCCGGTGGGGCCCCCCGTCGCCTCCCATTCAAGGTCGGTTCAGCACACCGCCTATGAGGAGCAATCTAGTCCATCCATCAAGGTCGGTTTGATCCAAGGGCTGTCGTGCATCCTCTAGGGCTATATAACAAGACCCCCTGACCCCTGGGTGAAACCCTAATTCATTCTCATTCATTCGAAGTCATCCTACTCCAAGTCAAGACCCTAAGCCCTAGTTCCACCATAACCAGAGCAATAGCTATCTAGGCTAGTTCTAGAGGAAGTCAAGTATTGTCTTGAATTCGATCATCAAGAAGTAGCGGGAGCAAGAGCTTCTCGTGGCTTCTCTCTTGTATTCAACATTGTAAGTATTTAGTTAGAATACAATTGCTATGACTTTATTCTATTTAATGATTATATTCTTATTTATATGTTTCCATGCTTATTATGATTATATATTTAGTTTAGTATGTTTGTCTTTATATTCAAGCATGGAGTCGTATAGCGCTCATATAGATGGTCACTATGTGGGTGGTCGACAATGTGTAAACGTGGTGTTTATACAACGTTTGGCTGCGACATCACCCTATATTCTGGGAAGTGTGGTAGATCGTGGATGTGATACTCCCATTGAGTCCTTTGGAGTCCACCCCCCAAATATAGGGCTAGTTGAACTTTGTTACTATGGTAGGTTGGTTTTGTTCCTAATCTTCCTTAGTAATATTCACCATGTGTAGATATAATGCTTTCATACGATGATGACTAGATGTATTGCACTAATTGTAGTATGCATTGGCATGTATTTAGGAGTAACCTAGGAATATTCCATCCTATTCTACCTATACCATGATATTAGCCTTTTATGAGACCAACTAGTGGCATACCATTATCTTTGACTTGGAATGTTATTATTATTATCATTATTATTATTTATCATTATTTATCTTTACCTTGTGACTTACCTAGTTTGAGTTTAGTATGATGCATATGGTTTACTCTACATTACACCACCGCAAGTGAATCAATATTAAATCATCAACCTACCCATAGCCTACCCGTCTCCTTTTCGGTAGAATATAAATACGATACCTGGATAGACTCCTGGTGAAGTGCTACAATTGGGTAATTCTATTTGTGCGCTTGCAGATACCAGAATTATATTATTATTGCAAGAGTTTCAAGTGTCATATAAAGAATATCCGTTCACGCATTTCTTTAGCGTTGTGAGCTAGGGTGACAGACTAGTTTCGTAGGCAATGCTAGAATGTGTGGTACAGCTTTTGTGCCTATCGTGGTGAGATTAACTCCACCATCGATAATGTTACGAAGTCATACACCATTACTAATTCCGTCTAACTTTATTAACTCCCCGATCTGACTTTTATTGGAATGTGAGATTAACTCCACATCCAAGCTAACTTATTAGATAGATACCATTTATACATTTTTAGCGCCGTCCTAGATATGGATCGTGTTAGAGATGTCAACAAGCATTTCTGGCGCCGTTGCCGGGGAAGGAAGGGTGCTAGCCAAACCTAAACACACATACATGGATAGATTGATATCACTTGCATCACGTAATGTATCGAGGACCCATTATCAACTACTCAAACAGGCTTACCCTTGTTTGTCTACTTGTTTTTGATCTTATGCAGGGTAAATGAATGAATTGGAGTAACCGTCCGGATAATTATATAGACGATCCAGAAGTATTAATCAGAAGGGCAAGATCCAAACTTAGAAGGGCATCAACACCCTCTGATTCGGACGTTGATCGAGTCAGGCAGGACCTATCACCGGTGTTTAAGGCTATGGCTGATAAGACGCTTCGCGAGTTTTTTGCTCCAACTACGGCCAATGTTCGCACTGGGCTGGAAGTTGAGATTGGAGATCGAAGTTTCGAACTCAAGCTTGGACTTATTAACATGGTGCAAGCCAACCAGTTTTGCGGAAAGGCACACGAAGATGCTAGTGCTCATCTCCAACACTTCTTGGAGATTTGCAGCACTTTCACCATCAAAGATATACCAAGAGATGCAATCCTACTTCGCCTTTTCCCATTCTCACTTTTGGGGAAAGCGAAGCAATGGTTCTACGCCAACAAAGAGAAGAACACAACATGGTCACTTTGCTCTACTGCCTTCCTAGCAAAATTCTTCCCAATTGGCAAGACCAATGCCTTGAGGGGAAAGATTTCAAATTTTCAACAACAACACGATGAATCTGTCCCAGAAGCGTGGGAGCGCTTTCAAGAATACATCTCAGAATGTCCACACCACGGGATGGAGAAGTGGTTACTCATGCAAACTTTCTATCATGGGCTCACTACGAGTACCCATGAGACAATGGATGCTGCAGCAGGAGGTGCTTTCCTTTCACTTACAATCTCTAAAGCTACAGAACTTGTGGAAAAGATGGCTTCCAACCACAGTTGGAATGAAGATCGTCCAACCCGCAAGAGAACAAGTGGAACGCACCAGCTGAAAGAGGTAGACATGCCGTCCCGCCAAAATGGACCTTATAATGAAGAAACTTGAGGATAGAGATCCCTGAACCAAGGACTTTTGTCATGCAATTCGACTCTCGCATGACTTGTGAAGAGTGTGGCAACACTGGTCACATGGGCAAGAATTGTCCAGGAAATAAAGAAGAGGTACATTATATCAATAACAACAACAACTACCGCCCTCCACAGAATCTTGGATGGAACCAACAGAGGCCAAGCTTCCAAAGTAACTTCCAAGGTAATTATCAAGGTAATAACTTCACTAGTTTTAATCAACCTTCTTTAAGAGATTTAGTTTTAACCCAAGGAAAAGCTATGGAAAATTTAGCTAGAAAATTAGCTTCCAATGATAAAATGTTAAAAACCATAAATAATAGAATGGATAGTTTTTTTTCAAAGAATTAAAACTCAACATAGCTTTAACAAAATGATAGAGGATCAACTTTCTAGATTGGCAAATTCTATGGAACTAACCTTACCAGGTGAGATACCGGGCCAACCGAAGGAAGTAGAAACCGCAAATCTTGTCGATATATATAATGCAGGTCATTTCCACACGGACTACCTCAGGAGTGATTGGCTAGATGACTCTCTACCACCTAAGAAAGGAGATCCAGGGAGACCGATCATCACCATCCAGATAGGACCACATGAATTCAAGAATGCACTATGTGATTTTGGTTCAAGCGTCAACCTAATGCCTAAGGTAATTTATAAGAAAATTCATGGTAGGCCATTATTATATACATCTATGTGCTTGCGGCTTGCGCACGATCACTATGCTACCCAATGGGTATAATTAGAGATGTTTGCATTAGTTTTGGAAATGCATATGTGCTGCGGATTTTGCAAAGAATTGAAACAGGGGAAGATGAGAAGGCTCCAATTATATTGGGCCGACCCTTCTTGAACACAACCAAGGCAATCCTCTACGCCCACAGTGTAAAGATTTGTTTTGATGTCCAGGAGAGAAGGAGAACATTTTATTTCAGGAACAAGAAACTTTCCTCTCCGTCTCAACCAAGAACACCATATATCTATGAGACGCCGACAGAGCCGATGATTAAGGCCAAGAAGAA
>JADLZK010006442.1:0-297029 GCA_015847255.1 Hyparrhenia diplandra
GTGGATGGCAGAGCAAGGTTGGGGGCGCATCGCTCCCAGCTAGGTTTACATCGCCGACTACGAACAACGGGTGGCGAGGGTTTCTCAGATCGGCGGTGGAGAGAAGAGAAGCAGACGACCAAAAAATGAGGAAGAGCCGAAGAGGATGATTCTGCGGCTCTTGGGCCTTCGTGTCGGGCCGATTTTTTTCCTTTTTTAATAAACCGTCTGCCTTTGAACATCAGAAACTCCAAAGTTTCAGTCTTTTTTCTTTCTTTTTGCAAATCCTGCTGTACTAATTTAATGTGTGAATCCTACAGGAAATCAACCAAATTTCAAAATATGAGAACTTAAAATCTATATTTGACCCCTCTAAACAATCTAAAAAAAAAAAATATCAAGTATAAAGTTTTGAGGTCTATAATTTTAATATAATTTTTCCTTCATCCAACTTCAATCGAAAAAGGTTATTTTTTTTTTGTTTTTGCTCGGTAGCTATTTCTCTGACAAGTGCAAGTTGTTTCTGTAACTCTTGGATTTTTTACCGAGTAATCAGTCTTCACACCCTTAGATGAACTTTTCAGTCTTTTTAATCAGTGTATCCAGACTCCAGGTCCCTAGTCTTGTATATATTTCCTTAATCGCAGAGCTGCTTGCCATTTGTTACATGAGAGTCTTTCCTCGTAGCTTCTGAACAAACTACTATATTAATAATGTGGCAGATGGAAATGTGTTCGACACTGCCTGGCTGGACATGTACATTTTGTCTGTATTCTTCTCAAATTCAAAGAGATCTACAGAAGGTCTTAAATAGTCCTCAATGATAGTTCTTGAGTTGCTTGATCTTGTTTCAGACAGCCACTTGCCAAATAATCGATAGACATCTGACAGTTTTTTTTTTTTTTTTTGTCAGAATGCTGCTGTAGTATGTATTTTCCAAGACTAATAGCCATATCATGCTGCCCTTGAGCTCTGAGCAATTTAGCCTCTTCAAGCTGTGAAAACAAAATTCTTTGAGTTCATATAAAGTTCTCTGTGAAAACCATTTCCAGGCCTGCATCGGTCATTGGCTCATTGCATTAGATGCACACTTTACAACAAAAAACATCAATGCACAATAAAATCAGGATCTCATGAAAAGTTCAGGATCACAGGAGGAATGGCTTTTCCAAACTAGCCCGGATTCAGTAACTTTGCTTCTCTAAATCTCCTAGAGCTCACAGCATTCTGAAGGCAAAATGCAGTTTGCGGGTGCAAACGAGTGCTTCGTCTTCCTGCATTCACAAGTTCAGACCTATTGGGGAAGTTCCCGTGCCGCCGCCGCATGTCCATGAATGCTTTGCACCTTGACGCATTTCAGCAGTTCAGTAGTTACTGGATCTGCTTCTGGACGTGTCTTTGCAATGCGAAGTTACTGGATCTGCTTCTGGATTTGAGAAGATGCAGAAGTCTTTTTATATAACAATCAAATATTCAATGATTAGGTTTGCACTAACTCTAGATGCACTAGAAAACCGGCGCCGCTAGACAACATATATATAGATTATTAACTGACTGCCAATAAAAACATACAGAAAATCAACCTAAATGTGGCAGAGAACTCACACATTTCCTCTGAAGCTGCACAGAACGATCCAACAAATTTGACGACCTAAAGCAGCAGGCTCAAGGGGGAGAACCAAAAACCTAATAGAGTCCTCAAAGTCACGAGATCAGTAGCAAAACAAAAACCAGTCCGCTATGACTGGTGATCATAAGGCGACATCAAACTGTCAGTCTTGTCAGTTTTGCTACTGGCACTATTTTCAGCAATGGCAACAACTTGTTTAAGTCCCATCTTAATAAAACAGACCAGAAATCTCAGGGCACATGAAAGAACAGCAGAAACTCAGGCTGCTCAGGTACCAAAAATCAATCTCAAAAACAAATAATAGTACCAAGCGTAGCTCATGCACACAGCACATCTGTCCTGAAGAGTATATAGATAATAATTAGTACTATGGTTCAACCACAAATTACTAACCGTTCTAACTAGACATCAGAGATAATATTGCAGAGTACATAATACATAGTGTTACATAATCCCAATACACTAACATAGCTAACATGATTTGACTACATAGGATCATCAGGAAATATCCATGTTGGACGCCACTGGCCACTGTTATGCTGTGACACTGGTGCGTTCTGTGACAGCAACGGAGTGATCATCCCATTTCTGATGTTGTACACGCCAGAGTCACGAAGAGGATCTCCAGGATATGGCCGACCATAGTCACACATGAAATATATGCAATCCTCTTGAATACCATTGAATTCATCAATAGCAAAAGACTTGGAGCAATGTCGGCCAATGAAAAGTGTTTGGCCACCCAACTTATGGACCCGTCTCCATTTACCAGGATTGGTGTTCAAATCTGCCTCAAAGACAACAAATCCAACAGTGCGACGAACATAGTTAATATATCGCTCAACCCTCAATAGCCTATCACAACATTCAACTATATATTCCCTTATCGTATATGCCATTTCTCTGGATAAGTGGTGGGGCAAGTCCGT
Organism: Hyparrhenia diplandra; assembly: GCA_015847255.1. Lineage (NCBI taxonomy): Eukaryota > Viridiplantae > Streptophyta > Magnoliopsida > Poales > Poaceae > Hyparrhenia > Hyparrhenia diplandra. The sequence continues at coordinate 2,539 of JADLZK010006442.1, forward strand.
AAAGAATCATCCATTGAGTTGATTATGCATTCAGTGGATGTGATCTCTGGCTTATTGCCAAGGTCATAACCAATCTCAAACATAAGAAGCCTGCCACCAAAAGCAGCTCCATACAACTTCCCATTGAAGAACACAACATCCAGCAGGTCCACAAAAGCGGTTCCATGATCCCAGACATGTAGGTACTTAACCGATGGCTGGCAAATACAAACTCTACTGTAGTTATCATCGTCAAAGATCAGCACGGCAACAAGGGATTCTGCTGAAGTGTCCAGGGGTGAGGAACCACCACCTTATAAAGTAGAGGATTAACTTGGAAGAGCGCATTTAACCAGTCTTGATGGCAATAAAAATTAGGTAGCGTAGGAAGGTCCACTGTAGATTCAGAGAATGGATTCATCAATGAGCACCCTCCATCTCTTTGCATTAGTAAGAGCCAGTTGTCAATGGAACCACAGCAGCGTGCATCATCTGGTACAGCCATTTGGATGATTTCACCATCTGGGATGCTCAGGAAGGTCCCATCAGGGAGGGGTTAGCCACGGGAGTGAAGGGGGTAGGGACTGCAGTCGAGCATTGGGCGCCACGGGTGACAGACTGCTCTAACTTTCGAAACACGATCAGCTAGGGAGGGAGGCACCTAAGGACAAGGTCCAGGAGCTCAGGAGGGAGGTCTGACCAAGACAAAGACTCTGCAGCTGCCATCACCAATTTCTACAAGAGAAGTCATATGGTTCAGAGTTTAACATAGCAAATGGTTGCAAGTAACAGTAAATATGTTAACAGTAGAAGAAAAAAATTGGAAGATGGCCAGCAAACCATTATACCAGAAACAAAGTTAACTTGCTCTACACAACTCTGCTTATGCTTGATCATTGCAGTCTCTAAGCCCAGTTGGCAAGAAACAACCATATCCATTTGTTTGGTAACAAATAAGGTACTGCGATTACACTTAGGCTTGTTTACAACTCATGGTGCCAAGCTAAACTGCTAAGTAGAACTCACGACCTTCTCCTCTAACGACAACAAGAATCAACTAGAAGTAGAAGTGCAACGAATTATGAGGCAAATACTATAATCACATTTGCAATGATCTAGAGTCTTCACGGTAACAATGTTGCAAGGTATTCCACTTTTTAGATGCAAAAAGCCAGGTGACATTTGTATTTTTATAGCAAGGGCATACCCTCGAGATACAAGAGCATCAGTAAAAACAATTGTGAATTTAAATATATTACTATTCAGGACAAGCCGTGCAGTTTCTTCAAGACAATGCTTCAAACTATGGGTGTACACTACTGGTACTCAGCATTGAAAATAGTTTTGCACAGTTACCAAGCTTAGATAGATAAAACAATTAAAAACCTAGTACGCAAAAGGTAGATCCGCCGCTGATTATGGCCCTAAACTAAACATAAGAATACGGAGAAAGGAACAATGAGGACTTGACACTTACTCGAGGTGATAAAATGGGATGTCGGATAGGGGAGGAGGTGGAGCCAACTCCGACGCCCGCTGCCGCAGCGGCTGACTGCCGGCCGGAGTTCTCCGAGGCTGGGATGGAGAAGGCAGCTACGGATCCACCATTGGAATAGCCTGTGATGGCTGAGGGATGCTGCTGGGGTGCTGGAGATACGGTGGCAGGTGGCCAGAAATTGAGATGGGGTCTGTCGATCTAGGGCGACCAGAGGGAGTTCGCCGTTGGGGTAGAAGAAGCAAAGGTGTGCCGTGCGGGAGGTAGTGGAGTGGACTGCTGCTCGTTGGGGACTGGGGACGAAGATCGGACCAGAGAGGCAGAGACGCTTGTCTTGGCGTGGTAAAAAACAGTCAATCTTTATCTAATGATCTCTCTATTTTCAAACTACAAGTTATTTTGTTTCTTTTCAGCCATGTGATTAATAATTTGCAATTTAAATTAGAGAGTATTATTTATCATCGTCCCGTACTCTCACATTTCTTCTTCTAATTTGGAGCAGCTTTTTTTTTTTTTTTGAGAGCAAAGACCCCCACCTGATATACTTCATCCGTTCAGAAAACATGCACGAGTACCATGTTTAAGTCCACCAAATTTGACCAATTATAGATAAAAAAACTATAAATAATTACGAGTACCAAATAAATATCATTAGATTATTTATGAAATTTATTTTAATAATAAATTAATTTGGAGCTATAAATATGAATAGTATTTCTTTAGAAACTTGGTCAAACATGAAGCTACTTTTATCCCGGCACACAACCTATAGTTGCATGTTTATTGGAACAGAGGGAGTATTTTGTTACAGATGCCGGGCAAAGCCGATAGATGATTTTGATAAAAAAGCCGATAGGTGATGGGGCGCATGCGCCCAAACAAGTGTTTTGCTAGAGTTACATGATAGAAGAACTAAAGAGGTAGATTATTACACCAAATAACAAAGTCAAGCGTCCTTCTTTGGGAGGCGACACTTCCATGCAGCCGCTGAGCTTCGACATGACCCCCACCTGATATATTTTGTCACAGATGTCGGGCAAAGCCGATAGGTGACAGGGCGCATGGGCCCAAACAAGTGTTTTGCCAGAGTTACATGATAGAAAAAGAACTAAAGAGGTAGATTATTACACTAAAAAACAAAGTCAAGCGTCCTTCTTTTGGGAGCCGGCACTTCTACGCAGCCGCTGAGCTTCGACATGTAGCAGCTAGTCGGCGGTAGTCAGGAGGCATTCCTCGGAACACCACATCGTGTTGATGTTTCCACATCTCCCAGCAGATTAAGAGGGGCAGGGAGGATTTGGCTGTCATTGGCATAGGCACGGGAGTGGGCGTCTCAAAACGTGCATGTCTCCATTTAGCGAACATATGGCTTGTTTTTTTTTTTTTATCTTTTTATTTAACCAAAAAAATAGATGAAGACAATAGACAAGATTAATCTTATATTGTACTCTCTCTCTCTCTCTCATTAACATTCATCACATTTTTCATGTTCTAAGCCAGCTTTATGCTTGTGTGTTTTATGAATCCCTCCGTCCCTTTAAAAGTGTCGTTGCTTGAAAAAACATGTCCCTCCTTACAAAACACGCGCTTCCCGAAAGCAACACTTTCGGGCACTATGTTTTTCAGTGCTGCAGCTGGGGGGTGACTTGGCATTTGTTTGTTCGGCACTCATCTGGAAACACTGTTATTTCAGTGCTGGAGCTTGCAGCTGGGTGTCGGACTGTCGGTGACTTAACACTTGTTAGTTGGGCACTCATGTGAAAGCTAAGCCAGCTTTAAGCTTGAAGTTCCCAAGGTTTGAAATCTGTTTTGAAAGTGAAAACATTGGACTGCACAAGCCGTAAAATTTACACTATCACTCACCATCTAGTCTAGGTAACATCCGTGACTAGGAGCTGGCTACAAAAAAACCGAGGCAGGTCTAAGATTCATTTGAGCCTGATTCTGCCCTGGTTCAGAGAGCCCAAATTTGACACACGACAGAGAACATAGCACATAAACATAGCAGAGGGAGCGAAAGATCCTAAAAAGCAGAGTGAACGTAGTTGCCTTCTGAAAAAAAAAAAAAAAAGAGTAACGGTAACCCAAATGTGTATAGAACTATAGATAGATAGATATTGTCTTCACTTGGAGGGCGAGCAATGAGCGTAGAAGAAATATGCAAAAAAGTAGACCGAAAATTCGAGATAAAAAGTAAAACTCGTGTTTGATTCTGTAGGCTATACAACGAAACGGTCAGTTTCCATCTCAGAAATCCATTCAGTTTGACACTTCGGCCAGGCCATGCAACATCAGAAGAAATCCATTCAGTTTCATCTCATCAGAGGAAAAAGTACCCAAACACTCTAACCAAATTCGAGACAATTTTTTTTTTTTTTTTTTCCTTTCCTTCCTTTCCAAATAATCCAGGAGAAAAGAAAAACTTGATGCTGCAGCAGCTGCTTACAAATAGAACGGACTCAATTTGGCAAACGACAATAGAGGCTACAGAAGCATACCGAGCAGGAATTCTTCATAATCATATACTGGAAAGTAGAAAAACATTCTAATCAGCTATACGTCATTAGTGATCCAGGCACAACAAACATTATCATTCCTCATTTGAGCCGTTGATTTCTTAAGGAAATAGATGTATTTGCTAGATGAAACAGTAATCTGATTCATTTGTAAAATTTGCAGCCCGATGCAGAGCAGGGCGTCACATTGTTACCACAAATTACACAGGTCATGAACCAAAACAAGTTGCTTCTAAAAAACAAAGACAGGACAAACAGAGCTCCCACAAAACATCCGGGTGAAACCTACTCCTTGCTACAGCATGGGCATAAAATATAAATAAACATTAACGAAACAACTTTGCGCAAACAAATGCAGATAATAGTCTTGGAGAGTGATATAATACATACTGGTAAGTACGGTACAAGAAATCAGAACTCTTAAGGCACTGTTAACAAAACTACAGGGGTTACATGAGAGTGCATATTACATAATCCCAAGGCACTAAGCAAAGATAGGCTGAGTCCATCACACAGCATCAGCAGGGAAAAACCATGTTAGACTCCACCGGCGACTCCACCGGCCAGGTCGATGATGAGGAACTGTTGCAGTGTCTGACCACAAAGGTGTAATCATCCCATCCTTAATGTTGTACACGCCAGAGTCTCCAAGAGAATCAGCAGGGGGCCCACCGGGAAATAATCACGCATGAAATATATGCAATCCTCCTTAATTCCATTGCCTTCTCCAGCATGGAAAGACTTGGAGCAACGCCTACCAACAAAAGAGTGCTTGGCCACCCAAATTTTGGACATGTCTCCATTGGTTGGGCTTGGTGCTCAGATCTGCCTCAAAGATCTCAAATGAAATTGTGCGAGCATCCTCAACGGAGAAGGGAATCACAAGCCATCGTCTCACCATCAACAGTCTACCACGGCATACAACTAGATATCTGGTGTCACCCGTTGGCAAGGGCTTGGGCGGGTCAGGTATGTTATCCAAGGAGTTAATTACATATTCTACAGATGAAATCTCTAGCTTACTACCAAGGCTATAACTAACCTCAAATGTTAAGAGCTTGCCATCAAAATCAAGACCATAAAACTTCCCATCAAAAAATGTAACATCAAGTAGAGGGCCGAAATGCATCTTGGAAGTTTCCTCTGTAGAAGTCAAAAGGCAATTGGTGGTTGGCAAACACCAATTGTAGGGTGATTACCATCACCCAAGAACACCACAGCGACAGGGAATCTGGTGATGAGTCCAGGCGAGGAAACAACAAGCTTATACTGACATGGACTGCATGTGGAGAATTTATTAAACGGCTTCATGTCCATGGCTATCTTAGGAAGATCCACTGTGGCCTTGGAAAAGGGTTCACCAGTGAGCATCCACCATCACTTTTGACAAGGAACAACCAGTTGTCAATGAAACCACAGCAGCAACCATCATATTGTTCAGGCATTCGGATAATTTCACCACCTGGGATACTCAGGAAGCTGCCATCACGAAGGATGAGGCAAGGGTTCGGAGGGGGCAATGCTTGCAGGCGAGCATTGGAGCGCCATGGCCAGCAGACTGCGCTCAGTCGAACACGGTCAGCCAGGATGGGCAGCCGCTTGAGGACAAGTCCAAGGAGTTCTGGCTGCAGGTCTGGCCAAGATGAAGGCTGTGTGGTCTTCATCACCAAAGATCCCAAGCCTAGCAAGAAATGAAACAAGGTTCAGGGTTCACAACATAATCAGAAAACTTAATCATGTGTACTGGCATGTTTAGTGATATTAAGTGCAGTTCACAATTCAAGCAAATAATTTAGCCAGGCGCTCCATTAGGGTAGTGGTCTTGGTTTACAGTTGTTTGGTTGCATGCTTTAGCAGGTACGCTTCTGGTGTATCTTGAGTATGTATCCTTTGGCAGTTTCTCTAACATCACCTCCCTTCTTCACCTCCCCTTCCCCTGGTATTGGCTTATCTCTTAATGAAATGGTACATAACCTTTTGTGTGTTTGAGACAAAAAAAATATAATGTACATACGGACTGAGGATATCTCAATCGGACAAATATGTGGGTGGAGGTCCACCTAGGTTCAATGCCTCTTTGACTGAGAACTGGTGCATTATGTTTCTTTCTTGATTTGATAATATAAAAGGATATCTAGTTCCTCTTGGGTAATCTTATTATTAACAGAAACGATTACTGTTGTTTCCATAATAAAGACAATGAGCCAGACTAAAAGTATGACATATTGCTAAAGAAAACTGAACTTGCGTCTAGTAATTACAGTTGCAGTACAATATTTAGAAACAACACAATATCGAATTATATGAGATACTATATCCTAAAAACAAATCGACGAAGTTCTAGTTCCAATAATGAAGCAAAACCCCACACCAAGCAATTGTAGTTAAAGTAGTCGGAAAAAGGGACAGGGACCAGGTCCAAATCTAATGGCACCAACAATCTAGAAGTGAGGCAATAGGAAGGAAGGCAAGAAGGGGACGGACTCGTACCAGGTTCTATATCCTGCTGCGGCGAGATGCGCCGCCGCTTGCGGGAACAGGACGCGACCGGGCGCGGATGCTGCAGCAGCCGGCGGGATTCGCCAATGAGGCAGGCAGCGCACGGGTAGAACAGCTGTGGACGGCAGAGGAGGGTCGGAGGGCCGATCTTCTACAGCTAGGTTTACATCGCCGAGGACGAACAGCGGGTGGCGAGGGTTTCTCTGAACGGCGGAGAGGGAGAAGCAGCCGACAAAAATGAGCAAGAGCCAAGAGGGAACAGGAGAGGAGAGGATGATTTCACGGCTCTTGGGCCATCGTGTAGGGCCGGCTCTTGGGCCTTCGTGTCGGGCCGAGAATTTTTATTTTATTTTTAATAAACCATCTGCCATTGAACAACAGAAACTCCGTATCAGTCTTTTTTTTCCCCTTCTTTTGCAAATCCTGCAGTACTGATTTAATGTATGAACCCTACAGGAAATGAACCAAATTTCAAAATATGAGAACTTAAAATGTATATTTGACCCCTCTAAACAGCCTAAAATAAAAACAAATACGAGTATAAAGTTTCGAGGTCTATAACTTTAATATAATGTTTCCTTCATCCAACTTCAATCGAAAAGGTTATGGTTTTTTTTTTCTTTTTTTTTTTTTTTGATCGGTAGCTATTTCTCTGACAAGTGCAAGTTGTTTCTGTAACTCTTGGATTTTTACCGAGTAATCAGCCTTCACTCCCTTAGATGAACTTTGAATCAATGTCTCCAAGTCCCTAGTCTTGTATATATTTCCTTGATCGCAGAGCTGCTTGCCATTTGTTACATGAGAGTCTTTCCTCGTAGCTTCTGAACAAACTATATGTATAATGTGCCAGATGGAAATGTGTTCGACACTGCCTGGACATGTCCTCAATGAGATCTACAGAAGGTCTTAAATAGTCCTCAATGATAGTTCTTGAGTTGCTTGATCTTGTTTCAGCCAGCCACTTGCCAACTTATCAATAGACGTCTGACAGGTTTTTCTTGTCAGAATGCTGCTGTAGTATGTATTTTCCAAGACTAACTGCCATATCATGCTGCCCTAGAGCTCTGAGCAATTTATGAAAGGAAATAGGTGTTTGGCATAGTGCCCTCATCTCTGTGAAAACAAAGTTCTTTGAGTTCATATAAAGTTCTCTGTGAAAACCATTTTCAGGCCTGCTTCGGTCATTGGCTCATTGCATTAGATGCACTTTACAACAAAAACATCAATGCACAATAAAATCAGGATCTCATGAAAAGTTCAGGATCATAGGAGGAATGGCTTTTCCAAACTAGCCCGGATTTAGTAACTTTGCTTCTCTAAATCTCCAAGAGCTCACAGCATTCTGCAGGCAAAATGCAGTTCGTGGGTGCAAACAAGTGCTTCGTCTTCCTGCATTCACAAGTTCAGACCTATTGGGGAAGCCCCGTGCTGCCACCGCGTGTCCATGAATGCTTTGCACCTTGACGTAGTTCAGCAGTTCAGTAGTTACTGGATCTGCTTCTGGATGAGGAGTACAGTCAAAACGTGTCTTTACAGTGCAAAGTTACTGGATCTGCTTCCGGATTTGAGAAGATGCAGAAGTCTTTTATATAACAATCCAAATATTCAATGATTAGGTTTGCACTAACTCTAGATGCACTAGAAAACATATATATAGATTATTAACTGACTGTCAATAAAAATATACAGAAAATCAACCTAAATGTGACAGAGAACTCACACATTTCCTCTGAAGCTGCATAGAACGATCCAACAAATTTGATGACCTAAAGCAGCAGGCTCCAGGTGGAGAACCAACAACCTAACAGAGAGTCCTCAAAGTCACGAGATCAGTAGCAAAACAAAAAACCAGCCTGCTATGACTGGTGATCATCAGGCGACATCAAAAGGTCAGTCTTGTCAGTATTGCTGCGGGCGCTAATTTCAGCATTGGCAACAAACTTGTTTTAAGTCTCATCTTGATAAAACAGACCAGAAATTTCAGGGCACATGAAAGAACAGAAGAAGCTCAGACAGTTAAGGTACTAGAATCAAACTCAAAAAACAAATACATAGTACCAAGCATAGCTCATGCACACAATACACGTGTCATGAAGAGTATATAGATAATAATTAGTACTATGGTTCAACCACAAATTACTAACCGTTCTAACTAGACATCAGAGATAATATTGCAGAGTACATAATACATAGTGTTATGTAATCCCAATACACTAACATAGCTAACATGATTTGACTACATAGGATCATCAGGAAATATCCATGTTGGACGCCACTGGCCACTGTTATGCTGCGACACTGGTGCGTTCTGTGACAGCAACGGAGTGATCATCCCATTTCTGATGTTGTACACGCCAGAGTCACGAAGAGGATCTCCAGGATATGGCCGACCATAGTCACACATGAAATATATGCAATCCTCTTGAATACCATTGAATTCATCAACAGCAAAAGACATAGAGCAATGCTGGCCAATGAAAAGCGCTTGGCCACCCAACTTATTGACCCGTCTCCATTGGCTAGGATTGGTGCTCAAATCTGCCTCAAAGACAGAAAATCCAGCAGTGCAAAGCCTTGTGGAAATGGGAAGAACATGAGGAATAAATCTCTTAACCCTCAACAGCTTATCACAACATTCAACTAGATATTCCCTTATCTTATACGTTGCTATGGGTAAAGAGGGGGACAAATCCTGTAAATCATCCATTGAGTTAATTATGCATTCAGTGGATGAGATCTTCGGCCTGTTGCCATGGTCATAACCAATCTCAAACATAAGAAGCCTGTCACCAAAAGCAGCTCCATACAGCTTCCCATTGAAGAACACAATATCAGACAGTTTTGTAGATAGTTCCATGCTCCCACCTCTGGACATGTCGGTAGCAACTGGTGGCTGGCAAATACAAACTCTAGTACAATTACCATCATCCAAGATCAGCACAGCAACAAGGGGTTCTGGTGAGGTGTCCACAGGTGAGGGAACTACCACCTTATAAAACAGAGGATTAAGTTTGGAGTAAGCATTGAACCAGTCTTGACGCCAAACAGTAGCTAGCTTAGGAAGGTCCACCGTAGCTTTTGAGAACGGATTCATCAATGAGCACCCTCCATCTCTTTGCATTAGGAAGAGCCAATTGTCAATGGAACCATGGCAGTGTGCATCATCTGGTACAGCCATTCGGATGATTTCACCATCTGGGATGCTTAGAAAGGTCCCATCAGGGAGTGTGAGCCAAGGGAGTGGAGGAGGTAGGGACTGTAGTCTACCATTGGAGCGCCACGGGTGACAGACCGCTCTCAGTCGAACACGATCAGCTAGGGATGAGAGGCGCTTAAGGACAAGGCCCAGGAGCTCTGGAGGGAGGTCTGACCAAGATGAACACCCTGCAGCTGCCATCATCAAGCTCTACAAAAGAAGTCATAGGGTTCACAGTTTAACATAGCAAATGGTTGCAAGTAACACTAAATAATTTAGCAGTACAATCAAAATATGAAGATGACCAGCAAACTATTAGACCAGAAATAAAGTCCACTTGCTCTACATGCTACTTATCCTTGATCATTGAAGTCTCTAACGGCTGCGCCAGTAGTCCAACTGGCACGATACAGCCATATGCATTTGTTTGATAATAAGACAACCACAACTACACCTAGGCTTGTTTTAGAGCTCACTAACTCAGAGTGTGAATCTGAAATAGAAGCCACAATCATCGCCTCCAACAACAACCAGAATCAACTACAAACAGGAGTGCAATGAAGAGGAAAACAGAATCACATTAGCGGCGACCTCATTTTCATGCGATGACAATGTTGCAAGGTATTCTGCTTTTGGATGCAAAGACCACAAGGCATTTTGTATTTTTATAGCAGGGGCATACTCTCAAGATACAAGAGCATCAGTAAAAGCAATTGTGAAGTCAGACGCTACTATTCAGGACAAGACGTGCAATTTCTGCAATACAATGATTCAGAAACTATGGGCGTGCACTAGATCTCATTACTGGCACTCAGCATTGAAAATATTTATAAATAGTTGCCTTACCAAACTTAGATAAAACAATTTAAAACCTAATACCCCAAAACAAAAGATACGCTGATTACGGGCCCTAAACATGAGAATAGGGAGAAAGGAGCAATGAGGAATTGCCACTTACTCGAGGTGACCAAATGGGCGGTCGAAGAGGGATGGACGGTCGGAGAGGGGGAGGAGGTGGAGCCGACACCGACGCCCGCTGCCGCAGCGGCGGACTGCCGGCCGGAGTTCTCCGAGGATGGGATGGAGGAGGCAGCTACGGATCCACCATTGGAACAGCCGGAGATGGCTGAAGGATGCTGATGTGGTGCTGGAGATACGGCGGCAGGTGGCCTGAAATTGGGATGGGGGCGATCGATCTAGGGCAATCCAGAGGGAGTTCGTCGTTGGGGGTGTATAGTGCGGTAGTGGAGTGGAGACGCTTGTCTTGCGCGTGGTCAAAACAAAAACAGTCAAAGCGTAAGGTTTAATTATTTTTCTAGGAATATAAATCTTTATCTAATAATGATCTCTCTATTTTCAAATTACAAGTTATTTTAGTTTTTCCAGCCATTTGTAATAATTATTATAAAGTCAAAGTAGTAGTCTCTTACTCTCACATTTCTTCTTCTATATACTAGTTTGGAGTTTCAAAACGTGCATGTCGCGAGGCCCGTCCGCTCGAGCCATGGAACCCTAGGGCGCGGGCGGCCGCCCCCAGCCCAGCCCGCCGCCCGGCGGCAGCCACCATGGCGCCGGCGGCCCCCTCATCCCCCCCTCTCCACGCACTCCCCGCCCTCCCACCCCGCTCCCCCTGCGGCGGGACCGTCACCGGCTTCTTCTTTGTCGCTGCGGCTTCGCCGCCGCCGCCGCCAACGGAGGCCGGCGGCAATCCCGGCGAAGGTGACCGTCCCCGCTCCCACCTCGGCCGGATCCGTATGCCCACCGCCGGATCCGCCTCCCTACCCCTGCGTGCGTGCGCTGAGCCTAGGGCGCCCGGCCGGTCGAGGCGGGCACCGGGAGGCCACAAGAGCCGCCCCGCTTCTGGGGAACGCCGCGCCGATGCCGATCCTCACCACCTCCTCCACCACCGTGTCTTTGGGAGGGCGACAACCCCCTCCCCGCCGGCGCCCCACCCCGACCACGCCGCCTCGATCTTAGGGAGGCGGCCTGCTGCGACGGCCCGGTCCCTTCGGCTGGCGAAGACCGTGGTGGTGGGGATGGTGATGAGGCCGACCGGGGCTCGCCTCTCGCTCGACGCCGCGCCATTCTTCCCTCCATGGGCGGTCGAAGATTATGCGGTGGAGTGACATCGTCGGCGAAGGCCGGGGCGGCCGGCGGCGATGAGGATGGCGATGGGGGCGTGGAGGCGGACCTCCTACCTCAACGTTGCTCGTCGGACCCTCACCACGGCGGCAATGCACGAGCCGCACCCGTCGGTGTTCCGGCCGGTCGACTCCGCCAAGGGCGTCGAGTTGGCGGGGAGTTGATCTTGTGACGCCGCACCCGTGGAGCGTTAGGCCCGTCGATTCCGCCAGGGCGTTGAATTAGCGGGAATGTCGAGCCGCCGGTATGGCGTTACGGCGTCGGGTACCGGCCGGCGCAGGCCATAGCGTCAGCGCCGCGCGTCACCGTCGTCAGCGCCGCCGGAGGGTGAGAGCCGCCGCGGCTAGCGAGGCGGCCTTGGCGCGCCAACAAGGCCTCGAACACAAGTGGGCACAACGAGCCTCCGGCGCCCAATGCCGCCATTGGGCGAATCTCCGTCCACCGGTGGTTGGGCCCCAAGCGCGGGGCGGCTGCCGGACGCCGACGGTTGGCGGCGTGTGCTCTCCCGGCACCCCGAAGTCGGTGCGGGCGCCACGGCGCCTGCTTTGTGCGGGGGTGATCCGCCGCGCTCGTCGGACGTTGCTTCCGTTGTCTCGGTCGCGACCACCGTGTCGGCGCAATGCCGGGACCCCGTTCGCTGTTACTGCTTGCGCCATGGCCTCCACCAGGTGTGCCGGGAGTGCGGGGCGCCGAGAGCGCCGCCATCGACACGAAGGGTGGAGGCTCGACTCACGTTGCCATCCTACACCGCCCCCAGACGCCCGAGCTCGGGACGTGGGCCGGGCGGGTGGCGCCGCATTCGTCGACATCGCCGGCGACCACGAAGTCCGCCGGCCGGTGGAGGTTGACATCGCTGCTACACGCCACTCTGTAGCGCTTGAGCCTCGCGTCTTTGGTGCGTTGCGTGGCGGAGGAGCCTCCGGCAGGTGGACCCTATGTTGGAGGAGCTAGCCGCTTCACTCGCCATGGTAACGAGCACCAGCGGCGAGGATCCCCGCCTTCTACACCGGTCAAGTCTTCGGAGGTAGAAGCGTCGGCGGAGGTCACTCTCCCCGGTGAGGCTTCCCGAGGAGATGGGCCAAGGTATGGATGTTGAGCTGCAGGACTTGAGTATGGATGTTGAGCCGCGAGGGACTTGGCCACACCCCGAGGAGGGGAGGAGGTGGACGGCCAAGGAGCGGGGGATGCCGATGAATGCACTAAGACGGGAGGACAACAGTGCTAGCGCATCCTTACGCAAGATGATGTTCAAGAAGGTTCCCGAGCCGCCGCTACCAAGGCCGATCGCACCCCGCCGTTGAGAAGCAACCCAACGGTCGAGGACCGTGACGGCCCGAAGGCCACTAGCTCCCACACGATCCAGCCCTGCGCCAAGCCGCTCGTCCTTCCTCCGTGCGGTGGCGCAACGTGCCAGCTCAAGCTTGCTTGCGTGAGCTGGACTTCATCAATGGCGGGTCGCCGGCGCGGACATTGCAATCACAAACTACGTTGGCGGCTTTGGGCGGGACCTACCGGAGAAGGCGGTCAATGCATTAAGGGCTGCAGCGAGGCTTGACGACATGGAGCTTTGCGGGGCGCCGCTGCAATTGCGGCGGAGGCGGGAGGGAGACATGATGGAGTCTCCGTGACGGTGTAGCTAGATGATGCTCTACGGTTGTTTCTAGAGTGTGAGTAGTCAATTTAGTATCCCTCCCCCCGGTTTGACGATCTGTCAATCCGGGGAAGTTGTTGCCGCTTGCGCATGTAATTCTCTACTCTTCTACTTATTAATATATGCGGGCTTGCTCTGCCGCGCTTTCAAAAAAAACGTGCATGTCGCCCGACCACACATGTGGTTTGCTCTTTTTTTTTATCATTTTAACTGCTCCCTCCGTTCCAAAATTTCACTTACACCTTTCAAGAAACAACTTTGATAAATTATATATTTAAAAATATTAATATTTATCATACATAATTAGTATCATTGGAAAGATTTTTGAATCTAGTTCTTTAATAAATTTATTTGAAGATATAAATGTTGCACGAATTTTATACAAATCAAGTCAAACTTGTGGTATGAAACAAAAAACGACCAATATTTTGGGACGGAGAGAGTAAAAAATAGATGAAGACAATAGACAAGATTAATCTTATATTGTACTCTCCCTCTTTCCCTCTTTCTCCCTCTCTTCTAAATTAATAAGCCGTTTTTTTTTTTTTCCTAAATCAATAAATTTTGCCATACACTTAGATATATGTTATGTCTAAATACATAGTAAGTAATGTATATATAAAACGATAAAAATATATTTAAATCGTCATCGTCATGGTCAGCCGGCCAGGCATGCGCTCCATCGTCATCGTCATGGTCAGCCGGCCAGCTTCGTCGTTGTCCTGAATGCACCAGGAGTCGACCTTGCACGCCCTCTTCACCTCATCAAGGCAGTCAGTCTGCGATTGCCGAGGCTCGTTACACATCCCCTGGAGAAGCTTGCATCCGACGGCCAGGACCAGGAAGTAGACAACACCAATACACCATCATCCTGACGAGCCCATGTACACCAGTACCACTGCCGCACTCTTCGCCATCATACTTTTAAAAACTGAATAGTATTTTTCTATGAACTCCACTGGAAATTTTTGCTTTGGTATGAAACTTCGCCAGACGCCCTGGCATAGCACCAGACACAGAGCACCGGCAACACACCACAATGAAACCTAGAAAAGCTCGAACAGTTCACAACTCAGTTCAGTGTAGACAATTTTCTGAAGAAATGGTCCATGGCAGAGTGACTCTGTAACCAACCTAGATCACCGGTAATAGATAGATTGGATACTCGAGGAGTTCGTGGCTCCGACCACCGTCGAGAGCGCACGCCGCCGCCGGCCACACAAGGCACGGTTCAACAAACGTGATCGAGTTCGAGTTCTCTTCTTCGAAAGCACGCAATACATAGGAGAACGAAGCTCCTCCTGCCCGTTACATGGGCCTACGAAAATGAAATGCAACTTGGGCCTAATTGCTGAAGCTCGATGCTCAATCACTTCTTGACCCAGTCCGGCCCAGTGAAGCGCACGTTTGCCTTCCTGCTTCGCTCCCCTGTCCTCTTCATGTCGTTCTTGTCAGCTTCGGCATCAGCAGGGTCTTCAACGTTGACAGCCTTGTCCTGGATGGTAACATCCCTCCACCGACGAGGAACGGCTTGTCCCCAAGCCGATGCAAACGGGAACTCTTGACGAAGTGCTTCCTCGTCTTCCCAAGTGGCAAGATCCACTGGAAGATCTGACCATTTGACGAGCACCTAGGAGACATTTGTATTGTTGTGCATATGCATACGACGGTCCAGTATAGTTTGTGGTACCTGAAGATGGAGGGTAGGATCTGGGAACTCCGAGCTCACTTGATTGTCAGGTAGAATAGCCTTCTTCAATAAGGAGACATGGAAAACCGGGTGTATTTTACAGTCAGCAGGCAGTAACAGTTCATAAGCCACTTCATTCACCTTGTTGATGATGGGAAAGGGTCCAAAATAACGGAATGCCAATTTGTTAGAAGATCTGCTAGCCAGGGATGTTTGAACATATGGCTGAATCTTGACAAAAACTGAGTCACCCACTTGAAAAGTCCTGAATGATCTGCGTTTATCTGCCTGTGTCTTCATCTTCTTCTGTGCTCTAGTCAGATGTTGCTTGACTAGTTGGTGCATAGTATCCCTGTCTTGAAGCCACTCATCAAGATTTGGCAGTACGGTTGGACCAGGAGGCTGGATACCTAATTCTCGTGGATGATGTCCATAGAGTACATGGAATGGTGTTGTTCCCAGAGAAGAATGAACTGATGTATTATACCAATACTCAGCTAATGAGAGCCAATTTGACCATTTGGTTGGACAGGAATGAGTAAAACATCTGAGATAGGTTTCCAGGCATTGATTTACTCTTTCAGACTGACCATCAGTTTGTGGATGATATGCACTGCTCATATTCAGTTGAGTGTGTAAGATCTTAAAGAATGTTTTCCAGAGCTTGCTGGTGAAGATTATGTCTCTATCAGAGACTACTACTAATGGTAACCCATGTAGCCTGAAGATGTTGTCAAGGAAAATATGTGCAATATCTAAGGCTGTAAAGGGATGAGCTAGTGCAATAAAGTGGGCATACTTACTGAATTTGTCAACCACTACAAGGATGCAATTTGAAGTCTTTGAAGTTGGCAATCCTTCAATGAAATCCATAGTAATAGACTGTCAGGATCTTTCAGGTACAGGTAGAGGTTCTAACAGACCTGGGTAGGCTACTGTAACACCCCTGGTGTTACAGGCTTGCTTAGCACTAACATTAAGGCTTAAAAGAATTAGCGAAATGAGTTTCACAGGTTCCAAAAATTCTTGACACTTGCAAATGATAAACAAACCTTGCGTGACTCGCTGTTGTGTTTGGAGTAATAAACAAATATCTAAGTTAATTTACTCGGTGTGTAAAGTTACAAGTTTCTATAAAAGAATAAAAGCAACTAGTGTTAACCTTTGGCGTTAAAAACAATCGAATAGTTAAACATGGGCATATATATATATATGTATGTAGAAATTTATGGATATATATGTGTGTGTGACTCACGCTAACAGTTTAGCTAGCTAGCAGTTTCAATACGAATGTATATATATGCACACGCATATACTATATATACACATATACGTGACTTTGAGTTAAATTGCTAACTAGTGGATTAATGTTCGATCGTGATCACCCTTCCTTCAATTGTCGAGCATGCATGCACTTGGCCGGTCGGTGCTTTCGGCAGAGCCGTCGTCGTATAGTCGTATACTTGCACTAGTTGCTGCGTTCACCTGCGCCAGGCCACGTTGCCATGCTTGCCGAGTAATCAAGCTCAGCTTATCTCTCCTCTGCCGATGGCCACTGCTGCTGCCCTGCTCCATGCACTATGGCACGTTGCCGCCGCTGGCCTGCCTCGTAATATCGATGTGGTGCTTCCATGCTGCCGCTGCTACGCCACGAGACCCATGTTCGTCGGGACACATCTCACCTCGATACCTGCCTTAGTCGTCATTTCACCTTAATAACGCTGCGTCGCATCAACCCTGATTAAGCACGTGTACCCGCTTGCTAGTGTCCAAGTCAGTGTCAGACTTATCTCTTTCCCTTGCCATCCCTGCTGCCATGGCCGACGCCATTAGTTCATCAGAGAAAGATCACATCGACCTGTTTGTGGCGTTTTCCGCTTGCCTCCAAAGCTGGACGAAAGGACTGATCTATGCTTCTTCCTGTTTCCCCTGCCGTCGATTGCCATTTATGAAGCTGCGGCCGCACATGCTTAGTCGATCATGAACAAGCACTTGTGCAGGCTTGCCAGCAACCAAGCCACTTCCTGCCAAGGCAAGCATGAGCCCTGCTGCAACACGAGGCCATGATCCTCGTCGCGATCGTGTCCCTGCACCGTCGTTTGCTCTTCAATATTGACGTGCCTCGTCTCTGGATGCCTCCTGTTTGATTTGGCTGAGCGGAGTGCTGAGTCATTGCGTGCATGGCCAGAGTTATGAGCGTCCATCCGAGCGCTAGAGTTCTCAACTGCACACCCTCGTGGCCATGTCCCGTCCCTACTCTCCATTATTGTTGCTGCTCGCGTGCACACCTTCACGTAGGAAATGGAGTTTCCCTTTTCCTACAAATACACGCAAACCACGCATCCCGGTCCAGTCCCTTGCACCAAAGAGTAGTCATGGCAGTTTCCTAGACAGCTGAACCACGTCAAGCCTCTGTCGTTCATCACCGTCGGAGACTAGCAGACGCCGCGGTGTCCGCTGCCGAGCGCCGCCGTGCCGCTCGCTCGTACGTCGCCTGCTCTGCTCGGACTCGCTGCGTATCTCCGACTCAACCATCACCTCTGCTCGGACCTCTGTAAGTTGTTGATGTTGATCACCGTGCGTTAGCCAGTAGCTGCTTTAGCTTGCCGAGATGCCGTGGTCGCCGCGCATCACGTCCACGAGCTGCTCATGCGTCGAGCGTTAGTCTGGATAGAGGATTAGCTTTGCCTGTTAGTTTTGCTTGCTAGCTTTTACTGCCAAGAGTCATCCAATCTTCAATGACTCGTGAATTTATATAAAATCAAAATAGAGTTTTAGAATCATGAAACTTTTATCGTAGCCTTAATTCATCGTTATGTGCTTGCTGTAATTTCCATAGACTTAAACTATACTGTTTGGTACGGTAGCTAAATACCCCTTTTAAATTAGTATGAATAAGGAATAATATTGATACATAGAAATGAATACTTATAACGTGAGCTTGATTTTTGACTGCTGAAGTTGTACGTAACTTGCTGCATTAGTCATTAGGGCCAGCTCGTTAGCCTGAGAGACGTGTTCGTATCTTCAGAGTTACGATCACCGTTGTATTTATGTCTCTACGTTGCATCCGCGTATACCGTAATAGGAACGACGATGGATCATGGAGTCATCGGGAAGTTGCCGAAAGATGGTTCGACGCTGATCGTGTCACTTCGATGGAATGCTAACTTTTGGTTAAATCATACCCAGGCAAGCCCCGGTTCATAACCCCTATTATTCTGCACCTTATAAAATATGTTTGTGCATTTACGTTTTGAGGAAATGATTGGAATCCACTTGCATATATATATCTTTATCCTATGAGTCCTACTAGCATGGCGGGTTCGTGTAGAATGCTATGCTATAGGTCTTCGGTAGAAGACGAAGTGATTTCTTTGTCACTCGCGAGAGATAGGAAATATTTATTATGATACTATTACATAGATTATATATAGATAATAATTTGGAGACCGGGCGGGACTGTACTTGGAATTGATTGGACTTGGTTGGGCAATCTGAGCGAGGCTCTGATTGTGCTTGTCTCGTCCGTGTCGATTAAGGACCGCCGTTGCAATGGAATGGTGGTCAAGTCACGATCTTATTATCCCGAGCACATACTTGCTTATGGGAGCGGGAAGACTTGTTACTCTCTTGTCGTGGGTTCGGCTCTATCCGGGCCGATCGTAGGGAGGCGGAGATGGTGGACGCCTTAAGCAAAGCACCATACCGAGTCGCGGACTCGGGAGTTGGGAACTTGGGGTCCGAGTTGGACGGGACTTGGAGCCCTCGGCAGAGTGGAATGGGTTAGTCTCGCTTGTGCAGTTTTTGTAGCACAAATGAGACGTGTGTTTTTCGGGGTACCCAGCTGGGGACATTGATTCGCGAATCGCCGCCGTGCATTTACGACTTGACTGGTATCTGGCATCGTAGTAAGAAGTGGAAATATGGAAGATGGAATTAAAATTATTGTTCTGATGGCTCAACTCTTGCTTGAAAGTAGCAAAGGTGCTTACCTAGAATGGTTAGGTAATTGAACTAATCATGACCGCTTATAAAATAAATATAAGGATGCACATTTAGTAATGCTTCTTGCGGCTACAATAAACCACAAGCCAAATAGCCTTGCATATCCTTGAGTCTTTTATTTCCTCCCGACGGGTAAGTCTTGCGGGAGTACAATTGAGTACTCGGGGTTTGTTCTACCCTTGTTGGTGTGACAGGTGTTGATGAGCTGACTTTGTGTGTGGAAATCTCCCGGTGGGCTCGGCGAGAATTTCCTTCGCGGCTTGCGGACTTAGAGTTTATTTAAAGAGCCTTTTCCATACATGCCATTATAAAGTTCGCGAGTTCCACACAAGCCAGCCGAAAAGTTGGAATGGACACCATGTGCCATCGCTCTCGAACTTTTTGCCGTCCATGCCTTGCCGTCGATTGGCCCTACTTGATTGTCAAGCTGCAGGTGTGAAAAGTCAAAAATACCCTTATGTATAAATATGCCATTAAATTTTTTTGAGCATCTTAACGACTTTAAGCGAAAAACTCAAAACTAGAAAGTTGTAGATCTCGCTGAGATCTACAGTTTTCATATAAAAATATCTTCATTTAATTTCGCAAAAAAAGATATAATTTTTCTATAATTTTTCTATACATATTAATCATAGGAAAAATTATATCTTTTTTTTTGCGAAAATTAAATGAAGATAGTTTTTATATGAAAACTATAGATCTCAACGAGATCTACAACTTTCTAGTTTTGAGTTTTTTCGTTAAAGTCGTTAAGATGCTCAAAAAAATTTAATGGCATATTTATACATAAGGGTATTTTTGACTTTTCACACCCGCAGCTTTGACAATCGTTAGGGCCAAATCGACTAAGAAGTGGCATGGACGGCAAAAAGTTCGAGCGATGGCACAGTGTGTCCATTCCAACTTTTCAAAGGGCTTGTGTGGAATCGCGAACTTTTATAATGGCATGTATGGAAAAGCCTCTATTTAAAAAGTCTCACCAAAAAATGTTTTCCAAAGAAAAATCTTACCGTGTGTTATCATTTCATATATATAAATGCTACCATGATGATACTTTAATTGATCATTAAAATAAATTTTATTTCATTTGAAAACTCTAATGTATTAAGGTGATGTATGAAATGGTTAATAATGTTGTAAGCTTTACGCTCTCATTTATGATCCCGATGGAAAAATGTGGATCTTCGAGTTCTCCCTTTGGGTGTGCTCGACGGAACAATATGATTTTTGTGCTCACTTGGGTATTTAGTGTCTAATGGAAGACAAGTACTCTTTGGGAGTGCATTAAGTCAGCCGTTTCGCCACAGCTACCCTCTCTCAGTCTTAGCTTGTCGACATACTGTGCACTGAGAGACAAATTCTTTGATCATTTGTTTCATGTGAGGCCATGCAAAAAGTCTTTTGACTCTAGCATAGGTTGCTTCAAAGCCCGAGTGGCCACCAACCGCACTTGCATGTAGTACTGTTAGAATTTGTTGTTGCAGTTCAGCAGAATTACCAAGCCATATCCCGGATTTGAAGTAGATTAATCCTTTGTCCAAGGAATAATGGCCCTTTGGGGGATTGTATGGCAAGTTCTTGGAGCAATTTAACCGATTCGGGGTCTTTCATCGTAAGCATCTTTGCAGATCCTGTACCCAAGGGGATGTGATGACAGATACGGTTTGCTAAATCACATTGTGAAGCATGTGTAGTTCTGGAAAGAGCATCAGCAACTTTGTTGGCAGTTCCCTGTTTGTAAACAATCTTGTATCTGAGGCCTAACAATTTGGTTAATGCCTTGATCAGTCTTAAGAATGAATTCTGCATGCTGTAAATATGATCTCCAATGATCTACTGCCAATAATATAGCAAAACATTCTTTTTCATAGGTTGATAGACCTTGGGATTTTTGGACCTAGTGCTCTGCTCACAAATGTAATGGGGTGGCCATTTTGTTGCAAAGACCGCACCAATGCCTTTATCGAGGCATCGGTCTCCACTTCAAAATTTTTGGAAAAGTCGTAGTTGTAAGACCGGCCTGTCATGAGTCTTTGTTTTCGGTGCTTGAAGGATACCTCGGTTTCACCGGTCCAAGTATAGATAACTCCTTTTTTAACAAGTTGGTTAATGGTCCGGATAACATGCCAAAATTTCTGACATATTTTCTGTAGTACCCAGCCATACCAAGGAAGCTTCTAAGTTCTTTGACATTCTGTGGAGAAGGCCAGTCAGCTATAATCTGTATTTTTGTTGGATCTGTAGCAACTCCCTCAGAAGAAATCACATGTCCTAAATATTTGAGCTCTTGCCTGGCAAAGGAGCACTTCTTGAGCTTGACATGTAACCGATGTTCTTTGTAAAAGTTGGAGGACTGCCTCAACATTTGGACATGTTCTGCTGTGTTTTGTTGTATATCGGGACATCATCTATGAAGACCACTACAAACCTTCTCGGCATATATCTCGCCAAGATCTTGTTCATAACTTCTTGGAATGTAGCGGGGCCACCGGTGACACCATAAGGCATGACTTCATACTCATAGTGACCATTATGGGTCTGGAATGCTGTTTTATATGATTCTCCCTCAGCCATTCTAATTTGGTGAAACCCGGATGCCAAGTCCAAAGATGAAAACCATGTAGCTCCATGTAATTCATCCAACAAACTCATCAATTATAGGCAAGTGGATATTTGTTTTTGATAGTCAATGCATTTAACTTTCTATAATCTACACAAAGTCTCCAATCTCCTGTCTTTTTCTTGACTAGCAGAACAGGAGATGAAAAGGGGCTTGAACTATGCTTGATCCACCCTTTGTCCAAAGATCTCATGAATTTGTTTCTCTATTTTTGTTTTACGTGATGGGTTATATCTATATGGCCTTAGCCTGAATGGTGAGGCACCGGCAAAGCAATGGAATTGCATGATCACCTTCTCTTTTGGTGGTAAACCAGGAATGGGTTGGAATATAGAGCTGTATTTGTCAATCAACCGTTTGTATCTTAGGTGGAATATCATCAGTAACTTCTGTGGTTGAAAGATCTATGGAATGAATCTGAACAAAATAGAGAAGTGAATCAGTCTTGATCATAGCTTCTAGTTGGAGGGCATTTATGGGGGTCCCAGAACAGCTGTAGATAGAATGCCTTGAAGTCCGACTAACTTTCCATTGATGTCAATTTCAGCCCATTTGTGACCCCAATGGAAATTTATAGGGGCTGTTGAGCACTAGCAGTCCATTCCAAGAACAACATCATATGTGCCGATAGGCAAGATTTTGAATGTATTGATAAAATTGACTCCTTGGATATGCCACAATTTATCCACAAATTCATGTGTGCATGATAGAACCTGTCCATTTGCAACAAGAACTGAAAGCGGGAGCTATAAGAGGTTGACTACCCGACGTTTTGAAGCTAACTCAAGATCGATGAAGCAAATTGGGAACCGCCAGAGTCAATAAGCATGTATACTTCGTGGTTATCAATGAAACCCCTGAATTTCATGGTCTTGTGGTCCTCAAGACCATTCATAGCTTTCTTTAGAGAGATAGAACAAAGGTCATCTCCCGAATCCGAATCTTCTTTCAGCACGCAGATACAATATGTGGTGAGTCATCCAAAATAAAAGACCGGACTTCTTCCATAGCATTAATAGAGACACTCGACGGATATGACCATGATTCCATTTTTCACCACACTTGAAGCACAACCCTTTTGCTCTTTCTCGTAATTCTTGAGTGTTCAGCCTTTCTTCTCGTACTTCTTTGTTTGATAGCTTCAAGAGGCTTTTTATCTTCATGAGTGATAGCATTCTTTGATGATTGACCGAGTTGTAACCATTGAACTTGGACTGTTCATAGTATGATTTCTTTCGGTAGAAAGTGCCATCGTCTTCTTCTTCGTTGGGATTAGACCCATACAAAGTGCCTCTTCCCGTAAAAAGCAGCCAAAGGAACTAGCAAAGATCCAAATCGTGGGGTTGGTGCATCATAACAACTGATTTAATTTCCTTTTTAAGGCCATCGACATATCTATTGGTTATGACAGTTGGGGATAGGTTTGGATCATGGGCTAGGATTTGGTGAACTAGATCACAGAAATTGGTAGTGTATTCATCTACATTGGAGGTGTGGTTTATATGGAAAAACTGTCTCATGAGGTGGTTATGCTCATCCTTATCAAATTTGGCACTAATAATTGCTGAGAAATCTTCCCAGGACATCTCATAGACATTGGATTGGACAGTTTGGAACCATAAAGCAGCAGAACCATGTAAATGCATTGTACAGTATCTAATCCACATATGGGGCTCAATCTGGTATAGGTCAAAGAAGGATTTACAGTTTTTCAGCCATAGTTTTGGGTTACTACCATCGAATTGGGGAAAAGGTGGGTCAGGTATCTTTGGGTAACGGTATTGTTTAGGACAGACTTGGCCAAAAGGATTACTAGGATCACAGTATGTGGTATGAGCACTAGGAACTGTAAATAGAGTGTTATGATGCGTCGAACCTTGAGGAAGTTGGTGACCCGGGGCAGTGGTATACACTACCCCAAAGTCAGGTACGCGGTGGTCAATAGACCCGGGTGCCACCCCTGTTGGGGGAAGTTCCAGATGGGCGGAACTCGGCGTCCTCGGCTGCGGCGGAGGGCGAGGTCCTCCAGAGATCGCCACTGCAGGTGAGACGATGGTGACTTGGCCTGACGAAGTCTCGTCGGAGAAGGTCGCTGCCGCTGATGTGACGATGGTGACTTTGTCGTGCTGCTGATCCGTTGGCAGAATGGGTACACCTTGGGGCGGTGAGTTGAGCGCGTTGACGATCTTCTGCTCGAGTGAGTGAACCGTCGACTCTAGCCGGTCGACGCGTTCATCCATCTCCGGCTTCCAGGTCGTCATGGTGTGGACGGACTTCTTCATTTCTTCGAGGTCTTTGGAATTTTTGCTCAACAGACCAAGGATCTGGCCGAGCTTCTCTTCTGGGGTGCTCTGAGCCATGACGCGACGGGTGCTGTAGGAATGCGTCGCCAGAGTTAGCGCTCACGGTGAGGGACTTTGGATGGATTTAGAGCAAATTCGCGCCGCAGATGGAATCTGGGTGCAAATCCGACTTATAACCAGAGCCGTTTGTCCTGCTCACAACAGATGAACGCGGTGATGGTGGTGAATCGGAGGTGAATCGCTGTGGTGGTGGTGAATCGGAGTGGGGACGATACAGAGTGCGATGATTTGGTGGAAATTGGTGGTGGCTGGATGGATCGAACGAATCTGATACCAGGATGTAACCAACCTAGATCACCGGTAATAGATAGATTGGATACTCGAGGAGTTCGTGGCTCCGACCACCGCCGAGCGCCGCGCCGCCGCCGCCACACAAGGCACGGTTCAACAAACGTGATCGAAGTTCGAAGTTCTCTTCTTCGAAAGCACGCAATACATAGGAGAACGAAGCTCCTCCTGCCCGTTACATGGGCCTACGAAAATGAAATGCAACTTGGGCCTAATTGCTGAAGCTCGATGCTCAATCACTTCTTGACCCAGTCCGGCCCAGTGAAGCGCACGTTTGCCTTCCTGCTTCGCTCCCCTGTCCTCTTCATGTCGTTCTTGTCAGCTTCGGCATCAGCAGGGTCTTCAACGTTGACAGCCTTGTCCTGGATGGTAACAGACTCCATCACTGACGATGCATACATAACAACCAGCTCTGCCTATCAATCTCACTGTAGCACCGGTAAAGCAGCATGCATCACAAATAATAGGCCAAAGGCATAAATAAAATGGCTCTATGCACGACAAATCAAGAGAAATAAACGGTAAGGAAAATCCATTAAGGTGAAAACATCCACTATTTCAGTGTTGCTGAGCTTACATGTTGCACGTGAATGAAAAACACGGCATAGCTAGATAATAATGATAACAAAAGATGAAACATGATGCAAAGCAAGGCTTGTCTTGGGGGCATATCCCATCAAGATCATACTTGCCTTGTGGGCAGAGAGATCCATCAGGCCATCACCAACATTACTGATAGGCAGAGTCCGGTCTCCAATTCAGGATATATATGAGAAACCCAAAATAACAAGAACGCTTTGTGGAAAGCGGATTACATAGCTTCAGAAGGGAAAAACCATGTTCCGTGACCAGTTCTGCTACTACCCTGCACTGCCACAGTCTCAGGCAACAATGGTGTGATCTTCCCATTTCTCATGTTGAAAACACCAGAATCAAAGAGAGGATCCACATGAGTTTCTCCCTTGTGATAGTCAGAAATGAAGTAAATGCAGTCCTCATGAACCCCACAGTCTGCAGCAGGGAAGGACTTGGAGCATCTGCCGACAAAGATTGCTTGGCCTCCCAATGTATTGATTATCTTCCACTTATGGCAAGAATCTGCAGTCAAGTCTGCCTCAAAGACATCAAACCAAACAGTACGTGCACGCGACATATGCTCAAATGTCAGGGGGACCAATATAGCGACATGCCTCCTCACATGCAACAGTTTACCATCAGATTCAATCAGATAGCTGTAGTATGTATGTATGCACCTCTTGTCACAGGTTTGGTTACATCTCCTTGAAACCACAATGGAGCGTTGTATACATCTGGTGGCTGATATTTCTCGTTTGCCTTTGTGGCCCTCGCCAATCTCCAAGACAAATAGATCGTCATCCCTACTGAGAGCATACAGCTTTCCACCAAAGTACACAACTTCATCCATGTCCTTAATATATTTGTTGGTGACTGTATCAGTGGTAATTGGGGGCTGGTAGATAGAAACTGTAACATTAAAAAAGCTGTCCGTGGTAAACGCAGCAAAAGGTGAGTCTTGTGTCAAGCTCATAGACGAGGGCACCACCAGCTTATAGAGAAGTGAATTATCAGTGTAAGCATTCCTATCCCTCATCTCGTGGTGCCAAATATTGGTCAGGTTAGGAAGCTGTAAGTTAGCCTTGGAGAAAGGGTTCATCAATGAGCACCGACCACTATTGTGCACGAGGAAGAGCCAGTTGTCCACACAACCATGGTATGAAGCATCACACGGTACAGGCATACGGTGAATTTCACCACTTGGAATGCTGAGGAAGGTCCCATCGAATAAGGCCACCCAGGGTTGCGGTGGGGGCAGGGGCTCAAGTAGAGCATTGCAGCGCCATGTACGGCAGACTGCTCGTAGCCGAACACGATCAGCAAGGGAGGGCAGCCTCTTAAGGACCAGATGCAGAAGCTCCCGCTGAAGGTCTGGCCAAGGCGAAGAGCGTGTGCCCATCGTCATGCAAGAAGACTGCACAAATAACAAGAAGTGACCGAGTTTTCAGATTTTTAGCCAAGTTAACAGTAAACAATAAACATAACCAAGAAAACGAATCATAGTATTGAATCTTTTATAGAATATAGATAGGAAACTACAACAAGTCTGTACTTTGGGGCGGGGGTTTCAAAATCTTTGATATCTCTGCTTTTGTTTTCAGGTTATTATAATAATGAAGTTAAAGTTAACAGTAAACAACATATTTAACTATTCATAAACTCGTGGTGACAAAAAGCAGCAGCCTAAAGCAACTCATGGATTTCGAGAAGGCAACTGCAACCAACCTGAATATATACATATACACAATTAAGGTATAAAACGTGGAGTAGTTCTTACGAACTCTCATTTTACTCTCCAGAAGTGTAAATTAATTTTACTAAGAAGTACAATAAGGCCCATAACCCTTTTCCAGTCCAGGATTTCTACTTATTCCTGAAGAATCTGTAGAACTCCATCGAAATCCCTACGTTCTAGAGAGGGATTTAACGAGTTTAATAAAGTTCCAGTAGGGGTGTAAACCCCCTCCTGTTCCCTCAAAAAAAAAAAAAAAAACGCAGCAATGATAAGCAATGGCCATATAAGCATATAATATCCACCGATTTGAATTCTCATTTCACACCCAAAAAAAATCCAGATCGAACGCGCAGTTTCGTCATGCAGATGCGATGGTTTGTGGCACAAATTCGTTTTCCAAGTTAATCAAACCACCTCAAAAGTACACGAATACCAGGGGAGGGATAGGGGCTGAGACTTACTGGGGCCAATGGAGGCCGGTCAGAGAGAAGCGAGGCAAGGAACCGACTCGCTCTTGCTGCACAACCACCGAGAGGGATTTTTCATAGGAGACACGGCGCAGGTAGATGGGGGTCGTGCGGATCGGAGATTCGGATGGCTTTCCGGTTTCACCGGCGAGGTTTACATCGCCGACTCGCCGAGGACGACCATGCGCGGCGGGCAAACGACGGCGAGGGATTTCAGATCGTCGGTGGTCCGGTCGGAGGGACGATCTTCTCCAGCTAGGCTTACATCACCGGGGACGAACAGCCGGCGGCGAGAGTTTCTCGGATCGGCGGTGGAGAGGAGAGGAGATGAGAGCAGCAGCCGAAAAAGAAAAAGAGTGGAGAGGAGACAGGAGATGATGGATGATTCCTCACTCTTGGGTCTTCGTGTCGGGCCCAGATGCTGGAAAAAAAAACAGATTCACCAAAATCATGAGATCAATAGCGAAACAGATGTCAAAAGTATCACGCGACACCAAGTACCAAAACTTAAAACAGTATCAGGGAAATGCTCCTCCTTGTTGCAGTATTGGCATAGGGGAACACATTAAAAAAAAAAATACTAGAACCAAGCATAGCTCATACACATAATACATGAGTCTAGAATTCAGAAGAGGAGATAATAGTTATTACTCGGTTCGACAACAAATAACTATATCGCACCAAGTAGACATCACATGATATTTCAGAGTACATATAATGTTACATAATCCCAAATTCCACTAGACTAACATAGCTAAGATGGTTTGACTACATAGGATCAGCAGGAAATATCCATGTTGGACGCCACTGGCCACTGTTATGCTGCGGCACTGGTGCATTCTGTGACAACAACGGAGTGATAATCCCATTTCTGATGTTGTACACGCCAGAGTCACGAAGAGGGTCTCTAGGATCTGGACGAGCATAGTCACACATGAAATATATGCAATCCTCTTGAATACCATTGAACTCTTCAACAGCAAAAGACTTAGAGCAATGCCGCCAATGAAAGCGCTTGGCCATCCAGCTTATTGACCTGTCTCCATTGGCAAGGATTGGTGCTCAAATCTGCCTCAAATACAGCAAATCCAATAGTGCGAAGATGATCAAAGAAAAGACTTGTGCAACTGACACAATCATTGCGAAGAAATCGTTCAACCTTCAACAGCCTACCACAACATTCCACTAGATATTCCGTGAAAATCCCCAATAATGAGTGGGGCGAGTCCCGTAAAGAATCATCCATTGAGTTGATTATGCATTCAGTGGATGAGATCTTTGGCTTATTGCCAAGGTCATAACCAATCTCAAACATAAGAAGCCTGTCAAAAAAAGCAAGTCCATACAGCTTCCCATTGAAGAACGCAACATCGTCCAGGTCCATAGACGGTTCCCTGATCCCACCTCTGGAGGCTATGGACATGTAGGTAGCAACTGGTGGCTGGCAAATACAAACACTACTGGAGTTACCATCGTCCAAGATCAGCACAGCAACAAGGGATTCTGGTGAGGTGTCCAGGGGTGAGGGAACCACCACCTTATAAAAAACAGAGGATTAAATCGAGCACGCATTATCACGCCAAAAACTGGCTAGCTTAGGAAGGTCCACTGTTGCTTTTGAGAAAGGATTCACCAACGAGCACCCTCCATCTCTTTGCATTAGGAAGAGCCAGTTGTCAATGGAACCATAGCAGCGTGCATCATCTGGTACAGCCATTCGGATGATTTCACCATCTGGGATGCTCAGAAAGGTCCCATCAAGGAGTGCGAGCCATGGGAGTGTGGGGGGGGCAGGGACTGCAGTCTAGCATTGAGCGCCATGGATGACAGACTGCTCTCACTCGAACACGATCAGCTAGGGACGGAGGCGCCTAAGGACAAGGCCCAGGAGCTCTGGAGGGAGATCAGACCATGATAAAGACTCTGGAGTTGCCATCATCAAGCTCTACAAGAGAAGTCATAGCGTTCAGAGTTCAACATGGAAATGATTGCAAGTAACAGTAAATAAGTTAGCATCGAAATATGAATATGACTAGCAGACCATTAGACCATAAACAAAGTCAACTTGCTCTACACAGTGCTACTTATGCTTGATCATTGCAGTCACTACAGGAGCACAAGTAGTCGAAAGTCGAAACAACCATATTTATTTTTTTAAATAATACTCCCTCTGTTCCAAATTATAAGAAGTTTTGACTTTTTAGATACTCTCTCCGTTCCAAATTATAAGACATTTTGGCTTTTTAGATACATTTCTTTTGCTATGCACCTAGTTATACACTATGTCTAGATACATAGTAAAAGAAAAGTATCTAGAAAAGCCAAAACGTCTTATAATTTTATAATTTGAATGGAGGTAATACAAAAAAGCTTTTGCTATGTATACAGTGTCTAAATACACAGGCGGATAGTTCAAAATGACTTACAATTTGGAACGGAGAGAGTATAAGGCAATTGCAACTACACTTAGGCTTGTTTTAGAACTCAGGGTGTGAATCTAAAATAAAAGCCACGACCCACGATCTTGTCCTCCAACGATTACCAGAAACAACTACAAACACGAGTTCAATGAATCGCAAGGGTCAGAATTTGCAATGGCCTAATGTTCATGCGACAAAAATGATGCAATGTGTTCCACTTTTAGAAGCAAAGGGCCAGATGGCATTTAGTATTTTTAGCAAGATCACATCCTTAATATAGAGCATCACTGGTAGATTTTTAGCACGACCACATCGTCAAGATGACATTTTGTATTTTTTTATAGAAGCAAAAAAATCGTGAAGTCAAATACTGGTTGTGCACTAGTAGTAGCAGATTTCAGTACTGGCGCTCAACATTGAAAGTAATTTTCCATAATTGCCTTAGACATCCTCCATTACCAAGTTTAGAACATTTTAAGACCTAGTATTGACCCAAAAGATAGATCCGCCACTGATTAAGGCCCTAGACATGAGAATCGATACGGAGAAAGGAGCAACGAGGACTTGCCACTTACTCGAGGTGGCCAAATGGGCGGTCGGAGAGGGGCTCCGCCACGGCGCCACCGGTTGCCGCAGCGGAGGACTCCGATCTCGTGTTCTCCGAGGCCGGGATGGAGGAGGCAGCTATGGACCCACCATTGGAAGTGGAACAGCCTGAGATAGTTGAGGGATCCTAGAGATAGGGTGGAAGGCGGCGGATGCCGAGGGATTTGGAGGTGCGGTAGTGGAGTAGACGGCGCTGCGGCAGGTATCTGTGATAACGGAAGACCGGGAATCGGGGACTGAGAGAAGCGTGTCCTGGACCGTGGTAAAAAAAAAAAAAAAAGTTAAAGCGTATATTAGGTTGAAGTAAAACAAATATCAATCTCTAAATAATATTTTCCATGGTTAAAATTATAAAATATTTAATTTTTGGTTGATGGTGTTTTTTTTTTTTTAGATTTTGATGGTGTTTTGTTTTCCTCGTATACAAAAAATTATACCTATATTCTTCATGTGATGAACATAAAAAACAACAAA
The DNA here is from genome assembly GCA_015847255.1 of Hyparrhenia diplandra. NCBI lineage: Eukaryota > Viridiplantae > Streptophyta > Magnoliopsida > Poales > Poaceae > Hyparrhenia > Hyparrhenia diplandra. The sequence goes on from JADLZK010006442.1 coordinate 33,264, forward strand.
CAATAAATACAATATTGTAGGTCCGTAGACCCTTGACCTTTCACTAACTAATTAATATTCTCATCACTAAATTATTAATGTCGTTTTAATTTGGAACCAAATTATTCTTTAGAGCTTGGCCCAACTAATGAGCCTAAAATCTTAAGTAATCTATTAATGTTGTATTTTCTGTTTTCCTATTTTCTCAAACACCATTTTTTTTTTTATATCCTTTTCCACTTACAAGAAAAATTTTTCTGTTTTCCTATTTTGTTTCTAACTAGGAGGATTTCTGCTTGGCGTCGCGGAATGCGATAGATTTCACGTGAGAGGCACTAAGAGGAAGAAGCTAGCTCATGATGGACCGTTCCATACCTTGATTCAAGGGCGGACACTGCACCGAGATAGTTGGAGGTACGGATGATGAAGTGGAGCAACGATAGTCGGTGTGCAACCTCGCTTTTACAGAAGATAATGAAAGATACGTATCACTATTATCCTTACGTGATGACCATACTATCCAAAGGAAAGCGAAAGTGGACAAAACACAACCTCGAACTCACAACAACAATGGCCACTGCGCCAAGCAGGCATGGCTTCCAAATAAAATCAGAGGAATCGATGAGGCAATGGGAAAGTAAATCATTGAGACTCTTTCTATGTTGATAGGAGATTATTGTAGTTGCATCGGATTGATTTGCAGCATCTTCTCGTCGTCTCTCTTCCTCAAGATCTGACTCGCTGAGCATCCAGGCTCCACACACACCGCACCTATTGGAGCGCTGGAGATCACGGAGGCCAACACCTTGCCGACCTGTTTGTGCATTGTATAATTTTTGAGGAATCGAAAGAAGGTACAGACCGAGGGAAGCAAAGAGACGGGCTTTTGCGATCCAATGGTGGAGACAGATATAAATGCCACTGAATCACGACGGTCTAATGGTGGTGGTAGAAGATGAAGTGGAGTAGCCATTGTTGCATGATGGCAGGTGGACAGAAGTGACTTGTGAGACCCGTTGATGACGTGGCTTCATGAAATCCCAAAGAACTTCTAAGTGGGGTTCTCTATATAGGTGTAGTAGATCCGTTTTTTCTTTTCCAACTTTTTCCCACCAACTAATTTTTTTATATTTATTTATTTTTGTAAAAAGATATATTTTCCACTGGCAATTAAGTAAAATATTTTAAACTTTTAGTCCAATGCACTTCACTTTCTAAAATAGGTAAGCGCATCAAAAGTTAGAGCCCTAAATATTTTATTATTATCCAGCCCATGGCCCAAACTCATGATTCATGCTCATAAATATTAGAATGGCGCATCCTATGAGATACAGATAAATGATGCAAGATTTAAATTCCGTTGCAGCATATGGGCTAGTTTGCTAGTACTCCTTCTGTCCCCGAATTAATAAATAGATTTCGAGTTGTTTTAATTTAAACCTTTTAAACTTTGACGCATTTTTAGGGAAAAAAACTATCAAGAATTATGGTATCAAATTATTATTATTAGATTAGATATACCATAAAAATTATTTTCATAATATGTTTATTTTATATATGTAAAATTTATTTTTATAATATGTTTATTTTATATTATAGATATTGTTAGTCTTTTTCTATAAAGTTAGTAATTTAAGAAAGTTTGACCGACACCGATTCTAGAAATTGATTTATGCAGGGGCAGAGTAGTTGACAAAAAGCCATATCAAGGGATAGCTTTCTTTTTTTTTTTAAAGTTCTCTTCAAGTGATGGGTTTGGACTCTCTTGGCCCCTATCAGAATCTTGAAGATAACTTTCCTTCAAGGCTTATACTAATTATAATTGGCATATATGGCTGATTGGCCTAATAGATCTAGAATTAATTAGTTCCCTAGCAAAAGAGTCCAAAGGGTAGTTTCCTAGTCCTAGCCTATAAATATGCAACTTGGATCCATGATGCCCTCCCCTCACAAGTACAAAATTATTTTGCAGGTGTGCTAGGGTTTAGTTTTGTCATCACCATCATTGGTGATCAAGTGCAAAATCATTGGCATTGAAGGAGTGATCATATCAACAATCCTTCAAAAGCATTGGGTTGTTTGATCTGATCTATATCAAAAGTGTGACCTGCAGTTCAAGATCAAGATTTAACTGCATTCCAGAGGTAAAGTAAGACTATCTTTTTTGTGTGTGTGTGTGTGTGTGTTTACAGTTCTCCTGAAGACATGTTGGCATGTTCTGTTTGTGTTCCTTATTCAGATTTGCTTCTCTGTCTTCCATCATCTACTTAAGACCTTTCGAATTCTCTAGGGATCTCTAGATGGATCTCTTAATTATACTGTTGCGCTTCTCTAGGCATCTTTAGATTAGATCTATTAAAAAAGAATTAAAACCTTACTGAAGAGGGCCAATATATAACACGGTAAAGAAAATAGGCTTAACCGTCCCGTCTGTTCGTCTCGCCCCGCGCGGCCTCTTCAGTGCGTTGCCCCGTCGATTGAATTAGAAGCGGCGGGACCTCGAGTGTCCGCACATTTAGCGGCTCGGCGGCGCCGCGCCCTTCGCCATTTGCGTCGCCGTCGCCGGCCCGTGTCCACGTTCTGAGTCGTCAGCCGGCTCGCCGATCGCCGCGTGCTCTCGTCGGCCGTTGCCCTTTGGTGTCCCGGCGACTCCACCGCAATAGTCTTGCATTGGGCTTCGGCGGCCACCGTCCAGTGAGGCAAGGGACCCATTTCCTAATCATCTCCGTCTGACCACAACTGCATGCAACAGCAACCTAGAAACCATAGGTATTATTCAAGTTTACTTACGGAAATTTCCGACTAAGTTTTGATTAAGTTTTTTTTTCTCGAATAAATTTTTTTTGTATCTTTATAATTATGATGAAGAAGAGTTTTTTTTTAAGGCTTATCATATTATTATTTCGTGGTTGTAAATTCTGCAGTTATAATCTACCAAATTACATGAAAAATGTTTCCTGATTTATTATGAATTTCTTCGCTGTGTATTCTCGATTTTATACCATACATGATGTTGCTGGTTTGCAACTGCATCCGCATTACATGTTCACACTTTACACGTCCTCACTAACCTCCCCCACGCATGCCATTTTTAACAGGAACCTCCACGTACGCGAAAGTGCTGACGGACGTGCTACACTAGACATGGACGAGCAGAGAGACACCAAGCCCTTCGTCTCCTCCTGCCCCATCACGGCCACAGCCATACAGCGGAGCCTCCACGGCCCTGCTAGCGCCCGGCAACCAACGGCGTTGTCGTCGGAGCACGGTGGCGCTCGAGGCCTGCAACTGCAACCTCAGCAGCCTCATCAAGCAGCAGCGTGCGTCCTGAACCGGGCGGCATCGGAGCTGTCAGGCGGCGGTGTCGACGACCGGCCGGCAAGTGGCGCCGACGAGGCACTCGAGGGTACCGCCTCGGCTGGTCGTCCTTGCGTTGCACCACGGTTGAGTAGGAAGTTCTGGAGCGCCGGCGAGTATGATGCGACGGCGACAGGCTCTGTGCCACAGCCTCCGAGTATGTCACAATGCTGAATTCTTTTGTGTGAGTTCTGTCGTTAATTCTTCGTAGCATGCCTCTATGCTCGATGCTGACTGCTTTACTCCATTGCAGGCGTGCAGAACCGTATGTGCATCCACCCTGAATTTCTCCACTCCAACGCGACTTCGCATAAATGGCCATTTGGAGGTATAAGCAGTTCTGTGGTTTCAGACTTCATTTTCAGACTATTAACTTTCTGTTGTATTGTGTTGTGTAATTACTTCTTTTGTTTTGTTACAGCTGTCGCAGAGTTACTAGATAACGCGGTGGATGAGGTAATTGAACAGATATATTTTCTTTTATGGTTAAACAAATTCATTATTGAGGCACATACTTCGATTATTTTGGGTTAAGTGTGTGATTAGATTATATTTGGTCAAACAGATAGAAAAGGGTGGTGCTACAAGAATATTGTTGGACAAAACCATTGACAACAGAAATGGATCACCAGCTTTACTAGTCCAAGGTTCTGATTATTATTATAATTATTATGTTACCGTGACAACATTTTCAACTGATATTTGATTACCAACTTATAAGCTTCCCTAGTTATTTTTTGATGGAGTTTGTATGAAGTAGTGAGGTTGGGTAATGCTTGCATTTAATGAAGCTTATTTGGAAAATTTGGGTAAATCTAGGTATGTATGCCAATGTAATTTGAAACTAACAGGTCAATTGGTTACCAAATAGATGATGGTGGAGGCATGGATCCTAATTCCTTGAGACGGTGCATGAGCTTTGGATTTTCAGAGAAACAATCAGGGTCTTCGATTGGACAATGTATTGCCAACTTTGCGTTATAATTTGCAAGTCACTTTCAAAAAAAAAAAAAAATAATAACGTGCAAGTCATCTCCTGAAAAGTGAAAACCCATCGTCTAACATTTTGACATTTACTATTGTGATCAGATGGAAATGGATTCAAGACTAGCACAATGCGGCTTGGGACAGATGCTATTGTTTTCAGCCGTTGCATAAAAAGCGGGTACCACATAACCTTACTTAGATTTATTTCCTTTTGTGCGCCACTTTTCTTTGTCAATTGGAATAATGACAAGTTATTAATTGTCCAGTGAACCTACACAATCCATTGGTCTCCTATCTTACACTTTCTTGATGGAAACCGGACAGAAAGATGTTGTAGTTCCTGTGGTAAGTTGTGTGCTTTTATTTTTTATTTGTTTGGCATAAGAATGTGCCCACCTCCCTTATTTCAGATGATACCTTTTCTATTTTTATAGGTGGATTATAAATGTAATCTAATGAAAGGACAAACTCAACGATTGGAGCGTAACGGCTCGAGCAATTCTCCTCGAATTTGTCAGTGTTGCTAAAATGGTCCCCTTTTACAACAGAAGAAGAGCTGATGCAGAATGTATGCTAAACTTGCCATCCTTTTGAATTCTAGAGATACAATATTTTGTTTTAAAGAATATTATGTTATTAAATCCCATATTGCTTTCTATATAAATACATGCCACAACTCAAATATATAAAATCACTCAAATTAGTAAAATTCAACAATTTGGTGTAGCTACTACAATCATTAGTATTTATTGTTAATATACATACACTATCCAAAGTTTCTAATGATTGTTGCAATCTATGGTTGCTAAGCAGTTTTGTGACATTGGTCCACATGGCACCAAGATTATAGTGTTCAATTTGTGGTCCAGCGATGATGGCAAATTGGAGCTCGACTTTGACACGAACCCAGAGGTATGTTTAGCACAATCATTGTTTTTGCTGTTAGGTAGTAATATACTTAACTTTGATGATTGCTTCTCTTAGACAATTTTTACCAAGCTGATATTTTAAAAATTGTTGTGTTTTTGTAGATTGTTTTTAAGAGGATTCTATTTTCTTCTATTTGTTTACGTTGAATATTGCCGGAGTGCATTTTTACAAGTGTTTGGTGTTCGCTGCTAGGCTGCTCATCAAAGTTATTGTTGCTTGTTTCTATTTCAGGATATTATGATTAGTGGAGCACCAAATCCGAAGAAATTAGTAACGTTGTAAAAGGACTAATGAGAACCATTTGGCAAACCGACTACACTATTCTCTTAGGGTGAGTGTCATATGGTTTACCACTTCCCACACAATACCCGCGAGTTGGTTGCTGACATAACATTCTGCAGGTATACGCTTCTGTGCTCTATCTGCAGCTACCAGATTACTTTCGAATCATACTTAGAGGGCAAGAAGTTCAGCGTCATAGAATTGTCGATGACCTAATGCATCCTCAATGCATCAGTTATAAAACCCCAAGGTTGCGGAATAAAAGAGGTTTGCCTTAGTTTGTCTTGTTTCTTACTTGAGCACATAACTTGTTGGTTTTCTCTTTGAGTCTCATACTTCTGCTCTTGTTTCTTCTTTTTGCATTCTCTTTGCTTTAGGCTGGGGTTCTTACAACTATTGGATTTTTAAACGGTTCTCCAACTATTAATGTGCATGGATTTAATATCTATCATAAAAATCGTCTTATTTTGGTGAGCTTCCTGACCCTTTGCGTTGAATCACTTCGTAAAAATAAGATTTACACAATTATGTTTTTATAACATCTATTTTTTTAAAAAAATCTATTGCAGCCATTTCATAGAGTTCTGAGTTCCGCGAGTAGCAAAGGTAGAGGCGTCTCCGGAGTACTAGAGGCAGACTTCATCAAGCCCACTCATGACAAGCAGGACTTTGAGAAGTCGCAGTTGTTTCAGAGGCTGATCAACCGCCTGAAGGACATGACTAACGAGTACTGGTAAGCTCCAAGCTAGGTTCCTGATATCTTTTTTCCCAAATCTACTAGCACCAATATATACAATTCTTTTGCTTGACCTCAAATGTCACCACATAAATGTTCGATTCTTCCTAGGGATATTCACTGTCACAAGATTGGATACGTGAAAACGCCACGCCGGAGTGTAGGTGCAGCTCCCACTCCTCCATTGATGCTTCAAATAACAAATGGCACTGCTGAACCATCGGAGCAGACCCCACCTGCCTCAATGCCACCCTTGGGATCCCACAACACCTACGTGAACGCAGTTCCAATTGCTTTTGCACCCCCTAGTTCTCACCCAACGCCAGTCAAAGTAGAGCCTGTTGCACCAGGAGAACCTATGGGGTGCTCGCCTTCCTCACCAAACATGCAGACAGCTCAAGTCATGAACCAGACGAGCTCACCTTCCATGGCGCCTAGCACTGGTTCGACAGAAACAAGGAAGAGGAGGAATGACGATGCCGCTCTGACGGTTGCGATTAAAAGGCAGGCTGTGCAGGGTTTCGCTGGCAGCAGCTCTGCCACTAATCAGGTTAGTAGTGTTAGTACTACAGACAACCTTGCTGTTCATCCGTGCTGTAGTATCTTTTTTTTTGTTGTTTGCACAACTGTCCGGCTTGATTGTTATGTGATCTCTATGTTATATTTGATTTGTGTTTGACAAAACAAAACAGGTATGCCAGTATATGGGAGAGCGAGAGCTGAGGGAGTTTTCCTTCTTGAAGATGGAAAACCAGATGCTCCATGAAGAGTGAGCCTAACAATTAATCTTGCTTTGGTTTAGTTTCATCCTATACATAGTGGATTTCCCAAAGTGGTGTCTAATGCATTTCATTGTTTTGCATTTTTTTCTCTCTATATATAGGTGCTTGCATTTTGAGACGGCCGAGAAGGAGCTACTACTCAAGGTAAAATTCTCTGCCCACATTGTGTGATCTTGACTCGACTATACCGTGAAGACGAGTCTGACGAACTGAACCGACATTGTGCCAAACAGGAAGAGAATTTGCGGCTCGAAATTGAGAAGGCGCGGGAGCAATACCAGAGCCTACTGGATGAACACGTTTCAGTGTCAGCTGTGCCAGCACAGCGTTAGAGTAGGCGTTGCTTCACAAAGTCACCGGGGCGCGGTTTGCCATATAGCTCTTAACGACATGTGGTCATATTCAGCATGCCAGAGAACCAAACTAGACATGCGTAGTGCAGGTCAGATTCAGAAGCTTGATCACCTGGCTTCTTCTCCCGTGTCCAGAGGAACTCTAGCCTGTACATGCTTGGGCAGAAAAACATATCTTTATCTTTTTGCAAAAATAGAGGCCTTCTGTTTGGCAGGTCTAATGTCTAGCGTGTATATAGACTGAATTGCTAAAGAACTGAGTTCTCTAAAAATTTCGGTTTCAGCATGCTAGAGAACTGTTCTTGCTATTTTTTTTTAAAAAAAAGAAGACCCTTTCTTGCTCTGGGGAATTGAGAAGCCGAGTCTTTCGAAAAAAATCTGGATCAGCTCCAGATATCACTCAATCTTGTATTCCTGACACCCCAAAGGTTAAATGTCTATACGGAGACTTGGTAGGGTATTTGCTAGAGTTCTCTAAAACTCCAGGCATACTCATCTCTACCATCAGTTAACACCACCTAATCTAACAAAGCTTTCAGCCTCTCCCATTCACTAAGTAGAAAAAACATCAAGAGATATCCTAAAACTCAGAAGCAAGAAGATAGTTTTTGACGAAACTGAAGGAGCCGAGGCTCCTGCAAGCAAGGAGATAGTATCCGGGCCTGCATTTCGTCTTAGGCCGGGCTGATGGGGTGGGGGGGGGGGGGGAGGCTGATTTCTGCGCAGCATGAAGAATCCGGTCCTCCTCACAAAAACAAACAACACTTCAGTCAGTGAAACTCTAATACGGCAGGAACAAAAATCTGTGCAGAAACCTGCAAAATGAGCAATGGAACAAAATTTGATGAATAGCAAGACAACAGCACCAGTAGAGCACCAAACTTATAAAATTTTTCAGAATCATGACATCACTAATACTGCCATTGTTGGTGAAACTACAGCTACATCAAAGTCATCAATGCTGCTGCTGTATCAGCAATGCACAATTTTCAGCAGTTTCAACAAATATTTTTTGAGATACAAGCAACAGCTCTGAACAGAGGAAAGCGGAGCGTAGGATCAGGCTTATCAGATATGCATATACCACAAAACTAAAATACACATGGCTACCTTATATATAACAAAATAAACTCCTGAAAGCTTCAATGCTTAGCAACAGAATCTTCATATGCCCTCTTCATCAAATCTTACAAATCGTAGTCTCAACGTTTAAAAGTATACATAAAAGCATGGACAATCTTGCAGGATATTTAAAAGAATGAAAAATATTGCAGGTTATTCAAAAGTATGAAGACCACTTAGAAGTATTTATTCTAAAATTTTGCAGAACTCAGAACTTGTAAATGTAAGCACACAAAGCCACAAAGACTGAATTGCTGAAACGAGAGCCCTGGAACCCCGGTTCAGCAATACTAACAGCTCTTTGTGAAGTGAAATGCTCCCCCTTGCTGCCGCATTGCATACATGATCGAAAACACTAGCATCAACTCTATCTTGTGCACATAATCATCATAACTTGAGTCTTAATTAGAGAATAGCTAGTAATTAATATGGTTTAACAACATCACATGATACTGATAAGCAGGCATCATAATAGAATATATTACATAATCAAAAGACGCTGCGGAGGCTAAGCTGGCTCGATGATACTGATAAGGCCAAACTAGAGCTATGGCTAGAGCTATCTAAGTTGATCCAAGTTCTAAGATGCATATAAGGATAAACTTCTTCATGATCTGCTTATGTACATGCAAAGCTGAGATGAAGTTATGGCTAGAGCTATCTAAGTTGATCAATACTTCTTCGTTCCAGAGTAGCCATAGACCTCCAGAAAGGCCTTGTGCTGCGCTTTGGTAGAGACGATCAAGCGGGCTAGTTTTTTAAAAGTTCCAGGTTCCAGGATTCCCGCCTAAACCCTGGCTTGCTTGTTGAAGATCTTCTCAAGGATAATGTTGACAGAATTCATTAACCTGAGTGCCATATCGATGACGGCGTCGAAGAAGGATAGTGGAATCATCATGCGCACACCGGCATGGGCGAAGCTGGTGGACAACAGCACCCAGATCCACCCTCCCCACTCCAGGAGTGACAGGAGATTTGAAGGTATTCTTGAGGATAATGTAGATGGAGTCCATGAACCTGAATGTCATCTGAATGACGGCGTTGATGAAGGATAGTGGAACGATCAACCGGAAACCGTCCTGGGAGAGATTGGTCAGCAGCACCCAGATCCACCCTCCCACTCCAGGAGTGACAGTAGGTGGAGCAGGCCGCTGCGGCAGGTAGGGGGCAATCTTGGAGGTCCATTTAGCCATGGGATGGACTGAAGTTGAGCTGCTCGAGTTGCATAGTCTGGCTTTGATCGGAGCGAAGAGGTAGCCAACACATTTCTCCCAAAAGGTTGCTGCCAGATCAGACAGCATTGCCTTTAAAAACGCCTGCAGTGGGTGGCGGATGAAATCCCCTAGCGAAGGTGGCACCAGCAGCTGTAGCCACTCGATGACCGCCGCTGATGTGAACATCTCTATCGCCGGTTGAGGGTCGCTAGCGACGAATCCGAGTCCAACGTCAGGAAGCTGGGGTCTTCAGATCTGCCTACAGGTAAATAAGTTATCAGTGCAATCAAAATTTGAAGATGCCAGGGTATTGGACACCAGAAATCATCAGATCAGAAATCAGTTGAATACTTTTATTTGAGTGTACCGTAGCAAATTAGAATTAGTCTTATGTGTGATATATATATGTACTCCGTAGGTGGCGAACACAAGTTCATATGTTTTGACAAGCTAACTGCGACTGAACTTGTGCTTGTTTATTTGTAGAACTGAAGGTGTGAAACTGACACAGAAACCACAACAACCCTTCCCTCTAACTAGAGCCAACAATATATTTGCCAGGTAAAATTTTCAGATGCAAGCCGGATGGCATTATACACATACATATTTCAAGATTTTTTTCAGGAAAAAGTGCAATCTGTCTTCAAGAAAATGCTCAAACAACGAGAGGTGCGCATTGAAGTATTAGCACATCAGAATCAGATGAACATAGATTCCATTGCCGACTAAAAGAACTAGCTTTCGGACCTGAAGAAAACAAGGACTTGCAGATCTCCGGTGGTGCCGCGCCTACGCCGTCAGCAGAGGGCGGCGGCGCCAGCTGGAGCTCTCCGGTGTGGCTAGGAGGGAGGGAGGAGGTCGGGAGAGGAGAGTGGTAGAGCTTGCGATGGTGAGTGGTGAGGAATGGAGTGAGCACGGGGAGACATATATATCTACTCAATTTTGAAGCAGCTATATCTACTCCTTGCACACGAAGCCACACGCGTTCCTTCCATCCGAAGCTATCGGGTGGTAGTACGCGGCAGCTAGGAGCGAGCTGGTGACGGTGCAGCTAGAACAGCACACGCAGCCGTGCTGCCATGCCGCGACTGCCGCACGATACACTACTGTAACATGATCAGGTAATAAATTAAATCGTCTCCTTGTTTGTCGCATGATGAGCGTAGCGTATATAGGGCCACATGGATAAATCATTTTGCACTGACTTTTATAGGTTTTGAGTACTAAAGTACACCGTATACTAGTATATTGCCGTTATACACCTTTATACGCCGTTATATACCTTTGGTTACAAATCAGCCTGCTAATGGTTTGGGATCCAAACCGAATCCAAATCAAACCAACAAGATGCTGGTTATTTGTCCAAACCAACCCAACCCAACCCACTACTTCACCTTAGCTAACCAAATTAAAACCAGATCATTTCTAATTTCACTCTAAACCAAACCAAATCAAAGTGCAAACCACGGTTTTAACCCACTCCAAAACTGATTCATCAAAACAGTTTCAGCATCGGTTTGCTTGCTCCTCGTCGCTTGTCTATATGTCATCTTTGGGTTTTCTCCTGTCAACACAATTGACAACCGACAACCGAGGACCCAATCGTGGTTTTTTTCTTCGACAACCATTCTAATCCATGGGCTTAGCCCCGAGTTAGAACCAAACCAATTATACACAATCCAAACCAAAGTAAATTATTTTCTTTCGAATCCAAACCAAACCCAAACCATTAATAGGACAACCCATTTGCAACAAATCTAAACATGCCCATAGCAAAAACCAATCCATTAAAACAATTTGAGCCCAAACATTAGCAGGCTGAGTTACAAACAAACATGTTTGTATTTTAGGGCCTAATTGGCTAGCTAGTATTTGGTTAGCTGTAAAAACTTGCCAACTTCTTATATCTAGTTTGCCAAGTCTCTAGCAATCTTTTTTATCCAACTTTTGGATTACTAGTTTCTCTGTATGGTAAATTCTGGTAGCCAACCAATCATTAAACCCATAATAGAGTAGTTATGTCCATGTTTTTCCTCAAAATTTTCCCACTTTGTGTTAGAAAATAAATGTTACAACCAAATTATGTCTAATTGGTTTTTTACAAAAAATAAACATGTTAGAGGAAAGAAAAGTTAGTCATCCGCATGTCGTGTTACATCAAGAAGGAAAGTTTGATCATAGGTGTATCTAATAAATGGTATTTTCCCTATTTCTTCTATACTCTCTAGAGGTAACATGTGTTAATCGACATCTAGCTCGACGATCCATATTTATTTTAGTGTACCATAGCAAATTAATGCTCTTGCCCTCGCGCCAATGATCTTATCGAGCAAGTATTATGATGGCGACTAGCCAGCTCATGTCTACGTGGAGGAGAGAAGTGAAGAGAGAGAAGAAAATGGCGTCTCCACGACGCGCCCGCTACAGCCGGCGACTAGGCCATACGCGTCTTTGCAATTGGCTCCGCATGCAGCTATGCCATAAATAATGCAGGCCCGGCCAAGCGTTGCGCCCGGCGATTAGCGGTAGCTTACTTAAACTATTAAACTTACTCTCATCCGTTGTCCAATGCGTTTCAACATCCATGTCTTTTCTTCACACTTTTACTTGTTTGTGCTATGTGATCTAGGAATTTGTTTTTTCACATTGGTGTACCATGCTTTAATGAAATATAATAAAAGTTGTTTTTTAAAAAAAAAAAACATCACATGTTCGCACTTGTGTGTTGAGTGGAGACGATCGGAGGGGGAGAATTAGTAAAGAGGGCAGGTGAGGAATGGAGTAATGGAGGGGTTTGTGGGTTGATGGGCTGCCCTGTTTGGATATTGGATGGGCCTATTTGGATCTGGGCTTGGGTAGCACTTTCGGGAGCAGCTGCAGCCTTCTAAGGATACGGAGCGGCGTGTCCTGCAGCATGTGGTCAGCGTTCAAATCCTGTAGCTCTTTCTGCTGATGTGATTCATCATGTTGAGGTTCAGGCTGTCCGTTGATGAAGGCTTTGTTGCAGAAACCAGAAGCCCTCAGCTTCACTGTCCATTGCTGCTGTGCATGCAGTTGATTATCATAGTGCACGAAGGCTACTCCTCAGTTTTCAAGCCTAATTTAGCACAAGTGTCAAATTACACTATTGCTCTTTCTACACCTTTAACTCCACACATATGTAAAGTATTATTTGGAAGTTAGGATGGTGTTTTGAAACAATACCAACCACAAAATAACATTAAAATAATATAGAAGGGATCCTTAAATAAGTAAATCATCCATTTAGATCCTCGAACTTGTTCGGTTGTTCGATCCTAGTCTCTAAATGTTGTAAATTTTAAAATTTAATATATACTCATAGAACTTTTGAAAAATAAATCTAAATTGAAATGTACTTTTAAATTAGAATAAAATAAATCACTATGTACTAACCATCTAGCCATTGATCCGTGCTAGCACACTCGTGGACCACCTGGATACGCATTGTGATCCGTCTTGCTAGCACATTTCTCAATGCACACGCCTCGAGAAGTGTGCTAGCACGGATCACAATGCGTATCGTGTAGTTCCACGGTGTGGGAGCACATGCTCCTAAGAGCGTAAAAACCGCTTCCTTTCATATACAACTTGTACCTAAGCGTGGGAGCGGGCCCGGCTGAGGGGGTGCCCGGCCAGTGCGGTACGCACAGGGCCCATGAGGCCGGGGGCCCAACCTCAAATATGTGAGCAGGGCTGTACCCGTGTCGTGTGAACAAAAGAAAAAAAGGAAAAAGTCTACTTTTGGTCCCTCAACTTTTACAAAAAGTCGATTTTGGTCCCTCAACTCCAAAACCGGACAAAAGCGGGTCCCTCAACTTTTCAAACCGTGCGATTTCGTCTCTCGGCGGGTTTGGATGGTGGTTTTCGCTTCTGTAACTCCGGTTTGCTACAGTAACTTTGGTTTCATTTTTTTTTCTTTTTCTTATTTATTTAAATTTGAATCTTTCAAAAATCATAGTAAATCACGAGAAAATTCATAAAATAGAAAATCCAATTTTGTTGGACTCCACATGAGTAGAGCTATGCAATGAATATATAATATGGTATACTTTAGTACAAAGTTTTGCTAGAAGGTTTTGCCTTTTTTTCTTTTTATTTATTTCAGCTCAATCTTTAAAAAAATCTTAGTAAATTACAGGAAAAATTATAAAATAAAAAATTTAATTTTGTTGGACTCACACATGAGGCGCGCAATAATAACACAAGACGTAGTTACTGTGGCTCTTTAGCTGGGTTAGGTTAGCTAGGTTTCTTTGCGTGCCGATCTGCGCAGCACGCACGCACACGAAGCCGTGAACCCGATCGATGGATCCCTGGCCAATAAATTAAATAGTACATCTATATATCTTTATTGTGTAAATATGCTCATGTGGAGTCTAGCAAAATTGGTTTTTCAATTTTATGATTTTTTATAGTTTACTAAAATTTTTTTAAAGATTGAGCTGAAATAAATAAAAAGAAAAAAGGCAAAACCTTCTAGCAAAAAACTTTATACTAAATTATATCATATTATATATTCATTGCGTAGCTCTACTCATGTGGAGTCCAACAAAATTTGATTTTCTATTTTATGAATTTTCTGTGATTTACTATGATTTTTGAAAGATTCAAATTAAATAAATAAGAAAAAGAGAAAAAACGAAACTATGGATACTGTAGCAAAACCGGAGTTTCTTTGTAGCGAAACCACCGGCCCAAACCCGCCGAGGGACCAAATCTGCACGGTTTGAAAAGTTGAGGGACCTATTTTGTCCGGTTTTTGGAGTTGAGGGACCAAAATCGACTTTCGTGAAAAGTTGGAGGACCGAAACTAGACTTTTTCGAAAAAAATCACCGATTGGAGCAGACAGATTCAGCCCAACAGAGTGTGAACAAAAGAAAAATTACCCATTCAGCTGCCTCGCGTCGTCCGTCGTCCGCGAGGACCGCGACTCGTCGACTCCCGTGCCCTACGCGTTTCCTTCCCGCACACGAGATTGGGTTGTTTTGAGGGCCCATTTCTTGAGCTTCGCCCCGGGCCTTTAATTTGACAGGGCCGGCGCTGCGTGGGAGAGTGCATACATGTATGGAAAGTTGCTCACTCAGTCGGTCAGTCCACGTCCGGTCGCATCCCCTTGTCACCCACCGTGTTACCAGTACCACGCCGCCTAGCCCGCTGCCGTCTGCCACGCCGACCCAGAGCCTCGCTTCGTCATCGTGCCGTGCCGTCTTGCCTCTAGGCAGTTCCCACTGATGCCCGTCGATCACCTGGATGCGCGCCATGCCCGGCCGGCGCTACCTCGCCTCGCTGCCTATGGCGGTCGTCCATCCTTGCGGCGTGTGGATCACGGTCGGCGGTGGTCTGCGCTCGTGCAGGCCGACCGGAGACCTGACCATGCACGTTCCGAGCCTTGACGTGCAACAGCCACCCGTTCCTCTATAGCCGGCCCTGTTAACTACACTGTTCTTCGATTCCTGAATTTAATAAGCAGTCTACACTGTTTATTTCATCCCAATTGGTACAATCTGGTTTTTCTATCTAAGCATTTTGTTCGCATTTCGTACAAATTTCAACTTTGCTGTTAGGATGTAAAACAAAGGTGAAAACACAAATATCATAACGAATAAAGGTAAAAAAACATAAATAAAGTTGTCCTTATTAACACCGTTAGAGTGACTTAACAACTCTTCATTTTGAACTCGAATGGTAAAATCATAAAGGTAAAAACCGAGGATAAATCATCCTTTTACTTACAAATAAGGTAGAAACGCTCAACCCTCAAATTTTGAACGGGTGCATCAGCAGCCGAGCAATGTGTGCTCTTTTACTCCGGGACATTTAATTAAAGAAGTTGTTGGAAGGTTTATTAATATTTAATTATATAAAGAAACTTCCTAAATTACGGTTTGCACTAGATGCTTTTTTCCACAAAATGTACTCCTAGGTCCACTTTCATTCCGTATCAAACACACCGGCTCCGTAAACTCCGGCTCTAAAAGAAAGATCTAGACCAACTGCTAGCTTGAGATATTTGGGGCGTGTTTGCTACCTTGCACCTGGCCAGCCTGGCCCGTCAGCCTGGCTCTGCCTAGCTTGAGCTCGGCTCTCATGGTGCAAGTTCATGTGTTTGGTCATGGGCCTGGCTAAACTAAGATTGTGGTTGATTTCTGGCTCAAACTGGTATGGTAATTAACTCTTTACCATAGTTTGGTAGCATTACCACCTCTTTCTTCTTGTCTACATTTCATCGAGCATGTCGTGAGCATGATGAGCAAAAGCAAGTTTGTGCAGACGTGTGTTGACATTTCTTAGCGCAATCAAAGGAAAGCAGGTATAAAACCCATCCCAATAACAGCGCCAGAAATGCGCCGTGACATTCCCAAGTAAAACCACCATGTCGGTGATCCGAATGGGGCGTCAACGGGATAGATCTTGTCATCTTAGATATTTCATCCGCAAGCGCACGGATCTATCATTGTAGCATTTCACCCGGAAGTATTCAGGGTATCGTTATTTATATTTTCCCAAAGGAAGGCATGTGTTTATTAGCATGGCATCTGAATAGAGGAACATGTGTTTGCTTAGACCAAATTGTTCATCACAGGGGTAAGCAATAACGGTTTATGGATAGTGTGACACACACTTAAGAATCCACCAGCAAAGGATAAAGAAAATAGATAAAGAATAAATGAATAACCTAATGGAGTAATTCTAATGTATCTAGTCATGGCCATACAAATGAATAGTTAGGATCATATGCAAACTGATTTAGTCATGGTTAGGTCTAGGATACAGGGGAGACCCCACCAGGAAGTCTGCTTCCCACCAAGGCATTTACGAACTCCTACATCACATGCGAACGTGAGGGGATTTCAAGGGACGGTCAAGGCTTGTCACGACCCAGCCGCCTACCCCCTCAACCGTGGCATGCTCTCATATTCAGCGGTGTCGTAAATACGGGCACCATGCCCGCATATCGAGCACTACTCTTGTCAACCCGGGATCCCCACTCGTCGAATAGACGGACTAGAACAAGAGCAAACCCGAAGGAACAACGAACCGATATCCCACCTCTAATCAAGTTAGGCATATGATGATCGATGAAGAACTCGATATGAACATGTCAAGATTATGATATGTAAACTATATGCTAGTTTATATACCAACACAAGAACATGAACAAGACTATACTCTAGTTCATAAGTTAGGCCAAGAACATAGATATAAGACTTGTAAATAGAAGAATGCTCCATAGAGAAGATATATTATCAAGACACTTTCTTCTAGGAGACAAGCCCTCCTTGCGACTCTTCTACTCCAAGTGCTAACCAAGAACTAAGAAGAAGAAGAAAGAAGAAGTAGAAGAAGAGAGAGGTAGAGGTGGTAGAGAGAGGAAGATTGCTGGTTTCTTTGGACTCCAAGTGGTGTGTGTTGAGAAAGGAAGAGAGGGGACTACTTATACACTTGGAGGAGGGGCCTAAGTGCTAATTTACACCAAAACCGACCTGGTAAACCTTCCTAATCGAGCAAACCGACCATCCCACGTCGGTAACCCCCATTTGGCAGGTGCATGAACCGCTCCCCGAGGTTGGGCGAAACGCCCTCGAGGGGAGGGTGCGGCCGCGCGGTGGTGCGACGCACCCCAGGCTCGGCCCTGGCCCGGTCTCGGTGGGGTGTCGTCCCCGTCTTGAAAAGTTGTGGGCGGGCTTGGCTCGCCCAATTTTGATGTTTTGGATCGATTTGCTCACGGGCTTGTATTTTTGCAATAATGCGCTTCCCGGATGACGTACTTTGGTCGGTTTTCCACTTGCTTTTATTATAAATCTGCAAAATAAAATACTAGACACTACAAGTGGAATTTTATTAGTGATAAATGTATATGAGTATAAAAGGTATAGTTTTACTCCCTTTATGGTAGTAAGTTGACGGGAAAAATATGTCGTTGATGACCGTCAACAACGTGACGAGATCTTTGTCGCGGATCGGGAGGTGTCCTCGATGAAGAGCTCCTCCACGCTCGGAACGGCACCGCGCCAGGTGCTGGGTGGCGCCGCCACATGTGAGCCGCGCCGCCGAGGGTGGTGGACCTCGCACGCTCCCGCACCCGCCCCTACCGACGAAAATAGAGGTCATGGAGGATGGGGATGAGCGGAATAAGGCGGTGACGACCCTCGGCGTCCTAACGCGACGCGGCGCAACCGGGCATCAGCCATGACAACCCCGCATCCGCCGGCAGCGGGACGCGCGCGCCCAAGGGCGCGAGGTGTCGGCATCGGACGCCACGCAGCCGCAGCGCCCATTCGCGCGGTTCTTCCGTACCCGCAGCACGCGTGGTGCCACGCGACGCCGGCGAGGTAGGACGCCGCCGCCGTGGCTGCTGGTGGGGGCACGGAGCGAGGAGGCGGGCCGCGCGGCGCCCGGTGGTGGGGTGGACGGGAGGTGGGGTGGACGCGCGCACCAGCCCGCAGCGGCCGGAGCTGAAATACGAGCTCAAAGAGGACGCGGTGGGCGGGCGGCGGTGCCGCGGAGAACGGTGAGCTGCTCCGCCGCGAGGATGACCGGCGGCCGCAATGACATCGCACATGGATCTCGCGGAAGCTTCGCCGCCCGTGAGAGGCGAGGCGGACGCGGGCGCTATCCTCTGCTGCAGCAGACGAGAGGAAGCGGAAGGTAGGCGAGGATGCTCCTGCTCCTGCTGCATCGCCGCCGGGCGGTGGCGAAACGGGAAGAAGGAGCGGTGGGTGAGAGAAGAGAAGTCGGGAGGTGACCCGCTCGTCCATCTGGCCCCACCCCTCGCTCCCGTCGACATGGCTCCCAAAAAACGATCCCCCTCCCCTCCGCGTTTCCCAGAGCCAGGACGAAGGGTTGGAAAAGCATGCCGGGGCCTGGCCGCCCGGTGGGCCCAAGCTCATCAAACATGGGAGGTTGCAGGCCGGGAGCTCGGGCCAGGCCACAGCTCCGCAGCAAACACGCCCTTGGTGCAGTTCTTGATTGTGCTACGGGCACGTTTGCTTCGTTGTTGAGCTCAACCTGGCTCGTGGCGACCAGGCGAACTCATGCGGGTAGCCAGGCTCTGGTGCTCAAGCAAGCAACCAATCGCCGCGCACCTGCATCCGACCAGCCAGGGCTGGGGGGAGAGCCATGTAAGCAAACGCACCCTAAAAGCACACAAGGGATGATTACCATACAATGCCACTAGAGAACAGACAAAAAAAAAGGTAAAACAATGAAGGCCATGCGGACATAGGAGTATATTACATTTCTCAGACACAGTGAATGTTGGTGTTGTTTCGTAAAGACAAAGAACCACAAATTTGTGATGTCTTGTAGCAAAGCAAATTCACAGTCTAACGGCGTGAACCAGCCAATTACATGTTTGTTTTTCAGTGTCCCACAACAAAATTTGTCAAACCATAACATCACAAATTCACTCATCGTTTACAACATGATTTCTACACGCAGCATAAAGAATCCACTGAAACTTAAATAGTTGGGAACAAATCTGAACGACATTTCAGTCCACTGAAACTTAAATAGGCAGGAACAAATTAAAATCTGCTCAGAACGTATACCTGCACAGACCCAACTCAAGCCTGACTGAACTCATTTTGACCCTACCACACGATGAGCGATGGAACAAAATTAGATGAATCAACACAACAGCTCTGCTAGAGCACCAAACATTAAAATTGTCCCGAAACCCACTTTGAGCAACACATTTGTGAAGTGAAATGCTCCTCGCTGTAGACGGTAGTATTGCATACATGAAAGCACAGCTTGTGCACATAATCATTAAAACTTGAGTCTTAGAGAGTAGCTAGTAATAATTAATACGGTTCAACAACATCATTAGAATACTAATAAGCAGGCATCAGACAATATATAAGAGTACATAATTAAACAATCTAAAGACACTGCAGAAGCTAGACCTGGGATCAAAGACGGCTAACAGAGAGCACTTGGCCACCCAAATTACTGACATTTCTCTACTGCCTATAGTTAGTGCCCAATGCTGCCTCAAAGACAAAGCTACGATGAATAAGGTGGGGAAATCGATGCATACATATAGGCCAAACTACTTCATGATCTGCTTATGTAACACATAGCTAAGGTGAAAGTTATGGCTACAACTATCAAAGTTGATCTCTACTTCATTCCAAAGTAGCCATGGACCTCCAAAAAGGACTTGCGCTGCGCCTTGGTAGAGACGATCAGGCGGTGTGTAATTTTAGGACTTCCAGGGTTCCCGCCTGAACCCCGGCATTTGTAGGCCGGCGCCATTGCCTGTTGTAGATCTTGACAAGGATAGCCTCGACTATGATTACGCTCTTGGGAAGGATAATCTGGAGTACGAATATGATGGCCTGCCAAAAACGAAGTTTACTGGAATACCCCCACCATGAACCCTCTCGGAGGCCCATCATGTCAGGAGCCATCTCTCCATGGGGCCCAATGTCAGGGACCTTCCGTTGCTTGGCCTTATGGGCCATCGACCAAGCCCAACACAGCTTGCCAAAGCCACCAGCGGCACAGTCTGGCAAGAGGAACTGTCCAGCTACAAAAGGGGACACGGCACGACCAAGTGCCCATCAACCAAAATATCAATTATCTTTAGCTTTACCTTTACCTGTACTAGTAGTAGTTCTTGTTCTTCTTCCTAGATTGTACTAGTTCACGCTACTTGTATCCGAAGTTCGTTGGCAATCCGATTGGGGTTGCTAACGAAGGGTATCGACTCTCCGCGTCTTTGGATGCCATGGATCCATGGATCCCTTTGCTTTCGTTTTGCCGCTGCGCTGCTGTTCGCCGCCACGGATCTCCGCATCGCGTTCGAGTCGCCCCTCCGGCCGGATCGGCGGCGGTGGCGGCGCCGTGGTGGAGGCCGACAACCGGGAGGACTGTTCGACTCCCCTCGGACGAGCGTCTTCGAGCCGGAGGAGGAGCAGCTCCCCGTCGCCGCTCACGTCGTGGCCGATAATCGGGCGACTTCTTCAACGACGTCCCCGACGAGCCCGCCACGCGCCGCCTCCACCGATTCCACGACTCCACGCCCGACACCGCCTCCTCTCGTCCTCGGCGCTGCGCCACCGAGGAGATCGACTCCACCTCCTCCGACCTCGACGCGCGCTGACCGCGGCGACACGGCCAGCGCGCCTTTGCCGCCCGCTGCCGTCGGGGAACGAGCTCGCGAAAGCCATCGAGTGAAAGAGCTCGCGCCGCAGAGGCCGAAGCGGTCGAGTTCGTCGTCGCGCACACGGAGCCGGAGAGGCGCGCCTTCCCCGCCAGCGCCTGAAGGGTGGTCAAGGGCGAGATCCGCCGCGGGCTCCCTTTGCGCCCGACGCGGGCGTTCTCCGCTATGCCCGCGTCACCGCGTCGACCGCGGCATCTCCCTCCACGCCCGGGGGGCCTCGCCGACGCGGCGCATTTCGCGCCTACCAAGACTTCTCGCTGAAGGTGGCGGCTCGTCCTCCGCGCCCGCGGCGACCGGCGAAGCGAGTGGAGTTCCTCGACCGCCGCCCACGCGAGCTCCATCGCGTCGTGTGGACGGCCTCCACGGCTCCCGATCCGCCCGAGGCCGCCGCACCTTCTTCGAGCCCACGCACGCCCCCATCCTCGCCCTCTCGCGGGGCCGAGATCCGCGGGCGAGACGCCGCCCCGGCGTCTCACATGGCGCTTCGCTTCGCAGATTGGCGCCCGCGTCCACGTGAGCATCGCCGCTGGCCGCGCGCTTCCGCCGGACCCGAGTTCGTGTCGCGCGCCTCGCCGAGCACTCACCGGCGCATCGATGTCGCCCGCCCTAAGCTTCCCGGGTTCGGGCTCGCAAAGCCGGGACCCATCGGCGACCTCGCCCTCGTCCCTAGGTGGGGCGGCACCGCCCCAAACCCGATCGCACGGGCGGCGCCGAGATCCCCACCACGATGTTCGTCCCGTCGGGCGTCGTCTTCACCACGGGGAAGAGGGCGTCTACAACCGGCATCGACGCCACGAACGCCGCCGCCGTGAGAGCCGACATCCCTCCAGCGCTACAAGCACCGCCGAAGCTCCGTCTCGCAAGACGCCGAGGCGCGGCCACCACGACATCCACCTCGTGATCGCGCCGCCGCCGGATGCGAACGCAAGCCAGACGCACTCCCGCCACGAGCTCGTCTCGCGCACACCTCGCCGTCGCCGCGGAGCCCGCCTCGCTCGCCTCTCCCCTCGACTATCGCATACCGGCGGCTCGGCGTCGCGCCACCGCCTCCGTGGTTCGGGCTCGAACGCCGCAGCGAGGTGGGGCCCCGTGCCGCGAAGCTCCGCTTCTCACCGCACCAACTACGACGACAACCCCACCGCCATCAAGCGACGAGTTCGAGCCCGCCCGAGCCCAGCCGCGCACCGTTGAGCTCGCGCCGATTCGCCGAACCGACCACGCCCGGGCCGCAAGTTCTCGAGCACCACCAAGGGGCCATTCCGCCGCTATGTGCCCGCCTTTGCGCCGGGTTCGCCCTCGCCCGCGGCTACATGGATGCGGCGCCGCTACGCTCGCGGCCGACGCCCGTTGGCGCCGCAGAGGGGGGCAGCTCGCCGGTGACATCGCGGACGCAGCTGCACGCCGCATTCTCGACCGCGCGGCTACATCTTCGCCACCGCTCGCCCGCATATGCCGCCGAGGAGGAGAAGATGGACTCCATGTACTTCTATCGCTACAAAGACGCCGGATGGTCGACGCCCCGCCGCGGCCGATGACAAAGGCCATGAGCCACAACATGTTCAAGCCGGTGGCGAACCATGAGCAGCAGGACCCTTGCTTCCTCGGCATCTTGCTCGCATCCCTCGCCTCACCGATTGACGCCCACCAGGTGTTCGATGGAAGGCTCCAACCACTTCTCTCGGAGAGTCCGTCACGGGCGGTGGCCGCCGCGGGTCGCCGAAAGAGGTTCGACCGGACGCGCTCGCCTCCGCCGATATTGCCAACCACTTCGTGCTCGTGTTCGACCACGGCGTCCTCAACCACTTCGTGCTCGTGTTCGACCACGGCGTGCTCGTCTCCGTCGACTCCACCGTGTCTCGGAGCACGGCGCCCAAGCTCCATGGTTGAGCTATGGATGCTCATTCATCTCTACAGCCGTGCTTCCCAAAGTGTACAAGACACTCGCCATCAAGCCGGTGAAGACCGCTAACCATCGATCGAAGACGCACTGCAGCGCTTGAGGGCAAGCCGCATTTCAAGGAGGGAGGAATGTCAGAGCCATCTCTCCATGGGGCCCAATGTCGGGGACCTTCCGTTGCTTGGCCTTATGGGCCATCGACCAAGCCCAACACAGCTTTGCCAAAGCCACCAGCGGCAATGATCCCGGCAAGAGGAACTGTCCAGCTACAAAGGGGACACGGCACAGCCCAAGTGCCCATCAACCAAAATATCAATTATCTTTAGCTTTACCACATGTACTAGTAGTAGTTATTGTTCTTCTTCCTAGATTGTACTAGTTCCTGCTACTTGTATCTGAGTTCGTTGGCAATCCGATTGGGGGTTGCTAACACATCACCAGCCAGTACCACCCTCCCCACCCCAGGAGTTCATCTTCCAGGACGTAGAGCAGGCCGGAGCGGCAGGCTGGCGCAATCTTGGAGGTCCATTTGCGGATTCCAGCTTGGTCCCTCGCCATGGGAGGGACCGAAGTTGAGCTGCTCGAGTTGCAGAGTCTGGCTTTGATCAAAAGTGAGAGAAGAACAAAACATGCCCTCCAAAGGCTTGCTACCACAAACGCGAAGAGCAGCCCGAAAAAGCTCCGCCGCGGGTTGTCGAGGGTATCCCCTACTGTAATGGGCACCATCTGTGCCCACTCCTGGACCGCTGGTGTGACAATCTCTATCGCCGGTTGGGGAAACCGACGAATCCGAGTTTCTGGTTGGAATGAAGCTGCTAAATAAGTTATCAGTGCAATTAAAATTGGAAGATATGATGACAGGCATCGAACACCAGAAATCATCAGATCAGAAACACCAGGTTCAAATGTTTTGACAAGCTAATTGCAAGTGGACTTTTGCTTGTTTATAGAAAGAACTGATGAATGTGTGAACCTGACATAGAAACCAGTAAACCACAGCAGTCCCCTCTAGTTACAGTAGAACACAAAAACCACAAGCGCTCCCGCTAAGCCAGCAGCAACAACAACAGGAGCAGGACAAATTGTGAAGAAAATTCCTTCACGTGTGCAGTGACTAATATTATGTAATAATTTGGCAGGGTAATTTTTTCAGATGCAAAATGCCGGATGACATTATAAACACATATATATTTCAAAAAAAATCAGGAAAAAAGTGTAATGTATTCAAGAAAAATGTCAAGCAACCAGAGGTGCACATTGGACCTTAGTATAACTAATATGTCAGAGATGAACATATGTGGACTCCATTGCCGACTAAAAACACTAGCTTTGGATCGTCAAGAAAGAACAAGGGCTTGCAGCTTACTTGGTAAGGCGCGAGGGCGTAATGGCCGGCCAACAGAGGAGTGGTGCCGCCAACGCCTTCAGCAGAGCCAGAGGGCGGCGGCTCTCGCTGGAGCTCTCCGGGGTGTGGGTGTGGCTGGGAGGGAGGGAGGAGTTGAGGAGAGGAGAGTGGTAGAGAGCCTGCTGGTGAGTGGTGAGGAATGGAGTGGGGAGCGAGGACGGGAAATAAAAGAGAGAGATTCACGCGGCCCTGTTTAGAGCTCCAAATTTCTCCCCAAATTTCACTATACAAAAAGAAGATTCTCCATCACATTAAAATGCCGACACATGTATCAGGTAATAAATGTAGGTAAAAAAAATAAACTAATTGTACAGTTTAGATGTACGTTGCGAGACGATTCTTTTGAACCTAGTTACGCCATGGTAGTATAATATTTACCACTAACAAACTAAAGCGTGCTACAAGATCGGATGTGACATCTTTGTAGGAATTTTACACCAAATTTTGGTGATCTAAACACACCATCTGACGAATTCCGCGTTGATGTCTGACGAATTCCTGGTTTCACACGCACACGGTACGCCCTGACCGAGGTGACTGCCAAGGCAAGAACAGGGGAATTGCATCGGAATTGCATCGACCATCCCGTGAGCCAGTCACCTCTTTTTCACGGGCCGACGTGTGAGCCCTCCACTCCAGTTCCATTTGTGATGTTTGGTGGAGTTCTTTTGTGGTGCTGTAAAAACAAACGAGGGATTAAATTTTTGTACTCAAACAAAGGCTAACAACCATGCGTCTTTTCCAGACGCTAATAAGCAAATATTGTACTTCTTCCGCTTAAATTTTGAGGGATTAATTTTTTAGACATGTATCTAAGTGTATTGATGATTTTTCTCAGTCGTGCCTGCAGCCCTGTAAACAACATACTCCGTAGCATCTTATATGGTTCTTAGATGGTTCGTTTGTCTAATATTTTCAGTTGTAGGCCTTGTTTAGTTGGCAAAAATTTAAAACCTAATGTCAGAAAGTTAGAATTTGGTTACTGTAGCACGACTGTAGCATGTTTTGTTTGTCTGTGATAAATATTATCCTACCATGGAGTAACTAGACTCAAAAAAAAATTATCTCGCAATGTACATCTAAAACTGTGTAATTAGTTACTTTTTTACCTATATTTCATCTTTCGAACATATGTCTTTTGGTGTATTTAATAAAATGTGATGGATAGAGTGAAAAACTTAGAAGTTGGGTTACAAATTTTTGCCAACTAAAACAAGGTCGTATTTTTTGTAGGGGCTACCATGTCTTCGTCAGCCTTGAACAGTAGCTCCCGTGAAGTTATATCGGGATTGATTTCAGATTTTTTAGATAATGGAATTAATATTCCGACCTCTGCGTAACGCACACAGCCAAAAGTTTCTGCGTGACCACACACAGCCAAACTTATTACAAAAACTAAGAACAAAAAAACTTTAGTACATGAAGATATATGTACTAAAGATCTACTATATCCAAAGAAGAATTGAGCTTCTTTGCTCAAGTTAGTGCTAAAGATATCGATGTCGCTTCATGACGGTCTTCGAATCAGCCACCACACCTTAAACGGCGTGCACCATAACAAACTTGTAAGAAACTCATTGGTTCTAGACAACCCCCACTACGGTGGCAAATGCCCTCACCGTTGCCCATCAAAACCCTTGACCTTCACAAGGATCTCCAAGACGACGCTCCAGAGAGTATGCGACGCCGAAGGCGCCACCGACGTCCATCCATACAGGATAAGGTTTTCACCTAGCGATCCGGCACATGGAAGGGATCAAGGGGGAGCGATCCATACGCCGCCATCAAGTCCCGCAGCCCATTGCGACCATGTTTCCAAGATCGCGTACCGCAGATTGCACAAGTTGTGCGATGAGTTTCCACGGATGACTAAGCGTTCGTGCGGTCCGACCTAGTGGCGGTATTTGGCGGCGGCGACATCCCGCGTACTAATTAGCGGCAATGCGACCTCCGGTGGCGGCACGATACGATGGCGACTAGATCGGGGGGATGGCGGAGACACCGCCATCTCGTGATGGCGGATCGGAGGCGGGCCGCTCCTCATCCACAAGGTCGTCGCCGCCGCCAAAGATTCACCATCTTCAAGATCGACGGTCGCCATAGCCGCCGCTGATCCGACGCGGCGATATGGCGATAAGGCGGCGTGGCGGTTTAAGACGCCCCGATGGCTCGACCGCCAACGGACGCGGTAGGGGCCAGCGCGCGACCTTCGATGGCGGCGCTTGATAGTCTTTGGGAGGGAGGCCGGGCGATGGCCGCACAAGCACGACATCGCGCTAGTCGACTCGGGTGAGTGGGCGCCGAGGTCGCCGGGTATCCGCGCGAGGTCGGACAAGGGATGCGGCCGGGCGGCGATTTAAGAGGATGCCGAGGGACGCCGAAGCCCGGAGGACGACGCGGTTAGATGTGGTGATCGTCTACCTAGGCCCGGGCACGCCGCTAAAGCCGGGCGGCCGGCCGCAACGGCAGGTTCGGCGCTACGCGCCAAGAACCGGGGAGAGGAGGAGGAGCGGCGGCGGCAAAGCAAAGACGTCCCACCGGGCCGCCTCCGCGACGACATGGTCGCCGGGTGGCACCCCACGCCGAGGTGAATTCCTCCACAACAACCGCCACGGGCGCGGTGAGGGCCTTTTTCCCTCCTCCACCTCATCCGCCCAGGAACGGCGACGGACGGGGCAAAGATCGCCGGCCGCGCGGCGCCCGACTCCCCGGCGAAGCGCCCACTACGGTGCGGACCGCCTCCGGGGCGAGCACTCCATCTCTACGCCGAGTTGAGCAGCCCAACTCATAGATCGGGCGACCAGAGTCGCGGATCCGGCCGGGCGCGGAGGGAGGCGCCGCGAGATCAGCCGGGCGGTGGCGGGGACGGGGCGACGGCACGGCCCGACATGCCCCCGCAGTAGGCCGTGCCCTATTCCAAGTCAATTTTGGAATCGGGATTGATTTCGATAACATTGTTTGGAGTTTTATAGGAGTCGTTGGTTGACTAGAAAATTAATTTTGTTGCTTTCTTTTTGTAGATGCACTTTAGCATAGATAGATGATGCTCGATTCGATCCCGTCAAAACTGTTGTAAAACACACGGACTCTGTCCTAGAAGGAAAGGAGAAGGCGGAATCATAATCCTAGTCCGTCTGTATGTGGGCTCTTACCGAAACTCTTAGGTCTTGGCAGGACTATATATACGTGGGAGCTCTATGTTGTAATTACCAATATTTCGGATGAATAAAGAATAGTCTCCCTATCTTGTGTCTACTTGTTCTACTTCTTTCATCTACTACGTGATCATGAGAGACGAGAGGGAAGGTCCTAACCATCGACGACGCGTTTCACAACACGTTATCGGCCACGACAAGCTCTTCGTCGACATCGCCGTTGAAGCCGCCGCCCGATCTTGGCACCGGCTCGCGGCCGACGCCCCCGCTGTGACTACGCCGACGACGTCGACATCCCCGACGTTGTTAGCGGAACGGATCTTCTACCTCCGCCGCTACTAATGCAGCGACCGCATCAACTCATCGTCCACGCCGGCGGTCCCCACGGCCTAGCCGAACCTGTCCCCACGCGACGTCTTCGTTTCTTTCTGAATTCAAGAACAAAAGGTACGAAAAGCACGTCTCGCAGATTGTGTGTTTATCGTAAACATTGATCTAGATTTTGTTGGCTTTTATGTGACATACATACCTGCAGTATAGGTTAGTACATGAAGTACGATACATACCCGTATATACCATGAACAGTAAATGTGCATGAAGACAACTTGTACGATAGGCTAGTAGCCACCACGGTGCTAGTAGCCACCCGGACCATGCAAACTAAGATTAGAACCACTTGTATGATCCAGCAAGATCCATCCTCGTCATTATTAAACTTACCTGCAGTAACACTATTGGACTCAAAGAAGAGCCACGAACATGTATCGGCAAGAAGTCGAAAAACAATTGAGTTATGGACGTCCTAATCAAGTTCGGATTGCATCCGAGTCATGCATCGAATCCAAATCATCGACCAACAAGTTGTTGCCACCATCGCCCCGAAGAACGTATACATGCATGCGAGAGTAAATAATATATATATATATTGACTTGCACGTCACCAATAGCATGGGGTTAAAAAAAGAGCAAAACAAGAATACGTGCAGTATGGATTTGTCTTCGTGGCTGAATATTGCGTTCAGTGCTGCACTAGCAATTTGCGGCCTGTATGCTACATCGAGCAATGTTGCGGTGCGAATCACGACCACGCCGCGTGTCACCGTTGGCTCGCACGCCAAAGATACTAACTTGGGCCTTTGCCGGGCGCCCAACCAGAGACTCGCGCAATCGAACACACGAAGTCACTAGCAGCAGCGCATACACACAAAACAAACAGCACAGAAGGCTTTGCACAGTAAGATTACAAGGCCACAATCCCACTTGAATACGGCCTGAACGCCAACACGCTATCATGGCAATCTTGGGCAAGCGGCTTACATGTTTACTTGTCGCCTCACGGTCCTGCAGGCTTTGCCCAAACCCTTAATAGCCCATGATTCTTGCATAATTCAAGTATAGGTAATGTATATTCTTGAAGAATTGCTCCGATATATATATTCTGGCTTATTTTAGGGTGAACAAAACCCCTCGGAATTTTTAGAAACATGGTATAAGGTATATATATGAGCACTCGAAATCCTGCGGACCTTAGGCTTATCACCTTTGAGAGGCTCATGGTTGTTTGTTATTTATTTTCCTAGCATAATGATTTTTTTGGGAATGAATATTTGGTATTAATTTTGAAAATTTGCATATACCATAATCACGAAAAATGCTAGGATGCTTCTAAGGATATTTTGAGCAACCATCCACTAGCTTTTTTGCACCTTGCTCTTTGGTTTACATGTAGTAAACTTATATGCACATGATCCAAGTTATGTTAATATGCATGCCTTAAAAGAAGAAGCAATATCCTAAAATTACTTCGAAAGTAAAAGTATTTGTTACGGTCATTATTAAATCCATGTAGGATATTTTGCTATCATTGAAGTGTAGTAAACTTAGCATAAGTATTTCCTAATTACTCTACGAAATGAGTATATGGCCGATAGAAGTAACAAATACATTGTGGGACTCAATGCATGAGTAAAATCCCAAATTATGATTATAGAATATCATATTGCATTGAAAGTCGAATTTTAAAGTTTCTATGCTTAATTTGCTCTATAAACAATAGCTCAAGCTTTGTATAAACAATAGCTCGAAGCTTGTAAATGTCTAGAAGACAAGATGGTAAATAAGATTTTATCAAACTATATTCTTGAAGAAGTGTCTCTTGTGTATAAGAATATTAAAGAGCAATATAATACTTGAAGTATTTGAATTTACCATCAGGAATTACTCAAATAAAAAATTGAGTTAGAATTTTTTAGACAAACTTTATAAACCAGAATATTATCAATTACAATAATTTTGAATATATGGCTTGCATATATATGTTACACCGCTTGAAGGCGTGTATTTGCATATCATAACTCTTGAATATAAAGCATGAAGCTACCGCTTGTCAAGTATAGAAGTTTGACATGCTTAAAATGGATATTATTTAGAACATATAAAGTTTCTCTTGAAGAAGAACTTAAATCTTGTGCTTATAGATTTGTTGTCTTTTAAATTCATATCCCTGAAGTATTAATAGTAGTGATGGTGGTGCATTAAGTTTTAATTCCCGTTGAATTAAGTGGTTAATGGTTAATTTGTTAGCTTGAAGACTACTATGAAATACTTTATATTCTTAGTTGCATTTCTTATTACTTGAAGTAATGTGTGCGATTTTCTCATGGAATAAATTAGATTTATATGTTTCACATATAAACAATTGCTCGTTGCCTATCAAAATAAATTTTGCATTCATTTTATCCAAAAAAAAAGCCTTGAATAACCAAGAAGGTTATAGTTCTTTGTGCATCACTACCATGTAGGTAGATGGGGAACTGAATATTCTTAAGCACATGAACAATTGGACTATCTTGGCATATTAATTGATCTTGGAAGAATCGATTTAGCCAAGAAATTATATAATCCTAAGTATTTAATATTTTAGTCCAATAACTTCGAAGTTGTATCCTACCCTTGAAACGCGTCGTCGGCGGTTAGGACCTTCCCCTCTCCGTCTCTCATGATCACGTAGTAGATGAAAGAAGTAGAACAAGTAGACACAAGATAGGGAGACTATTCTTTATTCATCCGAAATATTGGTAATTACAACATAGAGCTCCCACGTATATATAGTCCCCGCCAAGACCTAAGAGTTTGGTAAGAGCCCACATGAGGACGGACTAGGATTATGATTCCGCCTTCTCCTTTCCTTCTAGGACAGAGTCCGTGTGTTTTACAACACTCCCCTTGGGCGATTACCACGATATGCATATGCCTCATCAAAAACACCATCCGAAAACCCGATTGGGAAAAACGGTTCTTGGAGAAAAGAGTACATCGCATTCGTTAATTGTATTGCACATGTTGTCTCATTAAAAAGTACATTGGATATGTGAATTTTATGCCATAATCAATGAATACTAGAAGTATGATTAGATTCTATGAAGCATTAGAAGTGACTATTCATAGATGATGCATGAAGCAAATTGCTACTTAAAGTAGTTATGGCATGAAAAGGGTGAGGAATTTTGGCCAAAGGCATAAGAAAATGTGGATAATATTTATTTAATAGGCATAGCCTTCCTAAATCAATCTTTAAGTGCATGTATCGAGGACTTGAAGTTCGCCCGCGTCCCTTAGGCCGAAGTTAACTTTCTCTACGGCAGACTAATTGCATATAAGCTTGTAGCTTTGCATTTTGTTATTATCTATTATGTTAGACTGAATACTAACATTCCACATTATACTGTATGTGTATCTCATTGAGCTACAACTATCTCCACTCTTGTATGAATATTAGCATAATAGCTACTGTTGTAGCTAGTAGCTACCTATGCGCTTCCCTCATAATTAAATTGGCTAGCTAGCATGCTATGTCTATATGGTTCCCGTTGAACTAAGGAATGATTTGCTTTCGATGCATCGTATGCATAAGCAATAGATTGGTCTAGGGGCCGAAGCGACCTAAGATCGGGGGAGTGAGTTTATGAAATTTTGCTCAATGGAGACTAACCCATTTGATGGGATGAATAGTTGTGGAACTAAGATATTGGATAACACAATTATGATGATTTGAGATTTATGAAGAAAAAGGCATCAAGGGATTTTTACATTAAAGGCAATTAGAAAATTCTAGAAGAAAATTCCATGTGAATTTGAATGTTACGTATTTTATACATTTGATGAAGTGTATGATCCTTTTTTTTATGAGTATTTGGATCATTTTTTTTTAGGCTAATTAATAAAGAAGCTACAGAATGAAATAGTTTTCTAAACTAGGATTTGTGCATATTAGGGGAGAACATCCCCGATTTTGTAGGAATCTTGAACATTCTTAAATGCACTTTAAGTATTCTAGCTCTTCATTTGCATAATGAATAATAACCCCCATTTTGAAATATGTGTGTGAATATTTCCCATAAAATTTAATCATAGTATACATAAATGGGCCTCCACTTGTAGTTGGAGATATATGAATTTGAATTAAGCCCATAATAGGGGATATATTTTGAAGTATGCTATTAATGATCTAATATTGGCATTAGGGGAGAAAGCCTATATTATTGAATGCCAAATATTATTTCCATAGAAGGAAAATGATCTTAAGAGAAAATATTCCTTGGAGCTTGAAGCAGGAATAGTATCACACACTAAGTCATACAATAGTTTGACTAATGCTCTTGTGAAGCCCGAGCGAGCATATGCCGGATATTTTTAAAATGAGAGGAGTAACTTGAAGTTATGAACCAGAAGTTGTGTTTACTAGTAGTAAACTAAATGTTATATACTATCAATCTAAAAAATCTACGGGGGACTTTGTGGGTTCTAGTTTAGCATATACACGTTAAATAGAAAAGAAATGGAACTCCTCCATTCTCATGAAGAGAACGCCTCACGAAGAAGGTTAAACACCTCATGAAGAGGATCATCATGAAGATGACATCCAACACAATTAGCCAAGCGCACCTCCCTCGTGTTGGGTATGCGGGTAATAATATATCATCTCTTATTTGGGAAATGATAGAGATAGAATATTCTCACATTGTGAGAGTATTGGGAGAAAGAAAATAATTGTCGACAAACTACCTCTTTAATTGCAAATGTTTCTCTTATGAGAACCCGGATCCGGAAAATAAAGTCCATGGCAAAATCGCTTGTAACGATTATATCGGGTCAATGAAGAAAAGCAATTGAGGTTGAATCTCCTATTAAGAAGAAATGAATGTTCTCGCTATATCTCTCGGCAAATGAAACGAATGAATATCGAATATGCAGTTAATTAGTGGATTATGAAAATCCATATAATTCCCGAAGAATATAAATCGCAACTTGTAGAAATCTCATACTAAGTATTAAAATCTAAGGTATATATATTCTGAATGAATATTCAAGTCTCAAGAAGAACATGTCCTAGAAGGATTACAATCATTGAATGATTTTATAGTGAATAACTCAATGTCATTGTGTATATCACTCAGCTCTTATGAAGTAGAGAATATATCTTATAAGAGAGAATTATTAGTTTACTAAGAATGTAAGTACATCCTTGAAGGAATTAATCCATGCAGGATTTACCAGTCAATTCTTGAATAAACACCATTCATCCCCTGAAGTGAATATAGACCCGAGAGAGAAAAAAATGAGGAATCTTAAACACCATGAAGGTGTCATCCAAACACTTAGAAAGTGTATGAAAAGCTAGCAATGAAGTGATGATATCCTCTAAATACCATAGAAGGTATAATGA
The DNA here is from genome assembly GCA_015847255.1 of Hyparrhenia diplandra. Taxonomy (NCBI): domain Eukaryota; kingdom Viridiplantae; phylum Streptophyta; class Magnoliopsida; order Poales; family Poaceae; genus Hyparrhenia; species Hyparrhenia diplandra. The sequence goes on from JADLZK010006442.1 coordinate 66,380, forward strand.
TGATTTTGGCAATTAAATTATCCCCTAAATGCCAAATGCAAGACTGGATTTATTATTTAGTGGAACATTTGATACACTATCTAGAAGATATTGAATATTAATTTATTTACCCCCATAATCCTCTGAAAAGGATTTATTACTCTGAAGGATAATATTTATTTGTTTTGCACAACTAATAGGTGGTCATTATGCATGAAGCATATTGCTCTCATATAATTCAAAAGAAGAATTATGAGCCAACTTTAGAAAGACATAGTATTATGGTACTGCATACCATTAGTTTGCACACGTTTATGAAAATTGTGGTTTGAACAATGAAGTTCAAAAGTTTGGCTTTATGAGGGGGAGCATATTTTTACCGAAACGCGCTTTTAAGGTAAACCACTAGAATTACAAAGATCATGTAGATCATATTTGCTAAAACAATGAAGTTTATGCAAAGATTATGAAGATCAATATCTATTCATGAAGAATAGAACATTCTCGAAGAATATATGATCATGAAAGTTAAACGTTGTACTCTTTTTTCCTATGTGAGTTTTTACTCGAAGGTTTCTCACACAAGGTTTTTAATGAGACAACATGTGCAATACAATTAACGAATGCGATGTACTCTTTTCTCCAAGAACCGTTTTTTCCCACTGGGTTTTCGGATGGAGTTTTTGATGAGGCATATGCATATCGTGGTAATCGCCCAAGGGGGAGTGTTGTAAAACACACGGACTTTGTCCTAGAAGGAAAGGAGAAGGCGGAATCATAATCCTAGTCCGTGCGTATGTGGGCTCTTACCGAAACTCTTAGGTCTTGGCAGGACTATATATACGTGGGAGCTCTATGTTGTAATTACCAATATTTCAGATGAATAAAGAATAGTCTCCCTATCTTGTGTCTACTTGTTCTACTTCTTTCATCTACTACGTGATCATGAGAGACGGAGAGGGGAAGGTCCTAACCGCTGACGACGCGTTTCACAACAAAAACCAGGTGGATGGCCTAATTATTATTAGTTTTTTTAAATATGCTGTGATCAGGACTAAGTTAGTTGCTTAGCTTTACTCGGGGAAAATATCTAGATGTCATGTTTTTACTCGTCATGTACTGTTTGTAGACTGGAATTATAATTCTTAGATACTTGGGAACCCCTCTCCTCTAGGTTCGTGGTTGTGGTATTTTTCTTTGAGAGCAGAGCACATTACCCCTATGGTTGTCCTTTAATCATATCTCAAGCTCACCTTCTATGACAATTACCCCTATTGTTGTCCTTTAATCATGTCTGAAGTTCATTTTGTAAACTGTGTCTCAACGGTTACCTAGTAATGGAAAAAGGGAGGAAGGTCTGAACGGGATGCATTCAACTTTGTATAGCATACTAGTGATTGAGGCGTGCCCCTGGCGTGGCGCCGAGCCCGGCCTACCCGGGACTATCCCGGCTCAGCCGATGCTCGATAAAATAGCCGTTGAGATGGCCCATCACAACCGGTGCCCTAAGGTGCACCCGGCCCATCACGGTTGAGGAGCCCATCAGACTCTTGTTCTAAAATCCAACGGCAGAATTTAGACTTCTAATCAGGGCCACTATTGTGTCAGAGATTGAAGAAAATCATAAACTGAGCACATTCAAAGGTCCTCAAATTGTAAAATGTGGAACCCCACTACCGTAGATGAGACGGTGAACCGAAAGACACGATCACCGAGAGGAAGAACACGAAAAGGCACTAGCAACACCCCCAGTAGATGCTTGAAGCACCAAAGCCACATGATCAACAAATAAACGATATTTGCAGCGGCCAAAAGGGATTACGGAAGGAAGCCTCTAAGACGAGAGGAGGGGTCTAGAAAAACCAGCGCATAATTTTTGCGGGATATCTCTGCGTCAACAACTTGCCCTGGTCTTGGGTTGACACCAAGCAGATCCATGGCGAAAACCCGATGGTCACCAAAGAGGAAGAGCCATGGACACACCTGAGGAGGGGGACACCATTACGCTGAGTCATCTCCGATGGTCGTAGGGGGGGTATCTGGATGGGGAGCGGCAGCGTGTTGGGGCGTTGGCGGGCAGGGGCGGCGACAAGTTTTTCTTATAAGATCAGATTAATCGGCCAGTCACACCTCGGTTACTAACAAAACAAATGTCATGATAGGGTTCTCTGTATTTTAGGACCTAATTGGTTGGCTACAAAAATTTGGCAAAGCACCATGATTTTGGCTAGTATTTGGTTAGTCGTGCAAACTTACCAACTTCTTATGTTTAGCTTGACAAGTCTTTAGCAATCTTTTTGTCCAACTTTTGGCTTACCAGTTTCTCGGTATGATCAATTTTGGTAGCCAACCAAACCCATAGTAGAGTAGTTATGTCCATGTTTTTGTTTCTCAAAATTGTCCCACCTCATGTTATCAAAATATTACAAACAAATCATGTTTAATTGTTTTTTACAAAAATAAACATGTTAGAGGAAATTAAGAAACGTTAGACATCCGCATGTCGTGTTACATCAAAAAGGAAAGTTTGATCATAGGTGTATCTAATAAATGGTAGTTTTTCTATTTCTTCTATACTCTCTAGAGGTAGGGTGTGTTAATCGAGATCTAGCTCGACAATCCACAATTATTTGAGTGTACCATAGCAAAGCTCTTGCCCCTGCGCCAATGATCTTATGATCCGTTGTCCAATGCGTTTAGACATCCATGGGCTTTTCTTCACACTTCTATCATGACAACTTCTAGTGGGCTAGGAGGCGTTATCATTGTTTTCATAGGTAAATTTGCAGTAACTTTTACTTGTTTGTGCTATATATTCTAGGGATTTGATTTTCCACATGCTTTAATGAAATATAATTAAAGTTGTTTTTTTAAAAAAAAAAAATCACATGTTCGCACTTGTGTGTTGACTGGTGTACCTAGGGGAGGACTTGCTTGTGTGTTGATGGGCTGCACTGTTTGCATATTGGAGGGGCCTATTTTGATCTGGACTAGGGTAGCACTTTCGGGAGCAGCTGATCAGCCTTCAGATACGGAGTTCTGCCTGTTTTGGAGGTTGTTGAGACTTGATCGAGCGGCGTGTCCTGCAGCATGTGGTCAGGGTTCAAATCTCTAAAAACGAAACCTGGGTCCGTTTCTCGGACATACATTGGGCCACGTCACCAACAATTCCTAGGCCGTACGATCGTTCCTGCTGTAATCGAACAGTTTAAAAAATGCCGCGTACGCTCCTCACGAACCATCGCGAATCCTACAGAAGCGTCGGTCATTTACCCGTTCCTTCGTCTCCTGCTGGTCCGCAGGGGGCGACGCCCAAGCGGGAGCAGGATTTGCCGGCGGCGCACCTCGCCGGCCGTGCCCGGGTCCCCTCCGGCGCCGCCCCAGTCCCCTCCGCCCCCGTCGGCATCTGCCCTCCCTCCCTCCACCTGCATCACAGGCACTGACAGCCAAACGTCGGGCGCGGTAGCGTGCAGTAGCTACTATGTCAGCAGAAGGAAGAAGATGGGATGTGGTGGAAGCGGCGGACCGCACACGTCCACCGCGCTCTCCACCAGCATGCCCTTGCCCTCACGGCCTCACCCACTTTGGTGCCAACTTGGACACCAACTCTGGCTAGCTCTGCTGCTATGAGGACAGAGGTGGCTGGTAATATATCTCTCTCTCTCCCTCCTACAAACACATACACTCTTTCTCTGTTTATTTCATCGCTATTTCGTTTCTCTTACTATGCACACCATGTGTTCGCTAAATTGCCTGCGAAAGAGATTATTTCGTAGTAACATGGTAATAGTTAATTTTCCAAATGTTTTTTGCTTACTACCTTCAACTTACTATGACATTGACATCTACGCTTCAATATACATGAAAACCATTTGAACCAAGGAGTGTGGAAGGGTAAGTAGTTCTAAGGAATAAATAACAATTTCTTTGTCAACTAAAACAAAAAGCATATTCAATCAGTGATTTAAGCTTTAACTTTAAGCCTTCAAACATCAAGCAATTATAGGAAAATGGGTATAAAGTTACATATAGATGAATTTCCCTACATATTGCATACACATAGCTGGTAGCTTCAACTTTTATTCTGTGCTTTTAAACTGATTCATATGGATTTTGCAAACCCAAGAAAGAGCTCCTGCTGGACAGCCCCACCATTCTCCCTTGCCCAGACCCTGGTCAGTAAGACCACCCTTTCTACCGGTGAATTCAACAAAAAAAAAGCCATATCAGGGAATCAGCTTCATCACATAGAAATAGAGCAATAGTAATACAAGCTCTTTTTTAATTTGTTATCTCTATATATGTTGCCCATGGTATCTGTCATAGATACTGCAATATATACATAAATCAGAATCATGAGATGTTCACATATCTGCTTTGGTTATCATGAGTCACATCTTGCTTTCTTGGGAATGATCTCCTTAATCAGGCTATACACATCAATGTGATGTTTTCTACTCCCAAGTGTTTTCTGTAGTCACAAGTCTAATCACATGATAGAAAAATGCACATCCCTTAGTTATCTAAGTTTTTTTTAAGTGATAAGACAGAAAATACTTTCTACTCAATTTCTTTGAACTACCCTTAGTAACATTTCCTATCTCCAAGTTAGTACAATTCTCAAAATATACACAAACTGAACTTGTTGTTTTCAAATTATTACTGACTTCTCTCCACAGTCAATTTCGATACTGCAGCCTATTCCTGAGTATAATATAACTGAGCATTGTAATCAAAGCATTCCAAATAATTCTTATTTTATATTTTTGGTCACTCTGTTCTTCTCTGATGGGAGCTTTCCTCAAGTGCAGTTTCCTAGCACTAAACCTCTTCAACAATTTTCAGTCACCAACGTCGGCTGTAGCCAATATCATCACATCCTCTAGCTCTAGAGAAGACCCGCCTAATCAGCATAGTTATTTATTGGTTGGTCCTTTGTAATCAAGGGTGCTCATGATTGTTATGTGATGCAGATTGCTTGATGAGAACTCGTATCCTCTTGCTCAACAGGCGGAACGTGAACAGGCTGCCAATGTAACTGCCATGCTTCTGGTGATGGACCAGACAGAGGTTCTCCTCCTGCTGGACTTGCCAGATGTTCAAGGCAATGGTTGCTCAAGCCATGGAGGTCCTACGCTGTGGCCAGCATCTCCAGCAGAGCAATGCCGCCTCCGAGCAGCAGCTGGTTAATCTGTCACTGAATGACGATTTCATCTCTAGCTGAATGTTTTTGATAATTTTGAACTTTTACTTGATACCTATCCTTATCTAGAGTGTGATGACTTTGTGTACTTGGTTTGTTGAAGTTTTAGCTGCTCTATAGTTAGCTTACCTATGGTCAGAAACAGAGAGTGCTTCTCTCAAGATATGATGATGGCCAAACATTATATTTGGTTCTGCAGGGCAAAACTTTTCTTTTTGGGCTGATTCTCTAAATAGTGGGTTCCCAAATTCCCAATGCCTGATGGATATTTACAGGCAGCCATAGAACTGCACAAATATAGGTTTATATGTGGCCTGCACTTTTACCTCTCTGTATCAGACATTGGGCTTGGGTTGAAAAAAATTGTAACTTATAAGTTTTGTTGCAATTTGAAGAAACATTTACTTGTATAATTTGAAGAAGCGTCTACGTATATATAATAATGTGTGACTCCACCAATAAACTATGAAGCGTGAGGTCATTTCAGATTTTGAACCATTTAAATGTGCTAGTTTTATTAAAGGATACATTTTATAACCTCTGATTAGTGTATTATTTGTAGATTTACATGAGGTCCTATCTCCTCCCACTAGAACTGCATAGATCATTATATTTTATTATCTACTAAAATCTTATTTAAAATAGGGTAAATTGCCATGTTTAATGTCCAAGGGACTCAGACTATCTCAATATGCTACTGAAACTATAGGTAGTTTATCCTTCACCTTTTCATTTAACAATATCAGTGAAATATTAGTTATGGCAGTGGCCTTTTGATTTACTGATATCACCGTAAATTGTGTTGTGAAACGGTGCCTATACGTCAACAGGCACAACTTCACTTTCGATCTCATCCACCCGTCGTACAGTACATGATTAGCAGTTAACATAGTTGTTAGTGTTAGCAGTTAGCATATCATCCGAAGGGGCATGTCTCTTCGCATGAAACTTTCTGTAAACAGACACCTCTTCACATGTATATAATCCTCAATGATCAATGAAACAAGACAGTTGTTCCAAAATCTCTGTTCATTTACATTCACATTCAACAAATTGATCACCTTCAGATGTACACGTGTACTCATCAAAGATCAAGGGCTGATCCGACATAGGTAAGCGCGGTATTTTAGGGCAAAATAGGCATGTTAGTCCTTGAACTTTGCAGCAAGGGTCAACTTCATCCCTCAACTTTCAGATTGGCCAGTTTAGTCGCTCAACTTTCAATTTTGGTCCAAACTCATCCTTATGCTTATATGGGGCTCCATATTAACATGAAACTAATATAAAAAGTTTTTACCCTTGAAGTTTTTATATATACTAAAAGCAAATATATGTTTGAGTACATACAATTTATCTATCAAATTGAATGAATTGCTTTAAAAGCACAAGCAGATACACTTTTTAGAAACTATATTTTGTGTTAGTTAAAAAAAAATATATTATTGTGTGTTATGTATTAAGAGAGTATGAGCACATAAATGTTTGACCAACATGAGCTAAGGGTAAAAGGGGCATTTTGCATTTGTCTTATGCTAATATAGAGCACCATATCAACACAAGGATGGATTTGACCTAGAAATGAAAGTTTGGAGACTAAACAGGCCGTTTTGAAAGTTCGAGACCAAGTTGACCCCAAAGTTTAGGGGCCAGAATGGATATTTTGCCATATTTTTGCAGATGTGATTCATCATGTTGAGGTCGATGAAGGCTTTGCAAAAGCCTTAGCTTCGAGTCCCGTGTGGGACGGGGCCTCAAAGTCAAGCTGCACGGGGGAATATCTAAGAGCTATGCCATTAGATGCTGCTGAATGGTAGTTGTTTTTTTCAATTTTGATATTTTTTTAAAATAATCTTCAAGAATGGCACAGTTCAACTTTTATTTTCAAAACTAGCACATTTGGGCCCCATAGACCGGGCGCCCCATAGACCACGACACGTCAAATCATGCATGGAGGCTCGGGGTGCCCCGTGGCTGTCAATATTTGTCATCATGCATGGCGCGGCACCCACGCGCCCTGCCGCTGGCGTGTGCGTGCTGAATACAAACGGCCACACACAACCTCCCCTTCCCTCCCTCCCTTATTCTATTTCCCGGAAGCGAAGGCGGGGGACGGACGGGAGGGCGACAACACAACCCTAGTTGGCGGCCGACATTCTTCCTATTAGGGCGTCGGCATCCTTGCTAGACACATCGAGGGTTCAATTCGACGGGACAATCCTTTTTTTCCCACTTTAGTTTCGATAAGAATTGATCATCTAGCAAAAAGAATTTTGTAATAATTTATCATGTAACAAATTAATGAAAAATTGAACATAACCGTTAATGCAACTAGAATACTAATAAACCTAAGGAACTAAGCAATGAACCATCTTTATTATACCACAATTAACATACAATGACATCTTACATTTTGGAAAAACACATCTCCCCTAACCCTAGCCCTAAATATGGAACTATACTAACCAAATAGGAAACTAATCTTACAACCCCTGACCCTAAAACTAAAATCCACATGGAACTAATCTAACTCTCCTACCCTAAATCCCCATAGCTCCCCAAAAGAAATTTTCTCCCAAACCCTAGCTATCAATTGAATCCTACTCATCCACCACTAAAATGAACAAAAAGGGTACAATACCTTCACTGATGCTGAGGACTAGCTTTGGGGAGCAAAGGATGGAGGAACATTGGGAGGGGAGACCACCGGCCGGCCAACTCGGGGCGATGTAGTCACCCTCCCGTCCGCTCCCTTGCTCTGTTCAGGGAAACAGAATGAGAAAGGGACGGGAAGGGGAGGCCGCGTGGGTGCCGCGCCATGCATGGCGGCGCCGCAGCCCTGCCATGTCAGCTGTAAGTGGGCGCAGTAGGAGCCACGGTGGCAGCCCTGCTGCGCCTCCATGCATGGCACGTCTGTATTCATTTGACCCGCTGTGGTCGATGGTGCGTCCAAACGTGCTAGTTTTGAAAATAAAAGTTAAACTGCGTCATTCCTAGAAATTGTTTTAAAAAAAGTGTCAAAATTGGGGAAGAAATTGAATGGTATGTCTACTTAGGCGCACAATGCGGCTATTGGCATTATGGAAAAAATCCGGACACTATGGCCCCGTTTGGTACAGCTTGTCCATGACTTCAGGAGCCGTTTGGAGTCATTTTGTGCCAAACGGGGGTAAAACAAAATGGCTCCATTGAATAAACCCCTTAAATGGTGCTCTCACAAAGGTTTGAGGTGCGATGGAAAAAAAAAAAAAATAGCTTCATCCTGTATTTTATATTTTGTATGTAACCTAAACTTAACCATCTTGCCTTTGAATCCTAATTAAGTTATTAAATCACTTTCATGAAGGTTTCATGTACAACTTCGGTAGAGAAAGCGACCAAAAATGCTAATCACTACAAGTTGCCATTAATGATTACCTAAACAGGGGAGAGGGCATGCATGCAGCATGGAAAGTCGCGTTAGGCTGGGGTTCTTGCATGCCTGCTACGCCACTGGCTTTGCCCGCATGCAATGCAATGCGCAGGGGCCGCGCACCGGCGTTCCGGCTCGCGTGTCCGGTCGCATCCCCTAGACTGACTCGTCACCGTGTTGTTCAGGCGGCCTGGCCCGCTGGCTGCGTCGTCTTCCACGCCGATGCTCGAGCCTCGCTGCGATGTCGCTTCGTCCCACCGTGCCGTCTTGTCTCTGGGCAGTTCCCAGTTCCCATTGATGTCTCGTCGTCGTCGTGCACTTTGATGCGCGCATGCCCGGCGCCACCGCGTTGCTGCCTACGGCGGGTCCTAGAGGTCGTCGTGCACTGGATGCGCGCCATGTCCGGCGCTACCTCGGCTGCCCCCACGGTGCTGCCTTGCTGCCTACAGTATGGCGGGTCCTAGTGGTCGTCCGCTGCAGCACACAGCCTTGCCTCGTGTGGACCACGCTCGCCGGCGATACGTCTGCGCTCGTGCAGACCTGAGACCGGAGACCCGAGATCACTGTCCGCGCCCTGACGTGCAACATCGACCAAGCCAGATTTTTTTCAATAAATAAATAAATAGAATTTTTTTAATGATTACCTAAACAACGCGTGCTATCTGAACGAACAAAATTTGTCAAACAATAATCCCAACAAGGAGAAACTCATGGAAATAAACCAATACCGTACCCCCAAGTCCCTCCCCCTCCCCGAATGCTCCTAGCAGGGTGACTCGGGGGCTCCCCGCCGCCGCTTAGAGCTTCGTCTGGCGCCCCCACCCCGACGCCGCCGTCACCTCCTGCTCGCGGGCAGCAACGGCGCCCCCTAAACAATGGGAAGCCGCCTCATGCCACCTTCCCTCCTACTCCCTTCCTCCTCCCCACCCCTCCACCGCCAACCTCCTCTTCTCCGGCGACCTCCCGGCCGGGCGGGCGGCCGGGCTTGGCGGATCCATGACCCTCGGGGCCGGATGCGGTGGCGGGCTGTGGGCGCCGACGGACCACCGGCCGGATCCCGCCCCGCCTCGGCGGATCCGGGCACCCCTTGGCCTGTTCCGACCGGCGGCGACACTCTTGGGTTCGGTGTTTGGCGGCATGGTGCGGCGGTCCGCCCGGCTGGATCCGAAGCTCCCCTTGGCTGCACGGGCGGCGCGGCCGGGCCTTGTGAAAACCTTATCTTGTCATGGATGGATGGGCGTCGGTGGCGCCACCGGCGTCGTCTTGGAGGTCCTTGTGAAGGTCGAGGGTTTTATCTTCGGTTTTGCAAATCTTCCGTATGTTTGGAGGGCTTCTTTGTCGCTAGATTTGTGTTACATGCGGCCTTAATTTAGTGCCGATTTGTGTACGAAATTAAATTATCTCTTTTCCTTTTAGTTTTTGTAATAAGGTTGGTTGTGTATGTATCGGTTTTCGGTGGATACATAGAGGTCGGAATGTAATTCCATTATCTAAAAAAAAAATCTGATATTTGGTTGGAGAGCCTGACAACTTGTGTCACTTTGCATTAGGACCTCTATAGTTAATCGAAATCCATCAAAGCCGGATCAGAAATTCCTTCTCTCCAGTACTTTTACCCAAGCAACCCCCTAAGAGTGAAAAAAAATCCATTCAAGCCCTCTTCTCCCCATCTCCTCTTGCCGCCACCACGAGATCCGCGGCGCCCAAGCACACCGTCGTCGAAAGCCGGGCTTGGCGAGCTTCGCCGCTGCTGGATTCGAACACGCCGAGCTTCGTGGCGGCCGGATCCACGCAGCGCCTACCCCGCCGCTCAAGCGCCGCCGCGACGGTGCCCGTGTCGTTCATCGTCGCCCGATGTCGTTCGTCATCCGCTACGGCGAGGAGGCGCCCGGCTGGCGCGAGGGAGGTGGATTCGTCGTGCGCCCGATGCATAGGCGGTTGTCGTCCACCGGGGCTGGCGCAATGAGGAGGCCGTTCGTCGTCGCGCCGATGCTCCTCCTCCGTTTCTCCTCGGACGGAACTCACGCGGGGCGGCTCCGTCCGCCCGATTTGGGCGGACTGAGCGAACTTGCATCTTCAGCGAACATTCTCCTGTCCCTTGTTACTTCCATCCAAACTTTGCAAAAATCGGTTGGACCCGGCCCAGGTTGGACTTCTTCCTCTACCAAACACACGGTTAGAAAATAAACTTTTCTACTAAAACAAAGGCTAACAAGCATGTGGATAGTACTTTTCCAGACGCTAATAAGCAAATACTTCTTCCGTCTTAAATTTTTGAGGGATTAAAGTTTGTTCACAATTACATTATCTTATATTTGGCTAGGAAATAATCATGGATAATCCAAATCCTATTGTAAGTGGACGCCAGCTATGATATGATATGGATATGAATTATCTAATTATTGAAAATGGTTTATTAAGTCTTAGAATAGGATTATATGATTGTTTTAAACCTAACATATATTCTAAAAATTAAGAATGTGATAGAACTCTTGTTGCTTGTTACCAACTATTAATGTTTGGTAGCCCTTTTTTTTTTTTAACTCGCTCCCTTCTAAACTATGAGATGTTTTGACTTTTTTTTTTAGATACATAATTTTGGTTATACATTTAGATGTACATTATGTCTAACTCATAGCAAAAGCAATGTATCTAAAGAAGCCATGACATCTTATAGTTTAAAATAGGGAGAATAGTTACTACTACTTTAGCACTTAAGTAACTATGATGTGTTATTAAGGTGAGGGCTAATTGAATAAAATTCAATACTATATTCTGTTTATCATATTTAGCTATAGCGAGAAATCTAGAATTGAATAGTAATTTAGAGTAGTTAAAAATATTTGTTGAAGAGTTTAATGATATTAATGCTGAAGGATATTAAGACACTCTCGAATAATATGGTTTGCACCCGATATTGTTCCACAAAATGTAGCTCCACTTTAATTCCGTATCAAACACACAACTTCGGCTCTAAAACAATGATTCAGTTCGAGGGCTATTTGGTGTGGTGTGGAGTTGTTTGTGGTGCTGTAAAATCACACGAGGGGTAATTTCCAAACAATGCCACTAGAGAACAGACAAAAATAAATAAGCTTTGTAGGGAAGCAAATAAAGTGGCGCATGAGCTAGCTAGACAAGCAATGATTTCTAGAGTTAATTGTATTTGGGACGATGATCCCCGGGTTTTATTGTTCAACTACTAGCAAACGATGTAACAATATTTGATCAATAAAGATTACCCAAGGTTTCAAAAAAAAAAAAAAAGTAGCTGTAGGTCACCTCCTGACAAGCCGTGGCCGTGGCGATAGTTTGCGGGGTACAATTTCTTGGGCTGAATGAGCATATCGGCCTGCTGGGCGTCTCTCCGTTTCACAATACTTGTAAGTATGGGTTCTGTATCATCAAAAGTAATCTATATTTGACTACCCAATATTATTCACATTTATAACTTCAAATTAATTTATTAAAAAATTACATTTCGTAATGAATCTAATAAGATTTATTTAATAGTATAAATATTGATAGTTTTTTATCTATAGTTAATCAAACTTGAGATACTAAACCACGACACTGTGCTAAAATTGCAAGTTTTTTTTAAGAACAGAGGGAGTACATTACAAACCGTTCCCTGGCCAGCAGTATCCCGACGAGGAACGTCTCAACCTGGCTGGCCAGACGAATACCGAAGCGTGTCCGTCAGCCAAGGCATGATGCGCTTCGTTGACATCGACAAGTGTGGCCTCACAATCACAATTTGACAATTTTGAACCTTTGATAGGCAATGACTTTACGTGGGAGATGCAAAATGTGATCAATCTCAATGACCTTTGGGCACAACAAGGCTATCAGCTAGGTTGAGCATTTGCCATGCCGTGCACCGGAGTTCCCTGCTGTGGCACTGTTCTGCATATTGAGGGAACATGAACTTGCTCAAACTGGGAAGGTCTGGATAATCATTATTGACATGAAGCATGCGGCATTCCGGTCATGTTTCCGATATGTTGATGAGCAAATTGTCTGCTGTAATGAGGATCTTGATATGGATAGTGAGAGCTTCTGCATTGCTTCCTTACTCCCCACTGACTTCTCCAAGTATCTCTCCATGTAAGGAGGTGGCGATGCATCCTTCAAAAAAAGTAAGTTGGATGTTGTAGTTGTCTTCGTCAGCCTTGAACAGCAGCTCCTGTGAAGTTATATTGTGATTGATTTGAGATAACATAGTTTGGAGTTTTATAGTCATTTGTTGTCTAGAAAATTAATTTCATTGCTTGCTTTTTGAAGATGCACTTTAGCACTGGTAGTCTGACATTTAATCTGGTACTATTAGATCGATGATGCATGATTCGATCCTATCAGAACCAGGTGGATAGCCTAATTATGAGAGTTGCTATATTTTAGGCCCCTGAAAAAAAGGTGGGATTTCAGGTGACGAATCTCAGCTACACGATCTGAAACGAACGCTCCAGATTAGCCCGACATTGTTCATCTTCTTTCTCTCATTGGCTACTGTTTATCTTCTTCCTCTCGCCGCCCTCTCATTTCCGTGCTCCCCTGCCACCAGCCATCACCCCATTGCGGGGCGCTAGGGTTCGCCCGGAGCTCCCCTGGCGAACCCTAGCGCCCACGGCGGCCAAGATCATATATCACAGAGCTTTCTATATGAAGAACAACTCACAGAGGGGAGGGGAGGGGGAGGAGGAGGAGGAGGATGAGATGCTCGCCGGAGGGAGGGGATAGTGTGGAGGAGCCACCAGAGTTGAGGAAGACGGCGACGGGATTTCATTCGGTTGGCGGTCGCCTGAAATCGTCTTGGGGATTTCAGGCACCGAAAGATAGGAAAAGTGCCTAATTATTATTAGTTTTTTAAAAAAATATGATGTGATCGGGACTAAGTTGGTTGCTTAGTTTTACTCGGGGAAAATATCTCGATGTCATGTTTTACTCTTACATCACTATTTGTAGACCGGAACTATAATTCTTAGATACTTGAGAACCCCTCTGCTTTGGGTTCGTGGTTCTGGTATGTCTCTTCGAGAGCAGATCACACATTACCCCTATGGTTGCCCTTTAGTACTATCACAAGTACATTTTGTATGAAAGTTGCCCCTATTGTTGTCCTTCAGTCCTGTTCTGAAGTTCATTTTGTATGAACTGTGTTTTTACCATTACTACCTTGTAATGGAAAAAGGAAGCAACGTGTCCAATCAAAGTATAAGTTTTTTTTTCCTTTGAAACTCCAATCAAAGTACAAGTTAGAGCAACGTGTCCTTACTTGGTACGGGAGTATAGCTAACTCTAAAACCAATTGAAACATATGACCCAATCATTGGATAAATATCAAAAGCCTTTTTGTGCCCGAGAAATTGGCTATTTTGCGGGGCGCCGGTACGAGTTTTCGCTAGAATGCCATTATGTTTTTAAGCCGGCTCGTTTGCCCTTCTCAAGCGTTACACTCCCGCTAAAATGCCCTGTGGACCAAATCAGGTGTTTAGGCTTTCATTCTTTCCTGTTTTGCCCTTCTGCCATTCTTCTTTCGTTTTCACGGTGACCGGCTTTCATTCGCACGCTCCTCGCTCTGTCCTCGAGCAGCCCCGTCCGTCCGCGGCCGCCGCCGAGATCTCCCGCCGCCCGAGAAGTGGACGGGCTGGGGTTTGGCGTGAACACATGGACAAGCGGCGCGGTCCTCCCTAGGCGGCGGCGACACCTTGGCGCGGGATCGGCGGGTCGGCGGCGGGGTCGGCGCGGGCCGCGTCGGCGGCGGCGGTGGCATCGCCCGCCGCGAAGGGACAGGGCTCGGCTTCGATGAGATGCGGCGTGCGGGGAGTGGATAAGCCGTCGTCATCGTGATTTATCCCGTCACCGTGAAAAACGGAGGCGAAAGAAGGGGCAAGTCCGGTCGGCCGCCTCGCAGGTAGTGGAAGCGGCGCCCCTCTCTTGCGGCGTGCACAAGGCGAAGGAGGTCACCCACTTTGTTCCTCTGCGCAGTATTATGGCCGGGCGCTCCGCCCTCACGCCTTGTGGCCACCCGACCACGCCATGGCTCGCCGGGGGGCCTCCCCGCCCGGCTCCGGCGGATCCGCCGGCGCTTTGGCGCCGGGAAATGCCGGATCCACGGCAGCACCACCGTCGCCCGCCGACATCGGACAACGCCCGTAGCGGTCGCCGTGGCAGCAACAGCTAGGGACGCCACAAGATTGACGGCGGCGGCTGCCGCCGCGAGGAGATTTCGCGGGCGGCGGGCGGCGCGGGCGGCAGCGCGCCGAGCATGGCGAGGGAGCTGCGGGAGTGCGGGGCGGGGTCCTCGGTCGCGAGGGGTCACGAGTGAGGGGGTGACGGCAGCCCGGGTGTGGAGGAGCGGTGTAGCGGTGGCCGCGACTTCGTCTCGTCGGGCGGCGGCGGTGGATGAGCGGATAAGACTCCCCGTGAAAACAAAAGAAGAAAGGGAGAAGGGCAAAACGGGAAAGAATGAAAGCCTAAACACCTGATTTGGTCCCAGGACATTTTAGCGGGAGTGCGACGTTTGAGAAAGGCAAACGAACGAAGTCCAAAAACTTAATGGTATTCTAGCGAAACTCGTTCCTGGAGCTAGCAAAATAGCCAATTTCTCTTTGTGCCCATACCGGTTAGAGCAATGTGGAATGATATACATATATGTGGAGTCTAATTCTAAGATGATTCCAAAGGCATGACAATTGCTAAATAAATCTCCAAGCCGAGTTGTAGATCCCCCTGCAATGAATACGCATGTTTGCAAGTGTAAAAAAATTTTCAGAACCATCATTCCACGTATCCAAAGAATGTACCCCATCTAAAATGAAGAGCTGGCTAACCAATATGGGGAGAAAAAATCACCCGACCATCTAGTCCATTTATTTCATTGCTAATGGCATACAAAAGGCATTAGCAACGAGAATGTCAACGGCAACATGATCAAAGCCCGCCGGAGAGAGAACAACTGAACAAGAAGCCTAATTACATGGAATTAATTGAAGGAATGCACAAACAGTCATCAGCAGCACTATGATCTCTCGAGCCATATCACCGTTGTTGCCTCGTGTGCCGTTTGCCAATCGACGCAGTTGCCGGCTGTCGCCGTGACGCTGAGAGTCGTGGCAGAGATCGACATGTGGCTGCAGCACCTTCCAGAATTACGGCGGCATCGTGGAGAGCTGTGGCGCCTGCACTTGCGATAATTGCGGCTCCATCTCCGTCGCGGATAATAATCGTGGCTCCGTCGCGGTGAGCTCGTTCGCCGCCGGTGGCAGTGGCACGCCGCCGTGCGGGCTTTGGGTTTGCACGTCGTCGTCGTGCTTCATCGTCAGAGGATTATTAGGTGGCAGCAGCTGGGACTTGGAGCCGCCGCGCGTCATCTGCCGGTACGACTCGAGGCGTCGCCGCAGCACCTCAAGCTCGACGGCGGTGTCCATGAGCTGGTTCTCCAGGTCCTGGATCGCTCCGCAGCAGCCGCGCACGGGGTCCGCCGCGCGCAGGTTGGACTCGTACACGACCGTCTCCACGCACACGTCCCGTCTCGGCGGCGGAACCGCCCGGAGCATGCGCTGCAGGTTCTTGACGCCGAACATCCGGAGCGCGTTCCGGAACCTATCGGGCTCGTCGTCGTCGGTCACGAAGTAGGGTTTCAGGAGGCAGTCCGGCTCGCACCTGCGGCGCTGGTGCCTGCACGCGGCGCATGACGGCGGCGGTGGCGACGTGCCTCTGCTGTCAGATGACGGCGTCTCGTCGTGTGGGGGCGAGGAAGCGGGCGCGCCGCTGCTGATGGTGGTAGGGTCCAGCGCCGGGGGCGAGGACGGACCCGAGGAATACGACGGTGAGGCGGATGCTGACGAAGTCGCGCCGCCAGATGACCAAGACCACGACGGCGCACCTTGCGCCGCCGGTGGTGTTGGCATGCTGCTCCAGTGGAAGAGTAATCGCAGCCAGAGCCAGCCCACGCAGGACGCTGCCGAAGCGCCCAAGTCCCCAAGCCACCACGCCCGCTCGCCGCCGGCCACTGCCCCGCGGCTGCGTGCCCGCGCCCAACGAGCCCTCAGCGGCACCGATAGATCGGACAGCAGTCGGTCGCCGCCAAACTTCTACGCATTCGTAACTGGGTCGAATTTTATATTATTTATTTATCGGCTCAAGTGTCCATCCGTTGCAGTATTAAAAAAGATTTTCTAAAAGTCTTATACACCTATATAACAGTTTATCTTTGTTTCCCAAAAATATTAAAAAAATAAAATAAAAGCAATAATTATGGACTTTTTGCTCTTATTAATCCTTTCCAACAAATTAAAAACTAATAAAAAAAAACTCATCCACGCGTAAAACAGCCTCCGAACATTTGTTCAAGGAGAAGACATTCTCATGCAGATGGAAAAATTCCCTGAAGTTTTGCCTCATCCATATATATATAGCGATTATTTTTCTATTTTATCATGTTTTTACTTTCCACGTGTTCCACGTACCCCTATTCAAAGATTACATTACTCAAGTTGCATAGCACGCCACCAACATGTGGTCTAGAAACACGAGTGAAGTTTCGTTTTAGAAAAAAAAAAAAAAAAAGAAAAGAAAAAAATCCTCGTGGCCGCACTTAAATTATACTCTCTCCATAGTTGAAAAAAAATGTTTTGAAAAGGTTTGGACAAACATTGGAAACATAAATCATGAATAACTTTTAAGTTGTTAAGTTTAGAAATGTGAAAATCATATCAATAAATTTGTGAAAAAAAATACTTTCATAAAAGTATACATATATAATTTTTAATAAATATTTTTATAGAAAGGAGAAGTCAAAGTTGCGCTTTGGAGACCGTATCGCTGTCCTAAACGTGTTTTTTTTCAACTATGGAGGGAGTATATCTGAGTCGTGCCGGGCGATGGGCGCTGTGGAAGAGGACGGCGACGTTGTCGAGGACGCCCACAACGACGACGGAGGCGCCACGGTCGTTCGACCGGTGCCGACCTTTACGCCCCTAGACGAGGGGACGGAGCCGGGGAAAAATTTTAGGTCGGGCTGGATGATGCTCTCTGTCCGTAATTTTGTTGGCCTAGTCAAGAAAAAATAGCCCATCTTCTCTTCCTTAAAGATCTCAACTCTCCAATCTCGGTAGATCTACGACTGAAATTCAAGAGAGGGCTACGCGCCGTGGGGGGCTCGAGCCCGCCCGCCCGAGTGCTAGCTCCATCCCCGGCCCCCCGAGAGGGCATCACCGATGAAGGCCAGGTCAGCCGTGGTGAGCCGATCGGCGCGCTTTCCCTCGTCGAGCTTGACCCCTCTCACGCGATAATGCACATGGACGCGGTTGTTTACGGCACAGTGGAGGACCCGTTGCTGATGGAGCTCGCTGCTTCGCTCAATGGTGCTCAGGCCGTCCAGAGGCCTCCTCCGGTCTCCCAGCCGAAGGATGAGGTCCCGGTGGTGGTTACCGAAGCTTGCACGCAGTACTAGCAGATGCTGCAGGCACCCCTGTTGTCACCTCAGTCACGGGCCACACTGAGGCGGTTGGTGTTCGACGAGCCCGCGAGCGTCATCATATCCACGGAGGGCGAGGTGGTCACTTCCGCCCCAACAACGGACTTGCTCGAGATTGACGACGGGGACGCACCGCCGGGGCTCGCGAGGCACGTTCCGGTCACCTTACCTCAGCCGCCCGCACAGGAGCTCGCTCGACGAACGATGAATCCACCTCCGCTATCGCTGGTGCGGGAGGAGCTGCCGGTGCGGTCTACCGTCGATGATGTGACACCCTCGCCACGCGAAGATGCTCGTCGTCTGCTTAGTTGACCGAGGAGATACTGGTCAAGCGACCGCCACCTTTGATCGTCAGCCCCCAAAAGTAGCCGGTGCCGACCAAGCGGCATCCTCTATCAAAACGGAGTACTCGGATTGCCTCCCAGCCGCTGTTGTACATTCCGACCTCTAGGCGATGCGAGGTATCGCTCAACATGAGGTTGGGCATCGCACCGCCGGCGTCAATAGTGTGTCCAACCTCAAGGGGGCACGTGACGCTATCATCAGTGGGAGCTTAACGTCCAGCCAGATTGAAGCCGTGGATGCGTACTTCATGGCGACCAATCGCTTGTCCATTCGAAAGCTCTCCTAGGACGTCGACGTGGGCTCGCACAGCGAGCAGCAGAGGGACGCCGCTTTGTAGGTTATAGCGCCGTTCCTTGCATGGTCGTAGTCCTTTATGTAATATCTAACCTTTGTTGTCTGCGGTCCGGCCTTTGACTGTGAGTCCTATGTTGGTGCTTATTTTTAGCGCGTTGTTTATGCGTTTACTTTCTTCTTCTTGATGCAATGATAAGCAAAATTTTTACGTATTCGAAAAAAAATATATGAGCTTTGTAAAGAATCTAAAACCATACGTACGCATTTGAAGGGAATAACACAAGAAAATGGCTAGAGACATCAGGACACAGCGACTGAACGAGGGGACAACATTTAAAATGGTACACCATCCAACCCATAAGTATTTGCACATGTAAGATTGTGCATAGAAATTGTAGGGCACACCTCCCGCGTGGAGGTCGAACCAAACCGACACACCAAAATGTAGTTCTCTTCTCTCCTCTCGCATGCGTAAGTTGCTTGCATGCACACTAGCCCAACTTATTTTATTCTCTTGGTTGAATCGTCTAGCTTTGAAAACTAACAACCATGGTTCGACACACCGGAGTGTCCTCGGTTCGCTTTACCCTACCCTCGCTCCTCGGTTCGCTTTACCCTACCCTCGGTTCGCTTTCTGCATACACTTTACATGTGCGCAGAGGCATGGGTTGACGAAAGAAACCCTGGGTCCAGGAAGGATAGAAGTCTCCAACGCTAGAGACGGCACGACTGGCTGAGTGGCTGGCACTAGTGAAGGTCTAATGTTGTACCCTGAGTATGTCACATACTGTTGTGATAGCCTACGTGTACGTTTAAACATGGAAAAAAATTGAATCCTAAACATGCATTTCAACCTAGGTACCCTGCTACTTTCTCCGTTCTTAGGAACTTTTTGTTCATAAAGCATGTCACAACAAATAAGTGATATTTTGCACAAATGTTTTCGTTAAAATAAGTGGTCAAACTTGTAGTTGAAAAAGTCAAGCGAATTATAATTTGGAATGGAAGTATACTGGTTTGACAACTCAGGGTAACACGTATGTATTCTGGGCAATGCATAATCCGAGAAAAATCTGTCTCCTCTCAGTTCTCTTGCGTCTAGACACAAAACGTCAACTTGTATTTGAAAATAATATGAGTTCATTCAAGTACTTATACCTCCGAAGACATTAATTAACATAAAGAAAAACAAGAAAAAAAAGAACAATTTTACAGATATAGGAGTATATGTTGAGAACCCGATCCCCGTAGGCCCCTAACGACATTTGTGTATTTCGATCGATTTCATTTGAAGCAAATTAACCAAACCCATCCATGCGTGCCCCCATCCTATGAACAACCAACGACGACGTTATTAATTATTTCCTATTTTCCTCCCTTTCATGATGCTCATTAGCTCGTAGTCGTAGCTAAGCGACGCTGTATGTAGCAGTCTCTGATCCATCGTGGTGCCCTTTATAAAATTACGTGACGAGGATGAGCCCCTCGGTGATGAGCGAGTCGGCGAGGACCTGGTTGGCCGCCTCAGACGGGTGGACGGCGTCCCAAAACACATAGGCCGTGGCGTTGGGGCACGTCCCCACCGACTTGGGGTTGCAGAGGAGCACGGTGGTCTCGACCGTCCCCGTCCCACAGCACCCTCGCCGGGCCTCCGTGAACCCCTGCGCCTGCGGGTCCGTAGCCAGGTCATAGAGCGGCGTGTAGATGTCGAACACGGCGATCTTGAGGTCCGTGTACCGCCTTGCCAGCGCGTCGACGGTGGCGTTCATCTTGCCGTTGAAGCTCTGCGCGTCCCTGTTGAGCCTCGACACGCAGGCGTTGCTGCCGTGGCCGAACAGCGTGATCGCCGCCGGTAGGCAACCCAGCGGCGGCAGCGACGTCACGCCGACGCGCCGCGCGCCCATGCCGTAGAGCTGCTGCACGGTGTTGCTGAAGATGCCGATGAGGCGGTCCGAGAACTGGTCCGCGGTCTGCGTCTTGTATAGGAACGGGTTGATGTAGTAGTTCTGGATGAAGTCGCTCGCGCCCGCGCTGATGATGTATAGCGCGCCGGTGATGATGGAGTGCGCCTGACCGGCGCCGCCGGCCACCGCCGATAGCTTCGATTGGTACTCCTTGAAGTACTCCAGCTGCTGGGACAGCGGGATCGCGTGCTGTGTACGTGTTTGTCCCAAGTTACATAAATCGTTCGTTGTTACAGATCATCACATTCTTGGAGAGTGAGTGAGTGATGAGGATACTTACATACATGAGTGCCGTGTGGTCGTAGTAGCCGGACCCGGCGGACGCGAAGTTGGCGCCGATCAGGAGGTTCTGGCCGGACGCCTGTGGGCTGAGGTACGCAGCAGGGTAGGTAGTGAACCCCAACGTGTCAGCTGCAACCACACCAAGTCCAAGTGTTGCATTCATCAGAAAAGGGAATAATAAGCTTGAAGAACCCGTGGAACCGAGAGCTACCAGTGATGTCGGTGGCCAGCTTGCCGTTGCAGAACCTGCCGGTGGCGACATGGTTGGCGAAGTCCCGGCCATAGGGCGGGAAGTTGGCCTTGATGAGCGTGTGGAGGTAGTCGTTGTTGCCGACGTCCACCGTCGAGTCGCCGAACGTCATCACCGCCGGCACCAGCGGCTGCGCCTCGCCGCCACGAGGAACTCCCGCCACGAACAAGAGCGCCACCACCAGCAACCACCTCCCCTGCACCTGTAGAGCCATCATCTGATTGCTCTCAGCTCTGATTTGAAACACTCCGACCACACGCAACGCACGTCCTGCCCTGGTGTAACTGTAATGAAACCGGCCGTGTCTTGTGTGAGCTTTATAAGTGACGACCAAGCTGTGGTGACAGGCACCCCGGCTGGCCGGCCTTAATCAGCAGGGCCCAGCTGTCTGTCACTCGGAGTCGGTGCACAATCTCCTTCCAGAACACCGAGGTGAGCAGGGCACGCACTGTGGCCACGCCGTGTCGAAACGGGAGAACCGCCGAGCACTGCCCTGCGCTGCATTGCATCCCCGCCATCGATTCGATTCTCCCATCTGCAACTGCAATGGCGACTATTTATTAGGGTGATATGATAGGGAAACACGGCGGTGGTTGAGACGACGACGACGGCACGGCACGACGCTGGCTGCTCTGCTGCTGTGACGAACTGACGACGCAGGCACTGGCACGCGCCAGAAATGTTGAGGATGAGGAGCGGCAACAGCTACCAGGCAACCACTGGGTGAGTTATTGCACATGTTGTGGGCAACACGGGCATGGATTCTGCGGATGAGGCTGGAGCTCGTGCACAGGGTTCAGTCCAACCGGAAATGTCCGGCAGGAGCAGTGGAATGGAGCACCAGTGGTCCTGTTCCTGTGATGAAGAAGAAGAAGAAACAAGTGCAGAGGATCATTGGAGCTGTTAACTACTTGGAATAATGGAGAATAGATTATACTTGCAGATCCTCTCAAGTACTACAGGGTTGGGTTCCAGCTTGGAAGGCTTTATCACCATTGAATCTGAAAAAACTTTGCCCAATGATGTTGCTAGGCTGCCCCAGCAGACCTGTGAATGACTTCCTTCAATGCTTCGTGCTTGCCAGCGATCTCCATACAGTATCTATACCAGCTGACCAGACATAGTATCTCTTCAGTCTTCACCAACATCATACATTACTCTACTGAACAAGACACGGCCATGTGTTACAACTGTTATGGATGGGAATGGGATCAACTAATCCTGCAAAAAATGCTGTGAGTTGGGCCCAATCCAGTGACCAAACTACTGTGGCAAGTTTCTAGTAGTAATTCTGGTATTGACAATCTCTTCTGTTTTCAAATGGTATGTGCAGTGGCCTTGTACTTGTACAGTGCCTATTACCACTATTCTAAGATAAGATCGATGCATGGATGCACCAAGAGCTTTCCTAAAAACAGCTAACACCATGGCACGTTTTCATCCAAGCTAAGATGAGCCTATACCGTTAGTACCTAACAAGGATCATGTTTAGAGGTGCGTATTGGTTACGCTACTGGGCACAGCTGCAGCGTGACGAGATAGCCAAGGAAGCGCTCTCAACAATAAGCAAGAAATTAGAATTTATTGCTTTAGAGATATCCAACAATGGATGGAAACATTTATATTGTTTGTCTTATGCCTGGTCAATTTATGACGAGGCTCTCTCTTGTTGTTTCTTCAAAAGCTTGTAATAATGGGCTGTGTACATCGAGATGTGGCCGGATATTTGTTATCCATTATCTAACTAAAAAAGGATCATGTTGATTTTGACATATTATACCCGTATTTTTGTACATGCCATGGCTTTAAATGGCTGCCCTCCTGTCCACTACTCCGTATATGGTACTAGCTGCCACTATGCTCATCACATTACTTCTGAACTTCTCGGGGTGATAGTACTGTAATTAACATCAAGGTATTACGGAGATATCAACGACTTGCATTGGTTCATCAGTTCATCTGTATGAAATAAAAACCATGGATGTACCAACAACAGGCTTCAAGATGTACTATAACCTATTATAGTAGAAGAAGAAAAACTCAAAACTTTTGTGTCAAATTAGGCAAACTGGTATAAAACATGACAGGATAAAGCCAGTGAGGACTGACGACAAGATCAGGTGAAATTTATACATATAAACATTTTGTTTCACTTTTTGCAACCATGGCACTATGCTCATCCAAACAAACTTTCCCAAAATAAGAACAGAATTAGGCATAAAAACTCAAGCCAAAGCAAAGTTTTTCGCTGCCTAATGTCGAACTTCTGAATTTAGTCAGCCGATGCCTCTATAAATATTTGACTTGAGTACACATATTCATATGGCGGTTAAATTTCTTGAAATTCCTTTTTGCAATGTTATCATGTTCCCTCCATTAATAAACATGGCATGGTAGAAATTAATATCTGCTTATATTAAATATGTTTATATGGAAACATTCAACACACCTTATAAGAATACAATGCCCACTAAATTCAACTAGATTTTTAGACTGTATATTTGAATAACACTAGGTAGATTTGAATTTGACTTAAGACAGTGGTCAGATTGATTTGGATGTGAAAATGACAAGCAAGAAGTATATCAATAAATGCAAGAGCTATAAAGTAAATTTATCTTCGAGCTCAATTATATGGATAGATATTGAAAGGTACACCATATCTAAAAGATAATCAATATCAACATGCATCAATTTCTGCTGTTTCATAGAAGAAAAACAGGGTCTCGTCATACTAACTGAATTTTCCATGGTCTTTGAACTAAAGAAATAATTTCACTTGCATCCCATCATGGTTTATCAATATCCATCAGGATGTGTTTGATCCCCATGCATGCTGAGATGCAGGGGTGATGACATCAACAAAAAAAGAATATAGTAAATTGAGTATCATGTAAACAGCAAGAGGTAACAGATATTCAGAGTTCAGAACTAAGACTTGCAAAATGCTAAGGTAACAAGCAAGACAGGTTTATGCACACAGAGAGGTAACAGAATCAATTGTTCAAATCATCCCACGTGGAACAACAAAATGAAAAGGGACATACAAGACAATGTTTAATTAGCAGAAAAAACAGTTGGGTGTCACATCGGTGTATTCATACTTCTACAACAAGACAACCTTCTTAATTTCTTTTAAAACAGCGCAATACAGTTCAGTGCATTGAACAAAAGAGAAGGGAAAACAGGAAAGACCATTCATCATCATAGACTAAGTTATGAAGCAGTTGAGCAGGTTTCATCATAATTAGCATTTATTCATATGAAGAAGAGTTACATTCTTACAGGACCCATTAACTCTTAAATACAAAGGACAATGACATTTGTGCAAACAGCGATAGTGCAGCTACCATCATGAAACATACAAGAATGGAGACATCCTTTTCCTTATAAAACAATGAGTCAACAAGAAGAACATTCAACCGCCACAATCGTTATTGAAATGCTTTGCATTGTACTTTGAGGTGCAAAAGATTACCTGAGCATATTAAGGTTCAGTAACTCGAAAAGCCTACATAAACTATATAAAATGCATAACACAAGCTTTACTTCCTCATCCAGTTACTTAAAACCATGCACTCATAACAGAAAAATTGTCACTACATATGGACATATTTGTCATAATGAAGATTAAACACAAAGGGCGAGCAAATCCTTCACACTGTCAATCAATAGGATCAACATCCAAAAGAACTCGTACGATCAGAAAATGGTCCAACATACGAGTGTGGGTTGAGGCCAATGGCCACGTTTCGCACATGCTCTACGGCAGGTTCAGGCCTTCAGCCGCTGGCCCTCTGCGACCTCCTCTCATGCTGCGCCCATGGCAAGAACGGCACCGCCATGAGGCCAGACACCTCCCAAGGCTTCCCACCACCTTCCTCCAGCGCACCATCGCCTCCGTTCGTCATCCCACCATTGGAATGGAACTCCGCACCATCAAGCGCAGACGCGCGTAGCATCACCTCCCGTCTTCCCAAGCTCTCGCCTTGGGGTCACCATTGCTCACCACAGCCGCCAACAGCTTGCCCGCGCCGTCCTCTCTCTCCACTTCACGCCCCGAATCCGGCGGCTTGGGCTTGAACAAGGCGACGCCTCGCCCGCAGCCCGGCGGGTACCTCCTGACGGCCGAGACGCGGGGACGGTCACCGCCGCGGCGGCGGCGGCGGCGGCTTTCCATCCATTCCTCACGCCGCGATAGGGCGCCTCGGCCCCGAAGGAGGCGGTCGCTGGCACTGGGAGCGTTCGTCTTGCCGGTGGTGGGGCGGTAGTGGTGGCCGCGCGCACGGAGGGGTTCGGGAGTGTGGGTTTAGCTTTGGCGGCGGCGGCGGCGGCGGTTGTTGGAAGTTGGTGGTACGGTGGAGGCCCCGCCGCCGCGGCGTTGTGGTGGCGGCCGCAGCCCGGTGGGAAGCGGCGGACGGCGGAGACCGAGGGCCGGCGGTTGCTGGCGAGCATCGTGACGGTGAGTGTGGAGGCGAAGATTGCAGAAGGATTTCATTGGGGGTCCGACAGTTGTCTTTTTCCCATTTTTTCCCCAACATCAAATTCAAAAAGTACATCTTGAGAACTTTGTGACAAAAGGCGATATTTGTGCCCAATCTCATGCTATAAGTATTTTTTTACGGCACATGCTATAAGTATATTATAAGTTCCTATATTAATAAAATTATTGTTGTTTCCATTCAAAATTACAGTTCACTTTAGATTTATTCTGAGTTAGGACAACGCCTTTTTTTCTAAAAAAACTATATTATACCATCTACAACTAGAAATTATATCAAGCAAATATGGCCTTTAAATGCCTTAGTACGGCTTTGCCAATCATTATAACTTGCTAGCATATTTCTGAAGACTTCACTAAATAACTTAGCCCTCTATTTACAACATTAGATAACACGAAAGTCAACAGTAAATTAGGGAAAAAAAAAAAGGAATACAATGCAGTGCAAGGAGATTTCTAAGAGGATAAAACATACAGTGCTAAACTACTAGTGTACTGATCAACTGAATTAGGGGTCAAAATGGGCGTGGATCGGTTCGGCCCAAAGGTTCTTCGAACCAGCCCACAAAAACGATCCAAATGGGCTCCAAAACTGACCCATTACGGCAGCTAGGTTCAGCGGTTCGGACTCGCTCGACCCTTTGGATCGAGTGGTTCGATCCACTCCCAGAGACGCCGGCGGCGGCGGCGCCACCATCTGAGCCACCGTCTGTCTGTCCCTCCCTCTATCCCGCCCCACCAAGCCAGCGAACGAAAAGATCCCGCCATGGACAGCTCGCCGGACCGCTCGCCAGCGCCATCCGCGCCTCCCGCTCACCGGCGCAAGGGGCACCCCGTCGAGGCCAGTGCTCAGCTGATGCCGGAAGGAGGCGCCGCCGGAGGCGGTACCGTTGCTGGCTGCGGCGCCGGCTACGGCCGAGGTCACCGCGCGCTCTCGCTGGGGACGCTGCTGGGCATCAACGACGTCCTCAGCTCCAGTCTGCCGGTGACGTCCCTTTCCCGCCCGCTACTTCCTCTGACCACCGCCCACGACATCCTACTGTTGCCCTCGACGAGGAGATGGAGGTACGTCGTCCTCCGTCCTTCCTTCCTCACGTTCTGTGTGTGTAGTGGCAAAGAACTCTGCACTTGTTCTTTCAGTTAATTGATTCATTCAGTTCAGTCCAGTTGAGCCTGAAGTATTCAGTTAGATTAACATAGTCAGTGGCAAAGAACTCCTCGATCAATCTGCTAGCCTTGTGGAAATAATGTAATAGAGTATAGGATCTCTTTTGGATTTGGTGATTTGTTTTCTACTTGCTCTTATAATCGAGGTGTGGTCCCTTTTGGCTATGCTGATTAGGGGAGAAAAAGAATGATTGTGTGCATCCTCATTAGTTGGACCAAACTGTGCATCCCTTTTGGATATGCTGATTAACAGGATGAATTGTGGGGGGAAACAAACTGACCATACCCAATGGATATGGTCAGATAGTTTGCACAAACTGAACCTTTTGTTTGGGATATAATATTAATACTTATGAGAATTGCCATGACACTTATGAGAATTGCAATTCAATGGAACAGCTTGTTCAGCTGCAGTCTCTTGTCTCTAAATTGTTTGTAGTGCATTTGCAGGTTAGCACCAGGAGTGCAAAGGGACACACATGCCCATATCAAGGCTTTGAGAAGTTGTAAATTAAACCATGTCAAGTTACAAGGCTGCAGTAGTGGGTGGCACTGTAGTTTTTCTTTTCTTCTTTTGACTTCTTGTTCAGAACTCAGGTGTGTGAACTCAAGTTCAGTGGAACTCAGTAGTGGGTGGCTGCAGTAGTGTGCAGCACTTGACTGATCTGCTTTTTTGAAGTTGTGAACTCCAGGTTTAGAGGAGATTGTCTTTCCACTGCGGTTCAATCCAAAAGCATAGAAACTTTTGTTTTTATTTATTGAACTAGTTACAGTTCAAGTCCACTGCAGTTGTGATCTTGCATTGAATTTTTTTTTTTCACCATCTTGGCTTGTTATATTTATGCAGTAGTGGGTGGCACTGTACGTACAAGTACATGTAATTTAAATGTACATGTTAGCTCCGGCAGGCAGGCAAGTCACGTAGACTCTCCGGTAGGCAGGTCACGTAGGTTCGAACCTTGATATCCATTGGTGAACTGCATGTCTGTCAACTTAACTAAATGGATCACCCGGTGCTCCAAAAGCTAGCAAATGGATCGATGGTTCGGGGGCGGTTCAACCTAAGGTTGACCCACGCCCATTTTGAATTAGGGGTTGTTTGGTTTAGGGATTTTTAGTCCTTAAGACTAAAACATAAAGTTTTTTTAGTCCCTACCAAACCAAATATGAAGGGTCCTTTTGAGAATTTTTGCTCTATTCGTCCCTAAAAAGACTCTCTTGAAAGGATTTTTTAAAGTTTTTTTTTTTAGTCCCAACCAAACAGCAATAAGCTCATTTTTATTGAAAAACTGGATTAAAAAAAGAAGAGCCAGTATATTTTGGACTCCTGGGCCAAACACGCTACGTGGATAATAAGACCAGCTAGCATCTAGGCCTGCTCGATTCGAGGCCCAGACGAATTTCTAGGGCCAAAACAGGTCCGGACCGCGTTTACTTTGTCTGCTCCACTCCGGTTCACCCCGCCGGCCTCTCCTCGCCTGCCCTCTCTATCGACGATGGCTGGGCGACCGCCGCCGCTCTACTCCAGGTCTTCCGGGCTCACCGATGCCTATGGCAGGACCTATCCCAGCGAACCAGGTATGCCCGCCCCTTCTCTTCCCTTCCTGAATGAGTCCTGATGCGCGAAACCGAGCACCCAAACCCTAACTACCCTAAGCTATTTGCCCGTCTGTCTGTGTTCGGATCTGATCTAATCGCAAGTGCGTGTATCCATGTATACGAATTGTTATGCCTACTAACTTTGGTTTTATTTTAACAAAAACATCGGGTGTGGTGTGTATTTGTATACCCATGCCCTTTACTCGGCCCGCCCTGAAACTTGGTAGAACAAATTCAATTCATGTGTAGTTACTGACCATGGTCTGTGATGTACAATCGCAAGAGTACTGTGTAAGACCGATTTTTATTTTTCCTGATGACTGTTTTTGCATGATGGAAGTATTACTCCCAGCATCTACATTAATATGTTAGCTGTTGGATATTTTGTTTCTTGAGGTTTTTGACATGATGACTGAGTGAGTGACATTGGATATCTGATTGCTATATCAAGCTACTAATAAGTAACGTTTTTGAGTGTTAAGTTTTGAGTAAATTATTAATTTAGTTATTTGTAAGACTACTTTTCAGGCAGAGTTATACACTGTGAAGATGATTATAGTACTCTGATACAATTCCATGCAATGAGACATCCTTCATTTTTTTTTTTTTCTCTTTTTTTTTTTTGTCTTGAGTTTTGCAATGATGTTTGTTCTTGGATTAGAACTGATGATTGACATTTTTTTTTGGTTTTCACTGGCTAACTTCTTAACTTCATTCGATTGGCAGATCCCCGAGCTGTTTATCCTAATTATCATGCACCCGAGGGCTCTATAGCAGCTTATTATGCTACTAGACCTTCTGTTCTACCGGGTGGACCAGATGGTCTTAGAAATGATGTAATACAACTCAACTTTTGGAGGATTCAGAGGCCTTTGTTTGACAAATAACTTAGTTTTGATCTACAGGTAATGGTGGCACATAGACCGTATGGTTATGATGCTCCAGGAGTGACCAGTCCTGCTTTTGGCTGGCCTAACTGGACCACCTGTTGGGGCTGTGGCACAAGGGTCTAGTGGTTTGGATGACCCATCTTTGGCTGGACTGAATGGACTAGCTCCACGCAGGGGCACTGGGACCTAGTCTTGCGAAAGAAGAACTGGATGTAGTAGGGAGACGTTCTTATGTAGGCACAAGTGCTGGTATTCCAGATGTTGAGAACCACAGCTCACTTGCAATTGCAAACTGTGATGGGCCCTCGGAAAATGAATCCAACATTCTTTTTGTTGATTGTCTTCCTACTGATTGCACAAGGAGAGAAGTAGCTCGTATCCTTCCCGCTTAGTATTATTCTGCATCATATTTCTTCATCTTTATAAGTTTCATTTTGAAAGCCTTGACTTTTGCTGGAAGATTTGTTCCGTCATTATGATGGCTTCAAGGACATCAGAGTAGTGCACAAGGAGCCCAGGCGTGTAAGTGCTTGCCTTTTCAATGCATCATCTCTTCTCACTTGTAAAAACGGTTTAATTCTGATTTGCTAGAATGCTACTTGCGCATTCTCTTGTGAATCTGAGCATTTGCACTTGATAAGAGCTGCACTTATTAGGGTAAGAGGGGCGCACAAATTATGAAGATGAAAACAAGAAACTACGCAAGCCACAAGGGGTCCTCATATGGATCTGAGATGCTTAGCACCCATTTCTACCCACAGCCTGACAGTATCCTTGACTTGGCAAATGAGTTCTGTCACAACCTTTTACCTTTTTCCATTTTGTTGGAAGAATAGAGATCCTTGCATTGCTGTCGTTACATATTGTGCTGATGGTTGTCCTTATTACTGCATGTCCACTTGACATAGATCCATTTTTCCATGTCCATCACATTTAGAGTGTTTCTACTTTCCAGTAACTGGCCATACGTCCATGACATTGAGTCCACCAAATTGGGGTTATTTCCTCTCGGTGTGGTTGTTTTCTAGGAAGGGTGCTTGCGTCTAGACTGCTACTGCATTCCAGACATCTAGGAGTGATGCAGTTAAGCACCAGATGATAAGGTGTGGCCAAGGATTGTATGCATTATGGGGCAAAAAAATTTATTTTGGGGCCCTGCCCTGGCTAGTACCCATCAGCTGGCAATATCTTTCCTTGGACTACTAACCAAGCAAAGAACATGCATTTTGAGGTGGTGGTGTGTGTGTGTGTGTGTGTGTGTGTGGGGGGGGGTGTCCAAGGCTTATATGATCTTCATGAAATCTGCAGTGGTTTTTTTATGACACTGAGATCTCTCACTATGCACTAAGTGAATGCTTTATGCTTATATGTTGGAATAAATATTCTTTCCCTACATGGAAACAAAACAAATTTTTAATGAACATATATGGAATATGAAAGTACTTGTGCAATATATATTTATTGTATGTATGTAAAACCACTGTCAAGTTCGCTACTCTAATGTATTTCTTTCTAGGCCATTTCTTCTACTCCTTAGGTGCAGACGTTAACATCTGCTGCTCGTTATGTAATCACAAAAGCACAGAGCCTTATTCCATACTTTGGTGACTTATTACTGTATTAGCGGTGGTGGTGAACTTTCTGGTGCCAGCTTTTTAGTGTTATTTTGGATTAACTTAATGCATATTATTTTCATGCTGCTTCTTGCAGAGTGGTGACAAGGCTTATGTTCTGTGCTTTGTGGAGTTTGAGGATGCAAAAAGTGCACGTGAACCTATG
The DNA here is from genome assembly GCA_015847255.1 of Hyparrhenia diplandra. Lineage (NCBI taxonomy): Eukaryota > Viridiplantae > Streptophyta > Magnoliopsida > Poales > Poaceae > Hyparrhenia > Hyparrhenia diplandra. The sequence goes on from JADLZK010006442.1 coordinate 97,523, forward strand.
AAAAAGTTACAAGGTTCCAGTTCTAATTCCTTTGGGCTTTCTGGTTTGTTCATGTTTTCATTCTGCATATTCTTGTGGTAGAGTGGAGGCATATTCTTAATTTGCACAATATATAGTTTAAATATGAGCTTTCAGGGGTAGGAAACATACATGCAGTTATCTTAATGTAAATCCTTTAATATCCTTGCTGTGCATGGGTAGTTTCCTTTCCAGCAGTCTAGGGACAGTAAGCCAATCTCTTTTAGCATGTCAAGTATCAGATAAGTTTGCTGAGACCAACTTCCACCTGACTGATGGTTTTATTTTGCAGGATACCGCTTTGATGAACGGAAGCCTGACAGCCCTCGTCTTATGATCCAATTCGCAAGGTTCCCGTTCACTTTGCCTGCCGCCCAAGATCATCATAGGAAACGGTAGCAGTAGATGGTCTATGATCAGCCTGTATGTAACTATTTTAGTGAGCAGTTAAATGAAGATGCCTACCGTCAGGAATCTCGTGTGAACAAACCAACGCATGGAATGATAGGAAGGAATGTGCCTTCTTTTCCCATCAAGGACCTTTTGTTTTCATCTACCATCAAATATGCTGGTGATAATGGGCACGCAATTTGTCTGGTGGTGAGCAATGTACATGACGGCAGGTAAATAAATGCCAAAAGCTTCAAGTATTCTATCTATGAGGATGACACCTTTGTCGTGGACGGTGTTCTGATCCCAGTACCTCCACCAAGATCCAGACTCCAGAGCTGTCACTCTTTAGGCAAGTTGCTGTCCAAGTCTTTGGTATCCAGCCCAAAAGCCTTGGCCAGATGTCACGGTCACTCAGCTCCACATCCTTGCGAATCTGAAGGCGGCGTGCCGACGACGGAGAGGTCAACGGCGACCCCGGGTTGGCGACGAGGACCTGCTTGTCCGGCGCATCCCGCCGTCGCCATCACCGTGGACGGGAAACTCGCCGGAGTCTGAATCTGTGGTTCTGGGAGAGGTGGAAAATCTTGCCGCAATTTCCAGGCTACCGTATCCGTCGCCAAGTGCCAACGTGTTTGCCGTGGCCACAAGGCAGTAGTCTACGGGTGGCTTGGTGACGTTTTGCTTGTGAGGTCAGTTCGGCCTGTCCCTGTTGCTGGTTGCTGCTGGTAACCTAACCATGGTTACAGTTGCTGCTTGTCAGTGCCACCCATGTCTGAGTTTATCCATCCAATCCATCCACGGTTCAAGGGGCCATCCGATTTTGGCGTTTGCAGAGATAATAGGGGAGGGAGGGATGACACCATCATATATACCACTTGCACAGTTTGATGATGTTCCAGGGCACTAGAAAATGCACTGTTTGATGATGTTCCAGGGCACTAGAAAAGCATGTTGCCAATGATTAGTGTAGATACGGCGGTGGCGGCGGCGGCGCTGCTCTGGGCCGCCCAATCCGGGACTACAGAGGTTGGAGATTGGAATGGTGCAGCCCTGTCATTGGCACGAAAGCTATCTTATCTGGTGCCGTCCATGCCAGGGCACACTGACGCTCGCTTCCAGGATATAGAGAAGGTAGAGGTACCATCAGGCCTTGAGTCTTGCAAAAGTAGACAAAATAGTCGTAATCTCAAAAAGAAGACAAAATAGTCAAAACCATCTTCTAAGGACACTCGCAATTCTCCTTACTCCTCTCCATGAAAAACATTAGCTACAATGTTTTTTCTCGCAACATAATAACATCAACAAGGTTATCAGCCGCACAAACCATTAGCCAAACAACCCATTAAACCTTTTCTTTTGAAGAAAGACCTACTAATGTTAGTCAGCATATTAGCGAGTAGGGACCCATTTAGTTTGTGCTATTCCTCAAACTAATTAATTAATAGAGAGAGAGTCGAGAAGGAGCTCACAGCTCAGGGCCCACAATCAGAGGTCAATGTTCACCTAGTACGAATGTAGGTACTCCCTCCATATGATGGGATTTTGTAAAAGATTTCGGTCAAATATTTAGAATATAAATTATAAATACTTTTAAGTCATTGAGTTTGAAAATATAAAAATCATATTAATAGATTGTTTTGAAAAAATACTTTATAAAAATATACATATATAATTTTTCAATTAATATTTTTATAAAAAGTAAGGTTAAAATTGTGTTTTGGACTCGGTGTCGTTATCCTAAAAGCTCATCTACTGTGATATGGAGGGAGTACAATCAATCCTTGTCCTTCTCGTTGGCTCATCAATCTTCACCAAAAAACCTTGTCTGGATTTCATTTCACTCCTTTTTGTGCTCAAGGTTGGTTTTCAATGGCATTGACTCGACAGCACACGTGCCGGATACCAATTATGCCGCGCTTTCAGATTTGAGAATAACGGAGAAGGAAAAGTAAGCACAAGTTCAGAAAAGCAGAGCCTCAAAAGGAGAAGGTGCCAACCACTTCAGTTCAGCTCCGCACAGCCAGCCCGTCGGTCCACTCCCCCCTCCTTTCCCCGCGCGGCGTCTGCTCCGTACTCCGGCGACGCATCCGGCGGCGCCGCCGGACAGAGTTCCGATGGCGACGCCACGGAAGCCAATCAAGCTCACGCTGCCGTCCCAAGAGTCCGCCATCGGCAAATTCTTGTAGGCTTTCTTTGCAGCTTCCTCCTCCTCCTCGCTTCCTTTCTTGGTTCTGCTGATTGATTAATCGCCCGGCGTTCCTTTCGTTTGGGTTCCGGCAAAAGGACGCACAGCGGGACGTTCAAGGATGGGGATCTGCTCGTCAACAAGGATGGCCTGCGCATCGTCTCGCAGAGTGAGGGAGGCGAGGTAAGTCCCCCTCCCGCACCCGCACCAAGGACTCAAAATCCCGTCTTGGTGTCATCCGTCTGCAATCGTAGGATCGTCGAGATAGCTGAAATTGGCTGGCTCTTGTATTCGTTTCTGTTGAGAGCGCCGGAGTATGAATGAATGATTGCTTTGGCAGCAGGTCAGGTAGAGATAGGCGTTCTGGATTCACATTTTAATAAGCTCTGTTTTGTTCCTGGAATTGGTACGCGTACGCCCTGTCTCCCGGAATCAGTGCGTTGCGGCTAAGTGATAATTCCGTCGCTTTTTTTTTTTATCATATTTCTTCACGGTGATATAAAGCAGTTGGCAAGCATGGAGATATTTTAAGCAAAGTTCTGCACTACTAGCCTTTTCACTTCACGAAAGTTCCGTAATAGCATGTCTGCAGATGCTGTCGTTTCCGTCCCCTAAATTATCTAATCGAGATACTGATCTGGGGAAAACGATATGTAGCCTTGTGGCATCTTTAGGACTTCTTCAATTTGATGACTGGGCTGCCATCCATTGGTACTCTAATTAAGATACTAGGTTATGGAAAACGATAGACTGGGCTGCCATTCATTGGTACTCTAGTTTATTTATGGAAAACAATATGTAGCTTTGTGGCTCTTGACAACTTCTCCGATTTGATGAGTGAGACACAAATAAGGCACTAGCAATAAATATCTGTACGTGTTATGGCCTACTGGAATTATAGATGTATCTGTTAGCTGAATTTGTTCTGAATGAGACACAAATAGTGGGAAGAATGTTGTCTCATACCTTTGGTGGTGTTTTACTTTTTATGTACCTATAAAAGTTTCTGATACTGTTCCTACATTTTTCCTGACTTGGTCAAAATGTTCTTCAGGCTCCTCCTATAGAGCCACTGGATAATCACCTGAGCTTAGATGATCTAGATGTTATAAAGGTGATCGGGAAAGGCAGCAGCGGAAATGTGCAATTGGTCCGCCACAAATTTACTGGCCAGTTTTTTTTTGCTCTGAAGGTATTTCCGACACATTCATTCTATCATGCTGCTCATTTATGGTTCTTTACAGCTAAGAGTTTTAGAATGATCTCTGTATTGTATCTACTTTGTGTACTCTTCCTAACTGTTGTAAAGGGTCTTCGCCTTCATCGGTCTGCCACTGTCCTTGCAGGTCATACAACTAAATATTGAGGATAGTATTCGCAAACAGATTGCCAAGGAGTTGAAAATAAACTTATCAACCCAGTGCCAATATGTTGTTGTGTTCTATCAGTGCTTTTATGTCAATAACACCATTTCAATTGTTTTGGAGTACATGGATGGTGGCTCTCTTGCCGATTTCCTAAAGACTGTTAAAACCATCCCAGAGGACCACCTTGCTGCAATTTGTAAGCAGGCCAGTGACATGTGGCAGAAGCTAGCCATATTCTCTTTGCTACTTATGAACCCTGCATTGAAACTATACCTTAGCATTAAAATGATACCTTAGCACCACATGAATCCTGCATTAAAACTATACCTTTATTCTGCAGGTATTGAAAGGACTGATACACTTGCATCACGAGAGGCGCATTATACACGAGATCTAAAACCATCAAATATATTGATAAATCATAGGGGTGAAGTAAAAATATCAGACTTTGGTGTAAGTGCCATTCTTTCTAGTTCCTCTGGACAACGAGATACATTTATCGGCACATACAACTACATGGCGGTGAGTGCATATTTTTGGGTTCATAAATGCCTCTTCCAGTTTGCCATGAAATAGTTATCACTTTACCAGTTCTCATGAACTGAAGCAAAATTGACAGCCTGAAAGAATCAGTGGCAAGAAGCATGGCTACATGAGTGATATCTGGAGTTTGGGGCTAGTAATTCTGGAATGTGCAACAGGAATTTTTCCATTTCCTCGTCGTGAAAGCTTTTACGAACTTCTTGAAGCTGTTGTTGAAGATCCGCCACCATCTGCACCATCAGAACAGTTTTCTCCGAATTCTGCTCGTTCATTTCTTCATGGTACTGATAATGCTCCATTTACAATCTTATTTAGAACATTCCTTCGCTAATGAAATTAAATGAGAACTGTTAGCAATTTGTTTTCCTTAAATAACATAAACCTATCTTAAAACACCATAATAGAGGGACCTGCATTTGACCTCATGGTTTTATTGCTCAAGTCAAATTTCATACTTTGTACATTACATATGTGGGTGGGAATTCTTTTGGAAGGTAACAGCAAGAAAGTTTAGTTCATATTTTGTATGACTTGTTTCCATCTGTCCATGTGTTTTTGTTTATTCTTCATCTGTGGATTTTTCATGTGATCTGTCTGGAGGATACTATGCCTGATCTATACATTTTCATTGTGATTTTTCAGTATCCAGAAGGATGCTAATGATAGAAAATCAGCACAAGTCTTGTTAGTAAGTAAAAACCACCTTCCTACCATGTTGTTCTAAGGCATCATCTGCAAACTAGGCTGTCTATCTTACTCTTCCCTGCCTTCGATGCAGGATCATCCGTTCCTCAGCATGTACGATGACCTACATGTTGATCTTGCCTCCTACTTTACTACTGCCGGATCTCCACTCGCCACCTTCAAGTAATAACAATCTCCTTACAGTTTCTTGGCATCCATTTATGCATAGAAGTGACACAATTGTATATTTTTACAGTTCAAGGCAACTCTGAAAGGGCACGATGGCAAATGGCAGGCAGTTTCTCATCTGCTGAAAGGACTGGACTGGTAAACCCTTCAGCAGTTGATCTGTGTAGGGCTGTAGTAGCTTACTGACATGAATGTTACGAGTTTTCCCATCTTTTCCATCACTTTTTGGACCGGGCTTGGGGTGTGTAATGAGCTGTAATGATCCTGTGTGTGTCAAGCTTGTGATTGTCGCGTGGCATTGGCATCATAAGACACACATGATATATACATGTATAGCATTCTAGTTTCAATGAGCACTGAAGTTTTGCCTGTCTGAATATCAGCAGTACCTTTGGCTCTTGTTTGTTATAATGTATTGGCTTCCTCATGTACTAAAAAGGCTACCTTAACTAAAACCCTATATTGGATCGACTATTTTCTCATTTCGAGCATGAGATAAATCCAGATGATCTTTCTACCATGTTCTCTATAATTACCTGGTTCTACATGTGAACCAGAGGATAAAACTGTGTACAGAAAAACTGATCTCGTCGCCAGATGAACTTCCTGTGTCGATGTCTGTATGTCTCCACCTGCGGGTTGTTTTGTTAGCACTGCATCGAGCTTCGCCACTAGTAATATCTTCTCTTCCCAGCGGGTTACTGCAAGGCTTCACTAGTCAGCGAGCTGGATTAGAAAATGAACCATCAGACAGTCTCTGTGATTTTTTCTTTAGAAAAATAGTCTATGTAATGGATAACATTTTATGGGACAATTTATGACAACTTTTTTATCATGATTTTTCAACATAACTTTTTTTCGTGATTTTAGTGACAAATTATCATGACAACTCTTCTACACATTTGCATCCTAGTGTTTGTTCATATTTTTTTCTAACTAAACTTTTATGTAATTAATTTTAGAAATTTTATGACATAACTTTTTGTTATTGAATTATACACAACTTATCTAGCGTAATACTTTTTATATGGTTTATTCTAAATAAACTTCTCAACCCAAAAAATTATTCATATTATATAGAACAAAAAATGGACACGTTATTATAAAAAAATAAAAAGGAAAGAGGAAAAAAAATGCAAAAGAGATAAAATGAGATGGACCTGTCAGATGGATACCACGGTTGTGGAATCGTTTGCTGCCGAGGCGAAGGACTGCTAATTTGGATTTTTGGGTTACTTTGCTTGTCAATTTCTGACCAAGCTCGCCGTGTTGGCGCCGTCTTGCTGTCCCTCTCTGCCGCGGTCACATGGTTGGTGATGGACCTGATGCTGCTGCTGCTCCCGGTCTGGGTCGACATGCCGTTCACTTCGTTAGCGATGGTTTTATCGTGCAACGACCATGCTTCGCCAGTACTTAAGTCCGAAATTTCTTTTAGGCCTAGTTCGTGCAAGGTTGAATACAGGTCTGGTTGGGCCTGGTCTGGGTCGCCGTCGCGGCGGACACGTATTCATATTACTCTTTTCATTCTGGTCTTTACTTACGGGCTAGAATATAAAAGAAAGGTCTACGATGGTCTCTTTTCATTTCGGTCCATATGTAACCGAACAGTCGATTCTAGCCTGACCTGCGAACCAGGCCACATAAACCCGAGTGGATCAGGCGTGTTCCGGACCTTTTCGGGCCGAAACAAACAAAGGCCTTAGGAGATTTCGTAGTTCGTAGATTTCGTAGTTCGTAGTGTCACGGGCTTGCTCATGGTCACTGCTACGAGGGGTATTATAAAAATAGAGGGTCATTTCAAAAAAAAAAAAAAAAAAAAAAAAAAAAAAAATAGAGGGCGAATTGGATTGTAGTCTAGTGGTAGCACAGTCCAGTGAGACGCTACCCACCGGAGTTCAAATCCTAGTGCTTGCAAACAGAGGGCATTATCCATTAATATTCCTATTGAAAATATGCTGCAATCTGTTCCACTTTATTGAAGGTGATGGGATGTCTCTGCGTGAGACCTAACGGTAGGTAGAGGTAGGAGAATTTGGGGGATCGGAGAGGAAGAGAGGAATTGGGACGACGAAGAAAAGCTAGCCGTCGGAGGTCGGCTTGCCTTGAGTGATTAGAGTTTTTGGGTTCAATAATACATTGATGCCCTCTCTTCTCAGCCTTCTCTCCTTTAAGACTATCTCCAACAATATGACGCTAACTCAAAAAAAAAAGTCCTCCATAGTGCCTTGCATCCCAAGAACAAGCTCCAATTAACAAAGGACATAAACAGAGGGCACATTTTGCGTACCTGCCAATCAATGAGGCAAATAGCCAGCGCCCGTTATGGTGGGCCCCGCAGTGAGACGTTGCTCGTGATAGGGCGCGGTTGGCTCTACTGGGCGTTGAAGGCGATGGGATGTCTCTGCGTGAGACCTAACGGTAGGTAGAGGTAGGAGAATTTGGGGGATCAGAGAGGAAGAGAGGAATTGGGACGACGAAGAAAAGCTAGCCGTCGGAGGTCGGCTTGCCTTGAGTGATTAGAGTTTTTGGGTTCAATAATACATTGATGCCCTCTCTTCTCAACCTTCTCTCCTTTAAGACTATCTCCAACAATATGACGCTAACTCAAAAAAAAAAAGTCCTCCATAGTGCCTTGCATCCCAAGAACAAGCCCCAATTAACAAAGGACATAAACAGAGGGCACATTTTGCGCACCTCCCAATCAATGAGGCAAATAGCCGGCGCCTCGCTATGGTGGGCCCCGCAGTGAGACGCGTTGCTCGTGATAGGGCGCGGTTGGCTCTACTGGGCGACCTCGCGGCGAGGAGCTGACGTTTATGGGTGGATTCTCAACGGGCGAGGACGGTGCGACGAGACGGTACCACAACGGGCTCGGGATGGCGTGGCCAGCGGTCTCGCGGTGAGGAGCTGGCCATGCGCGGACGGGCGCTAGGGCGGGCTCAAGGGCGCGCAGCCCACCGGGCTTGGGCGAGGAGCTGGTCGTGCGGTGAGGTAGGTCTACGACGGGAGCAGCCGACACATCGAGGCGGGGGAGAGGGGTCACGACCGTGCAAGTCCTTGGCGGGTCCACGACGCGCAGTGGGCGGCGCTTGGCCGAGGAGCAAGCGGTGCTTGCCTGGGCGGCGTTGGATTTGCGTAGTCTGTTGGAGAGGAGAAGTTTTGGGTGGGTTAGCTTTTCCTGTAGCATATGCAAATCGACGAATGGGTCTGTAGTTTGCAAATTGTCTGTTGGAGTCAGACTAAGTAGAGAGGCATTGCCTCTCTCTCACGCTCGCAGGCGTCTAGCAAACCTACTGGCTATGTACCACTGGTTATCTTTCTTAGACCGCCTTTCCTTATGCCGGGCTAGCGCCAGTTCTTCATGAGATCCAAGGTCAGCAGCTCCAACTCCTTCGTGATTGTCTGAGGGTGAAGGGTGTTAAGGCTGTCTGCACTCTGTTACTCTATCTCCTATTCTGTCCTAATCATCGAAATTCCATCCTCTATACCAATTGTTCCCGCACCCATCTATACTTTATATCATTCTCTATCCCAACTACCCATCAATAAGGCACACACGTCATACACATCTTTTACATCACATCTCTCTCCCTACCCATCTTTTCCCTCTCTCCCACCAGGCATGCACAGACGTTGTCCCCGTCTCCCTCCCCACGTGGTGGGCACTATGCGTGCATGTAGCGCTCATGCCGTACACGCGCTCTATTTGTGGTATGCGTGCTCGAACGTTGCCATCCTTTTTCATGGTAAATCATTACTGGAGTATTCGTGTCTCGTACCCAGTGCGGATAGCCTATAACACTGACACATTCTCTCTATCTTGCATCTTGAACATTGCGTATTTATCCTTGTAGATGTAGAGCTTGGCATCCTTCACGATGGATGCATCCTCGTATGCCTCATCCAATCTCTTCTATACCTTTTTGTGCCATATCTAGATCCTTATACTCTCAAACACCTTAGGGTCAATAAGTTGAGCTGCGCTGCGTCTAGCCCGCCTAGCAACGCCGCCCGCGCGACAATAAGGATCCAAATTTAGAAGGAGCTTGACATGTCTTTTGGAGATCCTCTAAGGTAATACACATAACTTCCTAATAAAGAAGCTCATCTATATATGGCTCCACGTGAGGGATGGCCCAACAAACCTTGCCGGTCTGGGCACCCTCTTGATACTTTGCCTTTCACCGAGAGTTTTCTCACTTCAATTTAGATGGACAATTTAGATAGACTAATATTGGGTACGGGTTGCTATGCACTATAGGAACAAATAATAAATTTATATAGGCAATCTAGAAAATTAGTGGAATAATGAACACAACAAACTGTGACAGGTTTTTGGCTATGAGGACAGGAGACGAAGAGTGATGAATAGGAGCCTCGAATATTTCTCGGCGACCAAATTCGTGATATGTAGGCACTGTCCTAAAACCCAACACAGGACAATCTCTTCTAGCTCTTGCCAAGATCACATAGCCACAATAATTGACCTTAGGAATAAGGCTAGGGCAATTTTGCAATCGGGTTTAGGCCAGTAAACTCTCGGCGATGATGTGACTTTCAAACCTGACAAGACCGGTTTGTTTACATATGTAGTTGAAAATATGTAGATATTCCCAAGTGATCTTGCCCAAAAGGTTAAAGAGTTTCATGAACATATGTAGATGAAAATAAGCTTGTGAACACAGTGCCAATATGTTGTCATGTTCTATCAATGTTTCTATTTTAATGATGCCATTATTTCTATTATTTTAATAGCAGCACCGCACCCTTTTGGTCATGCTTTTTTTTTCCACCTTGTAATGTATTGGCTCAGTTATCGGACTGGCCACCATCTAATTTGGTGTATGAGTCAAGTCGAAATTTTCTTGTATCTTATTGGCCGTCAAAGTAGCATTGTAAATAAATACACCATATCCATGTTGTTTATATATCTAAGAGCAAGATTTCTTAACATTAATCATTGTTTCTCGTCACTGACTTTGTTTATGTAGTATTGTTGGTTTGTTCAAAGATTTGCATGTATTTATTTTTGTGGTACTATCAATAAGAGGATTCCTTGGCATTAACTTATTACGAGACTTGCCCCTCTGGAATGCTATAAATTCAAGTGTGCAGTCCACGAACTATATACATAAGAACCAACATTCACAGAATCACAATCAATCGGTAGGTTAGCAGAGAAGAAGCATTTCTTTTAGACTTGGAATATCAGCACCGACCAACATCATACAATGAGTACAAAAGTAGTCCTTCAACTCTTGGTTTTCGCATTAGCTTTTACAATGCATGCAAAACATCCAGCTTGTTGTGAGGTTGATTGCTATCAGCAGAAAGAGAAAGTTAAGTCCAAATGCATGAAAACATTAAATATCAAGACTGATTATATCAAACCAAGTGAGGTATGTTGTAAAACTGTGCGAGCATCTGACATGACTTGCGTTTGTCATGCCCTTGAGCCTGAAGAGGTGCTTCAGGAAATAAGTGTTGTTAAACTGGTCCAACTATCACGAGAGTGTGGCAACCCAGTGGCCGTTGGAACTAAATGTGGATGTAAGTACCAATTTTTTTTACTACTAATCTTTTATTTATTCAGATATATAAAATTTTTATGTGTTTTATGTATTTGCGCATTTATTAAGTAATAAATATATATTAGTAAAAAATGAATGCGTAATGTAATACAATAATACTATGATTTTTTTCCCTCAGGGTACACTGTTCCACATCGACTATCACTGGTTGCGCATCCATGAGCAGCATCAAAGGAAACATGATCGTGCTTGGCTCGTTTTTTTGTGTCATGTAATCAGTCAGCACAAAATGATAAGAATAATTAAATTATTATCATGAAGTATGATGGGATCAATTAAGTAACGTCACTTGTTTCCTCTCTGATCATCTATATCCCACGGTGACATAAACATTTAAATTAAAACTGTTGTACTCTGTTTAGCTGCTGTGTGCACTTTTTTTTTTTTTTTTTTTTTGAGAAACCGTTTTTTTTTTTTGGAAAAAGTCCGGATTCCCTCCCCCAACTATCACGAAAGTTCACTTTTCCTCCCTCAACTCAAAAACCGGACATATCACCTCCTCAACTTTTCAAACCATGCAAATTACCTCCCTCGAGCGGTTTTGAAGGCGGATTTGCTACAGTAACCGTGGTTTGCTACAGTACCAGTGGGTTTGCTACAGTACCAGTACCTTTTCTTTTTAAAAATCCCGTTGAATCTTTGAAAAATTATAATAAATTATAGAAAAATCATAAAATAAAAAAATTCTATTTTGTTGGACTCCATATGATTAGATCTACACAGTGAATATATAATTTGATATGCTTTAGTATAAAGTTTTTGCTAAAAAAGATTTTGTCTTTTTTCTTTTTATTTATTTAGTTGAATCTTTAAAAATCATAGTAAATCACAGAAAAATCATAAAAAAAAAAAATCCAATTTTTTAGACTCCACATGAGTAGATCTACACGGTGAATATATAATATGGTGTGCTTTTGTCTAACAAAATAATTATAGAAGTTGCACTACGAATTATAAATATAAAAGAAAAAGACAAAAAACCTTCGTAGCAAAAACTTTGTAATGAAGCATATCATATTATATATTCACTGTGTAGATCTAATCATGTGGACTCCAATAAAATTGGATTTTTTTATTTTATGATTTTTCTATAATTTACTATGATTTTTTAAAGATTAAATCGGAATTTTTTAAAAAAAAAGAAAAGGCAAAGACACTGTGACTGTAGCAAACCCACTAACACTGTAGCAAACCACGGTTACTGAAAGCAAATCCACCTTCAAAACCGCTCGAGGGAGGTAATTTGCATGGTTTGAAAAGTTGAGGGAGGTGATATGTCCGGTTTTTTCGAAGTTGAGGAGGAAAAGTAAACTTTTGTGATAGTTGGGGAGTGAATCCAGACTTTTTTTTTTTTTTTTTAGCAACTTGAGCAACCGTTGTGCCTTGTGTGCTGCACGTTTTTTAGAAGCGTTTGTGTGCTACACGTAAACAGGTTTGGGCTGATTTGAGTCAGAATTAGTGGTGTGAGGCCCAAGTCGGTGCGGGCTCGTATATAAATGAGGGCCCAGTGTTGTGTGCGCTGCGGGACACAGTATATGACCCATTTATCAAACATTCCTTTACTTAACACAGACACTTTAGTCTCCTAGTACTAGATGATAATGATGATCTCTCCATGGAGAAGTAGCTTTACTAGCAATAGTAGTTAAAAACAAGGGTTGATCCAGTCATGGCTTCGAAACCAAGATTACGAAGTATTTATTATTATCATTTTTAATACATTTTCATGATTTTAAATATTCCTTGTAATTGCTAAATTTTAGAAAACAAAATGATTTTTTCTAGTGGAACTTATTTTTAGAATCGTCCATTGGGTAAATGAATTTTTACAAAAATCAGCATAGGAAATTTGATTTGTACTAAAAATGAATTTTTAATAAAATCATTTACTCAGAATGCATTTTGTTAAAATGATTTGTACTAAAAAAGTTTTTTTATGAAAACCATTTACTCAGAATACATGAAACTCTATACTCACCAAGAAAAACATTCAAAGCCTTTTGTAGGTATAAAGTCCATTCAATGATTTTACATTGCTTTTCTTAATAAACTTGTCGATCCCAAATGAACAACCCATTGAGTCTTTAGAAAATACAAGTTTTTAAAAATAAATTGCTAAAACTGAGCACGATCCATTTAGCAACATAGGCACTGTAGTACTATATTTGACTTTTTAGTTCAGCTATTGAGGCCCATGATGTATTCTAATTTTTTTAAAAAAAAAGCATCTACCAAAAATCTTTCTTTTTCCATCGAATTCTCAACATATGACCCAAAATATCTGCAAACAAAATGTAATCCACTGGATGTCACTCTAGGATTTAATTAAAATCTGTCGAAACATGTCATTATTGTAGTTTGTACATTCATGTAATCCTGTGTTTTGCCAAACATACATATACACAACTTGTTTTTTTTTTTTTTTTGTGTCATGTAATCAGTCAGCACAAAATGATAAGAATAATAAAATTATTATCATGAAGTATGATGGGATCAATTAAGTGAACGTCACTTGTTTCCTCTCTGATCATCTATATCCCACGGTGACACAAACATTTAAATTAAAACTGTTGTGCTCTGTTTAGCCGCTGTGTGCAACACGTTTTTTTTTTTTTTTTTTTTTTTGAGCAACCGTTGTTGTTGTTGTTGTTTTTTTTTTTTTTTTTGAGCAACTTGAAGCGTTTGTGTGCTGCACGTAAATGGGTTTGGGCCGACTTGAGTCAGAATTAGTGGTGTGAGGCCCAAGTCGGTGCGGGCTCGTATATAAACTAGGAGGACTCTCAAGCGTTGCCGGGTATAGAAAAAAAAAATATAAATGAGTTAGGATGTCAATCACTAAGAATTAGGAAATGCACAGAGAATTGGCAATGATTATCTTAGTTTTAATATTAACTAATAATAAATAAACCACAGAAAATTTATGGATTTTTATTCTTTTTTATTTAATTTAATATTAGTTCCTAGGGCTATTCATCGTCTTGGACGCATCAATCAATCAACAGATCATGGTATTTTTTTTTCCTCATTGAGAGATGAAATCAACCTGATAACTTGGAAACAAAGTATCCGAATAACCAAGCAACTTGACTGGACTCCACTCAAACTCACCACAAATTCGAACTACACTTTGCCAATCTAAGAACCAACCAATGCAACTTTATTGTGGTGCGGTGACGACCATAAAGTTTTAATATTAAACAATGAACCACAAAAAGGTTATAGGTTCTATTTTGTTTCTTTTATTTATTTTAATATTAGTTTCTAGGGTTCTTTGTTGTCTTGGTATAGATTTTTTTTTTTTTTCTCTAAGGCTAGTTTCAATGGGTGTTTAGTGACGTTGTTTCGACACATCAGCTTAAAAAAGATACAATTGGTGAATGAATTTTGCAGTCTCAATGAACAATTTTTTTATCTCACAGTTTCATAGATTACTCACAACATTAAATCATCACATGGCGTTGTGATTAGATGTGTCATGAATTATTTTTAAAAAAAGATGTGTCATGAATTTTTGTAGCCACGCATGATGGATTTGTTGATGGATACACATTGCGTGTGTTATTGACTCTTACATGTGGGCCCATATCCTATGAACTCCCACGTCCACACAAACTGCCGGCAAGTCACCACGCCCACGAGATCTTATCGTTCTTTGCCGTCTTCATCCTTCCTTGCTCCAGACTTCCTTCCCTCTGCCTCGCCTATATTAAATAAAAACAAAAAAAAAAAAATCCTCCACGGGATGGCCTTGGATAGCAAGGATGCTTTGCCGCAAGGGGTGCCCCGGAGAGGTAATGCGGGGGAAGCCGACATATCGGGCGGAGGCCGGCGACCATCGGCTGCGGTGCTGCGGCGGCGCCTCTTCGTTCAGCGGTGTTACCCGACGGCGGCCTCGAGCTCGAGCTCGGGCGGCGTGGCGGGGATGGCGGCCATGACGGATTCGCCCGATTGGGCGGGCGGGGGTGGATGTCCACGGCGAGCCCGGCGGCGATTGTGTTGCCGAGCCCGAGTCGCTCTGCCGGTCGGCGCCGTCGACCTCTTCCTCCACGCAGATGAGGACGGGCTCGGCGTGTCCCTAAGCCCGCTCAGCGCGCGATCGCCCGAGAAACGTCTTTTCGAGGTCCGCCACGTCGGCGCCACGGGCGCCGCCTACTTCAACCTCCGGAGCGCCAACGGGCGGTACCTCTCCATTCGCACCAACCCGCGCTGCCGGCGCCGCGGGATCCGCGCGTCGTGCTGGTGGAGAGCGACCTTCGGGCGTCGAGTGGAGCGCTGGTCGGCGGGTGACGGCGGCGGCCGACGCCCTCGTTCGACACCCCGTCCATGGCTTCCTTTGCCCGCCGCGTTGCGCCGGGAGTGGGGGTCGGCCAGTAGCGCACGGGCGGAGCTGTCTATTTATTGATTACGGGGGAGGAGTGTGGGGGTCGTAGTGGAGGGCGTGGGGTCGGGACTTGGGGAGTGGCTCGGGGGGGGGAGGTGAGAGGATCATGGAGGGAGACGGGAGGCCGGGCGGGAACGAATCTTTGTGGGACGGGGTGGACTCGTTTGGTTCTTGATGAGGTGTCATAGCTGCATGTCAAGAGAATTTCTAAGTGGGGGTTTCCCATATAGAAGGTTTAGATGAGGGCCCAGTTTTGTGTGTGGCTGCGGGACACAGTATAGGACCCATTTATCAAACATTTTACTTAACACAGACACTTTAGTCTCCTAGTATTTTTTTTTTTGAAAAAAAAAGTAGATGATAATGATCTCTTCATGGAGAGTAGCTTTACTAGCAATAGTAGTTAAAAACAAGGTTTAATCCAGTCATGGCTTAGAAATCAAGATTACAAAGTATTTATTATTATCATTTTTAATACATTTTCATGATTTTTAAATATTCCTTGTACCTTCTAAATTTTAGAAAACAAAATGACTTTTTTCTAGTGGAACTTATTTTTAAAATCGTAAATAAGGTAAATAAATTTTTACAAAAATCAGCATAGGAAAATTTATTTATACTAAAAATGAATTTTTTAATAAAAATCATTTACTCAGAGTACATTTTTTAAAATTGGTTTGTACTAAAAAGTTTTTTTTAATGAACGCCATTTACTCAGAATACATGAAACTCATACTCACCAAGAAAAACATTCAAAGCCTTTTGTAGGTATAGAAACCATTCAATGCTTTTACGTTGCTTTTCTTAATAAATTTGTCGATCCCAAATGAACAACCCATTGAATCTTTTAAAAATATAAGTTTTTGAAAAATAAATTGCTAAAACTGAGCACGATCCATTTAGCAACATAGGCACTGTAGTACTATATTTGACTTTTTAGTTCAGCTATTTAGGCCCATGATGTATTCTAAAAATTCAAAAAAAACATCTTACCAAAAATCTTTCTTTTTCCATCGAATTCTCAACATATGACCCATAATATCTACAAACAAAATGTAATCCACCGAATGTCACTCTAGGATTTAATTAAAATCTGTCGAAACATGTCATTATTGTAGTTTGTACATGCATGTAATCCTGTGTTTTGCCAAACATACATATACACAACTTTGGAACTCTTGTTCACTTTCAATCAAATTGTAAATAAACGTTGCAGACATGTCCTCCTAGTGAGGGACGCAGCAACGAAAGCGGGGAGTTTACTTGGATACTCATCTAGAGGTGACACCTCGCTGAGCTTCTCCATGATCCTTATGAACTCGTCCATTGCATCAGCAGATGGCCCGAAATGTTGCGCTATGATTGGCTCCATTACATGTATTAATAAGGGATCGAGTAGATCGAGAAGTACGTGCTAAAGTAGCGCAAAACAACTTCCAAATTTTGACACACTGGCAAGCTAGACGAGAAGAACTAAAACAGACTCACATTCTAGACAACCGATGATAGAACTTTCTTCCTTGTCACCGACGTTGAATACATTATTTAAAACCATAATTTATGCAGTCGGTGCCTGGACTGGTGGGCAGATTGGATTACAAACAGGGCATGAGTCCCGACACTCACGCAAAGTGTCATAACATTTTGGTTTGGGATATGCGCTTGTGCAGCAATAGCACTTGTGCTTAATGTCACAAATAAATTCCTGACAAAATATGAGTATCACTTTGCCCTCGTTTAGCGCTGTGCTTGGGAGGCTATATGCCTGCCTGGTTGTGGTTCCAACATCCAGCTGCTGACGAGGACGACCTATTTAATTTGCTTGTGTCGATTAGCACATATATATACTAGCTAGTATAGTACTTTCCATGAGTATAGTTGCGAACACATGGTTGATTTAGGTCACATGTGTTTAGTTTTATGATTGAGTGATTGTCAACAGTCAACATTTTCCTTCTATTTTCATTTATCTTTTATGCTTCGGCTATGTTCACCGGCACACGTGGAGTGTGTCGAAGACGTATCTCTTGGTTCGTGATGTGCAGGTGTGGAGCTCGGAGATGGTAGCCGACGGGCGAGGTGAAGGGGCCAAGGAGGACGTGCGGGCCGACGGACCGGCCGGAGGTGAAGGACGGACGTGAGGCTTGGACCGAGGGACCGGATCGCCGGGTGGCTAGCCATGGTGGTGACGCCCGGGACATCGACGGATGCAAGAGGACGGGCAGGACCGTGTCGATCGGGTCAAGACGGCGAGCGCAATGCGGCGAGTGGGGAGCTCGGATGACTTGGCGACTCGGGCGGTCAAGACGGCGATGACACGTGTCGAGGAGGTTTCGTGGTTTGGGCCTCAAAACCACGGGGCGTTTTTCGCGGGTTTGGGCCTCAAAACCCGAGGCGTTCGGTGTGGACGGAAGGGCGGCACGTGGCGGCATCGGGGAGGTTGCGTGGATGCAAGGCTACCGATGAGGAGGCGCGGTGGCCGTCGGATCAAATTATCCCGAAGTCGGACTAAATTAGCCTTAGGGTTACCTGCTCGCTCATATGTATCTAGGGGTAGTTTGGGAAAGAGGATTTCGGACTATATAGCGAGGGGTATCCCTCCCATCCTCTTTGCCTCTCATTTTACATTTCTTAGCTAGGGTTTCCAATTCCCGGTGTGAGAGGTCCACCGATCTTGTATCGAATTTGAGTGGGCAAGGGCTAGCCCTAAGTAGCCTGTGCCATGGTGGTGGTTTTTGGCACCGAGCACTTGTGCCCGTGTGTTCGATCACGAGTTCGGTGTTATTTTTTCGTCACTCTTTTCTCCTCCCTCTTTACAGTTCGATTTCTTCGATTAGAGGTTGTTTCAGTTCATTCTTTTTGCGCTGGTTTGTGCTATGATGTGAGTGGAATTCATCTACCAAAGGAAACTGCCTAAATCCTCACGAGCACAGAGATCCCGGCGTTTTGCTTTCTATTTCCGTTTTCTGTCCGATTTCGCGTGATCTGATTTTCCGATCGATTCTCTTGGTAAGGTGCTGCAATTTCTTGGATTTAGTCTCCTCTCTATGTCTAGTTTATCTGGTTCAAATCTTGTGATTTGAGATGGTGATTTGACTAAGTTCTGTTAGGATTGTGCCTCGTCGGTTTCTCCATTCTCGGCGTCGGTGTTTTTACATTCTTGCGGTCGCGGCCGTATGCGTTCGTTAGCTGCCCTGTCTCCCTGGCAGATTGTTTTGCGTGAGTCTCTGCAGCCCCAGATCAAGCGCCCCTGCCCAGTCCTCTTCTGTACTGCAGTTCGTGCTGTCTTTTTCAGATTGGCAAGCAAGCAAGCAGTCCCTGCGTGCCGCAGCTTCTCATCAGCAAGCAGAAGCCTCGAGCTGTCCGGTGCCCAGGCGCTCGTTCGTGAGGATCCAGCTACGTCAGGACAGCAGCTGCCCAACACCGAGCTCTCGGTAGCCGTCGGGTTTGCAGCTTCAACTCTGCGCATCTGTCTCAAGGTCCGAGCTCGTCGCGTGTATTGCTGTCCAGCAAGGTTTTCCAGCTTGCTCTTTCATGCTTGATCTGATTTATGAGTAGTGGAATCCCAGGTCTTGTTAGTCAGCAGAGTAGTGTCCTGTGCCAGTTTTGAGTGGTTCCTTTTCAGGTTTTCAATTAGCAAACAGTACACGAGCAGACCCGTGCCTGTTCTAGTTTCTCCTGCAGCTTTCTCTTTTGACCTCCGTTTCGATCTCTGTTTGTTCCGGTGAATTTGGTGTGATCAATTCTTCGCGTGTGACATCTTGCTACTAGTTAGCACGTGTGTTACTCGTCACTCATATCTTTGTTAGTTCACCTTTGAGGTTGGGGTTGAGCCGATGACTCAAAATTGAAAAGGAAAATCGAGGCTCCCATTCACCCCCTCCGTCGCCGTTTGGGTCCTTCAATAGTATATATAAAAATTTAACCTAAGGACAAATATTGGTTGATAGCAAGACACTTACAGCCTGCGTGGAATGCAGCGAGGAAAAACATCAGCATCAGGACTCCGCACCTGTCCCTCGTATTCATATTGGATTTTGAACTGATCAGCCTTGCACAATCATTCGCTTGAGGCAGATGTTGAATGGCGTGTGTGTGTGTGTATATGCACATAGAGACGTGACGAGTACCGCATGGAAAGACATCATCTTTCATTGTGTGTGTATTTTCACTATACTTGTTAACTTGAACCGAAGTAAATATTAATTGCATGCCTTTATTGCTCCTCATTATTGACATCTAGCTGCCAAGATAGTGTATTTTAGAGATTTTTATTTGTAGAAGAGAGAATACAAAAGCCATAAATATATGCCATTCTGCGTATACTATGAAAACCAGTTTCGAGTGCAAACTATGAAAACTACAATCAATGCCACATGATTTGGATCCAACATCCATGAGACATGTGAACTTTTTTCATTTAAACCCTCCATGAGACATGTGTTAAATATACGTCGTATCCAGGTGGAAGGGTTTAAGTGTAGAAAAAAAAAAACCCGACACGTTGGATACAGGCCTTGATTGAGTTTTCATAGTTTGCATACTCTAAACTAGTTTTCATAGCATACGTTGTCCTTTACTACATTCCCTAATAATAATTAAACGCTACTATCAGCAGGATTACTTGTATTATTTAATTGTACATAACTATCTCTTGTATTCAAATAATCACTTATATATTACATGATGCACTCTATTATATTAGGGAGGGAAACCGGAGTAGATTTATCACCCCGCCCAATGCCCTTCTTCCAACAAGACACTTTCTATTTATCACCCTCACCCAATGTACAACAACGTCGTGAGAGACAGGAGGTGATGGGAGCGGGTCGCATTGGTGCTGGGCCTAATGGCTAGCCCAATGCAGGGGTGCATGCGTGCTCAAGCTGTGGGCTGGTGGTAGTGCTCCAGGGTGCGAGGATGGGAAGGAGAGGCAGCCGTGGTTATGGGCCGGGGAGAACAGGTCATTCTCAATTCCCATTTATGAATTCCTTTTCTATTTTCCAGAAATAAACTAGGTCACATCCAAATGAAATTTGAATTGAGCTTCAAGGGGGAATTTGGAATATGATGAGTTGGAAAATTAGAGGGGAGGTGGATACAGTCCCGACCCCGCGTCATCTCCCCAAGCGAGGCGACTAAGGGGAGACAACCCCCGCCGGCGCACAGCCCCCACCGCCACCCATTCCGGCTGCCGCCGTCCGCAAGTCTACACACGGCGGTGGTGGTGGCCCACGTCGAGCTATGAAAAAGAGGGGCCCGGCTGCACCTGACCCTCCTCCCCCCGAGCTCGACATTCCTACATTAAGGTTGACCCTTTGTTGAGCTAGGAGCACCGAATCCGGGGTCCTTGAGCACGGATCCAGTCCCCACTAACTCGGATCTAGTGCGTGGATGACTCACGCCATCACCACGGGCTCCCTCTCTCATCACCGACGGTCGGGCCTGCGGTGCCTTCGCGTGCCCGATCGGGCCGAGCTAGCCCTCGTGCATTGAGATCCGGGCTGCGAGCCGCCGGGGCCGTGGCCTCCCACCACCGTGGCGCGGCGGTAGCTCCGGCCGGGGCCTTGCGCATCGGGTCCTCCCTAGGTTGCCTGCGCGGCCGGTGCTCTCTAGGAGCTGCTGCGGCCGGCTATCGCTGTGACATCTTTGGGGCTTGCGGGCGCCGCATGCCCTCCGCGTTCGACTCTCCGTCGGGCTCAACGAGGGGCTGGTCAGCCCGACGGGCCTGTTCCGCATACTTTTGGCAGGATCCGCTCCCCCCTACCTGGATCGCGGCGGTGGTGTGTGGTTAGCGAGCCATGACGGTTTCGTCTCCGGCCCAGCGTGGTGTTGCTCGGTCTGCGTGGTGGTCATCTTCTTTTCGTCTGCTGCAGGCCCTCGGTGGTGCATGGCCGGAGGTCAAGTGAGCGACGGGTTGGTTGCCGGGGCTCGCCCCCGGGTTTTTGAGGTGTCAAGCCATAATTCATTGGCTTCGGGAGCTTTGGTGAAAGCCTTGCACAACCATGTTTTGTGTGACCGACGGCGACGCCTTCGGACCGTTTGCCTTCTTGTAGGTGTCGATGTTGTCTCTCCCATGACGCCTCTCGGAGCCGATGGCGGGCGGCGGCGACGTTGTGTCCCTCTTGGGGGCACCACCGTGGAGGGTATATTCCAGCCCTTACCTGCTCCGACTTCCTTTCGCCTGTCCTTGATGGCTCTTTGAGTTCTCATGTTCTCCCATCTCCCCTCCTACCCCTCTTCCTTTGTGTCTCCTTGTTCCTCGTTCCCCTTCTTTGTGTGTGTCTCCTTGTTCTCTTGGGTGAGTCTAGTCCTAGTTGTCGGGTGTTGCTGTTCTTAGACAAGCATCCTCCTCAAGCACCTCCTCGCTCCGTCGACGCTCTCCTTAATGGTGCCAGGAAATCTTATGCCGGGTGGTGTTTCCACCTCTGCCGCCATTCCCTCAAGGTTTCCTCCCTTGGATGGCGTAGAATGGTGGTATGTGGGCCCAGATGTGCTATGTGCCTCACCTTCTGCTCAAGGGAGGTTGCCGTGTCTAGTGATCTTTGGTTTTGCGTGTTCGTCACCTCTCTTAGTCCCCATTCCACCGGCCTAGTCCTCAGCTGGAGGACGATAGTGGAGCGGTGTAGTTACATACGAGGATTGGTGCACGACACAATGACCAAAGTGAAAACCGCGAGTATGTTGTTCGGCGGTGGTGCAAATCGACAATCCGCTGATGCCTCTCGGCCTCGGCCTAGGTTTCTCCTCGAGTTTGTGTTTGCGTTGTTTTTGTTGGTAGTGGTGTTTTGTTGTTGTTCTAATCTCTGCCACCTCTTTTTTGTGTAATCTCTCTACATTCGAGGCATGTTGTTTGTAAATTTGTGTGTGTGTCTCCTCTCAACTCTTGTAAAACTCGCGTAATGGCAACCGGGTTTACCGGTTGGAATGAAATATTCGAGTGGGGCCTAAACCCCTCCAGTGACTTACTAAAAAAAAGAGAGGTGGGTTATTCAAGTATAGATAAATGCGAGGGAAAATTATTTAGTGACACAATAAATCGTAGAGCAAACAAATATACAAGCATTCAATAAAACATTAAATGCGTAGTGATCAAGTAAATTGTCGCTGGCATGGCATGTCTTGTCGGCCATATGTTGTCTACTGAACTGCATTCCGCGACCAGTGCAATTCAAAGTGATAGCTGAGGCGAAGAAACGCTATAATAAATTTGCAAAGTGTTCTGATCCAGTTGCACTGTTGTCGGTTTCACCTGAATTTAATCAAGTCCTGATTCAGGTACTTCATAGGTCCAGCAATGCACACTGTGATACACCTGCAAGGCTGCAACTAAGCGTTGTATCGAGCCGCATGTATTGTGATCAATTTCAAGATGATTTGGAGGATTATTTTCTATGTTTCTAACCTAACACAACCTGTCTCTCGTGAACCATATGTTCGGTTCATGGCTTAGTAATCAACATAGACAAACTAAGCCCCTGATTTGGGTTGGTGTGGCTGCTCTTCTCTGGGCCATCTGGAGATGTCGAAATGACATGATTTTTAAAAAATTGAGATCTAATTCTTTAATGCAGGTTATCTTCAGAGGAGCTTATTGGCTACGTTCCTGGGCCCAGCTACAGCGTATTGAGCAAACAAAAGGACGCCCTCGTGTCTTTGAGCAAGCGTTTAGAGATGGTTGCTTTAGAAATTTCAAATAGAGGGTGGAAGAATCTTTTCCGTTTGTTATGACTTTTATGTCTTTGTTGAGGACATTGTGCCTTTTATGGCTTGTCAATCGATGTAATAATTGGCTGTGTACATCCACGGATGTAGAGGCCGGATTGTAAAACTATCCATTATCTAAAAAAAGTGAGGTTTTGTATCATATATCAAACGCAATGCATATGTTGCCTGTTCACTACCTGAAAACTCAAATGATTTTGATTGATGAGCTGCATTGTATTGCTTTTTAATTTTACCTGAAACTATTCATTGTTAACTTTTGATCATCTCAGTGGACACCTAATCTATCGTCAAGTAGTTGCCTCAAAGTACAGTGTATCTTAACGGACATTGTATCTACCTGGTGAAGCCACCTCGTGAAAATTCACAAGTCTGTTATCAGTCACAATGATTACTTTTCGTGTGTTTTCATGCTTTATTGCCATTGCACTTTCATGGGTTTATATGATAGTAAGTATTCTGTTGAAATAGCTTAAGTTATACTTCATCCCAAATTTTAGTCGTTTGACTTTCTTGACATTAAGTTTTGACCACTCATCTTATTTAAAAATTTATGTAAAATATCACTTCTCTTATCGTGGCTTGTTTTATTAATAAAAGTTTTCAAGAATAACTTAAATTTAACTATGTTTATGTAATTTTTTTTAATAAGACGAGTGGTCAAATTTAGGGTAAAAAAAGTCAAACGACCTACAATTTGGGATGAAGCTAGAAAGTATTTACTAGCTGTTTTTGTTACATTCTTTTTATGATATATATGGCATGCATGCACATATACGGTCGTCTTTCAACTAAACTGTGTATGCAGATTGCAGAGCATTCAATCAATATTGGTAGATCGTTCATGCTATATTCAACTACACACCAAAACCCCACCACAGTGTGTGAGTCCGTGACCACATCGTGACACCAAGTCTATCTTTATTTAAAAGTTGCCATTGTCATGCCACTCATCACTGGCCAGACCACACGCACCTACCTATAGCTCCCATTCTTCACTCGTTGAGCCACCCATCAGTGATGGGCCATCACTGCCACAACGCCAGTACACCACCACTCCTCGTCCTCTCCACAGCGACCAGAAGGCGACCGTGGCGATCTGCTGATCCCCGCGGGACTCGGATCGGAGCTCTTCCGCCTGGCCATCGTTGGCTACCTCGCCTTCAACCTCCACGGTCCACCTTAATCATGCAGAGCTGGGGCCGGGCAGGAGATATGATATAGCACCCCAACCACATGTCGCGATCGGGTTTCTGCGTCCTCCACAAAGGAAAACACGATGACACGGCTGCTCTGGCAATAATCACATGACTACGATGGCTGCTTCGATCGATCGGATGCCGCGACGAGGCTGCTGACAGCTGGCAACTGGCATGCAGCGCCCATGAGCGAGTAGAATGAGATCGGTAGAGACCAAGGTATATAAGGGTCTGATCGAATTTCTCTGTACATGTTTTAGAGTCTCGTTACACTACGTACCTAACTTTTATTCTTCATCTTGTAACGTTTCTAGTTAGCTAGTCTCCACGTACGTGAGCCAACGATTCATACACGCTAGCTGTTTGCATTGGGAACGCACTTGCCTTGCCTTGTCTTTGTTGCGTTGCACCAGCTTGTTTTGAATTTGAATGAAGAGCTGGACCGGCAACGGGCAGCTGGGCCTTTAATTTTCCTAGCTTTTTCCTTCCTGTGTAGTTGTGCCTCCGTTTCCGAGAGGAAGAGGAGCTTCGCAATCACATGCAGCCCCAGGCCAGCTGGCCAGCTGGGCCTCCCTGCTGCATGCCGGCTGCATGCCGGCCTGGTTTCTGCATTCTGCGTCGTCCTCTAAAGGCAAAAGAAAACACGGCGACCACTCGAGGTCTCGAGGTCACGAGACGGATATATACGTACGCGCTGGACGATGACGCGTCTGCTCGCTCGCTATCAGCGATCACATGGCTATCGATTATGGCAGTCTGGCCGGTGTTGTATAAATCCATGCTAGTATATATGTGTGTATGCATGAGATCGACCGAATACATGTCCGGCCCTTGCTGCAGTTGTAAATTTTTGGTTTCTTTTTGCATCAAGCGATTTTTTGTATTGAAATGAAATACACTTTTAGAGACAAGTGTAGTATGTCTTAGCAAAGTGTATTTACAGAGGCTACCGGGGAGACCCTTGTGTAATTCGGTGACTAATACACAGACCATATACCACCATGCATCTAAGTTTCCCATTCACCCCCCTCTGGTCGCCGTTTCGGTCCTTCACATTTCACTTCTCCTATCTAACTCAGTTTACGGCACATGCACATGGCAGTTGGCACTAGACAAGACTATAGAGCCTGTTGTGGAAATCCTTCGACGCGAAGCATGGCCACGCTAGCTAGCTGTGTTGCATTGGGAGTGCCTTGCCTTTGTTGCGTTGCAACTATAGCTTGTTTTGAAGTAGGTAGCTAGTACGTCAAAGGGCAGGGGATATAGCACCGGCCGGCCTTTTCCTAGCTATATATTCCTAATCCTGTGTATAGTAGTTTCGGCTCCATTTTCGCAGAGGACTCGAGGTCACAAGACGGAGACGCGCGGTGTGGACGATGACGCGTCTGCTCGCTCGATATCAGCTACATGCATGGCGATAATGGCAGGCTTCAACGGTGTTGTATTAGCATGCGTCAACATCATATCGTCTTGGTTAATTCTTCTTGTTACATCAAGCGAATTTTTTTTATTGAAAACCATTTTTACAGACAAGTGTACGTCTTATAGCTAGCAAAGTGTATTAGGCCAGTCTCAATGGGGGTTTCATGAGTGTTTCATGCACATTAAATGCAGCGCCACATCAACAAAATTTCACTTTTTGCATGAAACCCTTAGGAGAGAGAAGGAAAGAGTTTCACCATGGTGAAACCTTTGGGCACAGATTTCACATGCATTGGAAACTATGTGAAACCCCCATTGAGACACAAATAGAGTTTCACCATGCAACTATGCAATTAAACCATGCAATGAGAGAGAGGTTGTGGGACACTTGAACCTATGAAACCGTGCAATGAAACTGTGCATTGAGGGAGACGTCTATTTCATGCCAAAGTTTCACATCTTAGAAACCGGAAGGTGAAACTCTCCATTGAGACTGGCCTTACAGACCATCATCATATCATCTTGAGGCGGTGAGTGTTGCTTGCCGGGTTTAGTAATCTATAGTTAATCTAGTTTGCCATCATCTTAACGCATGCAAATCGTTTGTGTTAGGTGAAGTCGTCTGCAAGTACTGTTAGGGCTTCTCCAGTGGCAAGGCAAAAGCGACTCACGAGTCCTAGCTGGACCACCATGAATCGGTTCACACCATTGCAGTAATCGACTCAAAGATGAAAAAAGAATGAGTCGACTCATATTCTTGCATTGGTTCATCGTGATTAAAAAAATCAAAACTGAGAGACGCTAGTACAGACTTGAGACTCGGATGCTTCAGGCTTGCAATTTTATATTCGTATATACGCGGCCAGTTGCACCATGAGTCGATTCACCACTTGAGAAAGCAGAGTCGCCTTCCTGATGATTCGAATTTGAGCCGACGTGGTCTTATCTCTCTTTGACAAACTCTTTTTTTAATCGGTGAACCGACTCACCCATTGGAGGTGCCCTTAGGAGCCCATATTTTGTTTTTTCTTTTTTACGAAAAAGGAGCCTATATTTTCTCCTGACTGATGGATCAAATTTTATGCAATTGCAGTTGCGGTTGCAAAAAGCAAAAGCAGATACATCTTCTCTTCCTCACGAACCGGCTATAAGCTTACATTCACTTCTCCTCTCTCTCCTTTTTCTCCACTGTCTCCTTCACCTCACCTCAGTCTACGACCCATTACTGTACTTGCTATCCTCTGAGAGGGGAAGCCACTGGGAAGGCACATGCACATGGCAGTTGGCACAAGACTAGAGCCTGTTGGGGAAATCCTTCGACGGGAAGCATGGCCACACAGCCTGCTTTGGCAGAGATATATAGGATAGGAGAGCCATTGCCCAGTCCTCTCCTGGATAGTCTGCTAGCTACGTGGAGAGAAGAGGAGAGGAGTGTGTGTGGAGTCTGCCACTTTAGTTGGGGGTTTTGGACTACTAAGGATACAAGAAGTTCGTCCTTCTTCTTCCCCGGACTGGACAACGTGTGTTGATCGATCCAGCTGCTGGGACTGGGATTTCGAGCTGTGGTGTCGTCGGTATGCACGCCTCCCATCCCAGTTTCTCTCTCCTTGGTTGTTATAACTGATCGTCCACGAACAAACTCCGATTTTATACCCCATGGCCCAGGCTTCGATCTTGATTGCTGCACGCGCTAGTTAATTTTATTCCTAGTTTCCTACTCACACAGCTGTGGTGCAGGAGCAGCAGGCGGGAAGGTTCCCATGGCGGCGGCAGCGGTGGCACCGGGACGACCAGTGGTGGTGCTGGTGCCTGTGGTGGTGGCCGTGGAACCGCCAGCAGGTGCACCGGCAGCCGCAAAGCCGGCGCTCAAGTGGAAGAACTTGCGTCGTCGGTGGGCGCAGACGCACTTCGTCTTGGGATGCGCCGCGGCGGCGCTGGCCTTCTTCTCCATCAGCTCATCATCCTCCATGGCCACGGCTGGCTTGCTGGTACGTTTTCTGTGGTGCCTTCATTTTCTGGAGTTCACGAATCCTAAACGGTGCTTTTAGTTCATCGATCAATTCTATCATATCATGCTTTGGCTAATTGCTGCTGCAACAACTGTATGCAGGGGTCCTGCGCACCGACCGATGCTGAGGCGGCGGCCCTGCGCGCCAAGTCGAAGCATCTGCTGGTGAACGCCGGGGTGCTGGTGCTCGCGGCCACGACGGCCCTGCTGGTGCCGCCGGCGCGGCAGGTCGGCAGCTTCCTCAACATCGCGGGATGGCTAACGGGCTACCGCGCCGCCGGCGTCCTGCTCAAGCTGTTCGAGTGCCATGGCCGCGCGGATGCCGTCGTGGTCACCTGCTACATCGTCTTGGAGGTCGTGGCGTTGGTGGGGTACATCGTCGGCTCCGTCATAGTAGAAAACTCTAGCTACTAGTGTTCACTTGGCTGTTGCCTGGGCTGGATTCACCACACCTATTATCATAAGTTCGTAACAAGGTTTTATATAGTTATTAACTTAGCATGGAGTACCCAATGTCCTATATATGTATGAACATTGTACTGGGTTTATTTGGTACTTTGGTTTTTCTGTGTGTGGCTGGCGTTAATGACATGATGAATGAAGTATCTAAATAAACTGTGGCTGGCATGCCATGCCATGCCATTTGCTGTCTCGTCGATCAACTGCATTCCGCGATCAGTGCAATGTGGTAGCCGAGGCGAAGAAGCGCTCTAGTAAATCTGTGTGCTTAACTGCTTATTAGTAGTAGATCACTTATCTACTGGTGAGCTTGCTTTAAGATTGTAGTGAACTTATGCTGCATGTAGATTATTCCTCTTATTTTTGTCTACTGTTGTCTTGTCTGTGGATATCTCTTAGCTAAATGTTTGTTGGGAGGCGAATTTGAACTGAAAAAGCATGTACTACAGTACTCTACTAGCAGGAGGCATCTACTAGGTGAAAACATGGTCGAAGACCACTTAATTTGGAAAACAGGCCGGCTCCAAGTTAAGGAAATTAAATATCTCAAAATAAAATGCTGCTAATACAACATTTGGGGGAAATTATAATGATCTTTGCAAGAGCATCCAATTTTCCAAGATCTACTAAAACTTCGTTACAAAGTTGAAAAATAGTAAGGGCGGCCACTGACCCATTCAACACAAACACTATGTCCTGCATTCTTTTTGCTCGAGATATGCCAATGCCATTCAACACAAACCCATCCTATATGTTTAGTCAATTTCAACCTAACAAGCAAAAAACATGTCTTGAAAACACTACTTTTTCATCAACAGGGTATTTTTGAATGGAAATCATTTCATAACTCTCATGTCTCACTTCAACTAAACTGGGAATTTCAAGATTGCAGAGCATTTCAATATATATTGGTAGATCGTTCATGCTATATTCAGCTAGCTAGTACACACCAAAACCCCATATATCACACACAGTGTGAGTCCGTGACCACCAAGTCTACCTTGATTCAAAAGTTGCCATTTTCATGCATCACTCTTCACCACCCATCACTGACCAGACCACGCGACCTACCTCCCATGCATGCATTCTTCACTCGCTGAGACACCCATCACTGCCACAACGCCAGTACGCCACCACTCCTCGTCCTCTCCACAGCGACCAGGCGACCATGGCTGGGACTCAGAGCTCTTCCGGCCTCCTAGCCATCGTCAGCTACCTCGCGTTCATCCTCCATCGTAATCATGCAGAGCCTTGGCCGGGCAGGCGATATGATAGCACCTTTTTCAATTCCCGTGTAATTTTGCCAACGTTTCGCAACGAAGCACCGGCCCCAACCATGCACATGGCGATCGGGTTTCTGCGCCGTCCACAAAGGAAAACACGATGACACGGCTGCATTCTGCGTCGTGGTCCAAAGGCAAAGGAAAACATGGCGACGACTCGAGGTCACGAGACGTACCGTACGTACGCGCAGTGTGGACGATGACGCCTCTGCTCGCTCGCTATCAGCGACCACATGGCTATCGATAATGGCAGACTGGCTGGTGTTGTATAAATGCGCATGCTACTATATATGTGTATGGATGAGATCGATCGAGTAGATGTCTGCTGCAGTTGTAGGATACTATGCCTCAAACAACATCGATCCTTGTGACTAAATTTTTTTGGGTTCTTTCTCTGCATCAAGCCGTTTTTTTTTATTGAAATGAAATTCACTTTTAGAGACAAGACAAGTGTAGTACGTCTTAGAGCGCAGTACCGGAGACACGCGGTGTAATTCGGTCCATAGACCACCATCTTGAGAAGACGAGTGTTAGTTTGCCATCTGTACGTAGATCGATGGCGTGTGCAAAAGGTGTTAGGAAGCTAGTATTTTCTCTCCTCGCTGATATGATCAAATTCTATGCAGTCATGTCACGGTTTCAAAAGCAAAAGCAACTGCACTACCTTGTCCTCCGATCGTCACCAAGTGCAAGAGCTAGCTGACATGCATCCAATCCAAAGGATTCAGCTTTAATTTGCACGCACTCTGCATCATGGATCTCTAGCATAGCATGCATAGATAGCTAGCTTCTGGATGCATTCAATCAAGTACTAATAAGAATGACACGCTGCTTCTCCCGTGGCTGATAGAGCCTACATCAGGGACCCAATTTATGCTTCCTCCTCTCCTTGTGTGGAAGTGAGCCGCAGACGTTTCGTATGTGGCAAAGCTCGTTCCATTCCACACAGCACACTGTACAAGACACACACGCACCAGTGAAGTGAGACGCAGACAGTCCGTTTGGACTAAATAAATGGTTTTTTTTTTGCTTAATCACGTAAGAGACTTGCGCGTCGTTGTATTAAGAAAGAGAGTTTTTTCTTACAGATTACAACGTGTCCGGCGCGAAGGATAAGCAAATAGGCTCGGCGCCATTAACCTCAAATTCTATCAACTATAACTGCATCAAACACCCCAGATGCCTCGTGCCGGCTGAGATCCACTGCTCGGGCCTAAGCCTAATGAGCTCGGCGAGTGCATGGACCTCCGTGGCAGCCCCTTGAAAGCTTCTCGCATTCCTTTCCTTCCAAGTTTCCCAGGCAACGAGGGTGAACAACGAGTCAGAGCCTTTCTTGAGGTCGCCTGTCCAATGCGATCTACATTCCTGCCACCAGTCAAGGAGGGACCCGTGACGTCGCCCTGCAACATGTTTTGATGCGGCCATGAACCACAGCTGCCTCGTGTAGGAGCAACCAATGATGATGTGGTCCATTTTTGAGTGCTAAACCAAACCACAAAGCTGGTAATTCGATATTTTCTTCAATGTTAAGGTAATTGATCATTATTTGGGTGTTATTTGAAACCGCCAAGGTAATTCGTTTTCCCTTGAGTGCTATTCGAAACTCCCAAGGTAATTCATATTTTCTTGAGTGTAATTTGAAACCCCGAAAGAAATTCTCATAACTTGAAAATTCAAATTTTTTGAATTT
This sequence comes from Hyparrhenia diplandra, assembly GCA_015847255.1. Taxonomy (NCBI): domain Eukaryota; kingdom Viridiplantae; phylum Streptophyta; class Magnoliopsida; order Poales; family Poaceae; genus Hyparrhenia; species Hyparrhenia diplandra. The sequence goes on from JADLZK010006442.1 coordinate 128,660, forward strand.
TTTAAATGACCTTGGATGGACACATATGATCTAAACCAAAGTTATAGTATTCGGCGACATCTAAATATTTTTATGTCACACTTTTACATTTGAAATTGTTTGGGATTTCAAACATTCATTACAAGATTCGACAACAAAGTAGTAGCTGTTCGAATCGAAGGTTGCGTGACTTTTCGGGTTTTTTCTTTTGGCTATTTCTTTATATTATTATTTCCTTGGTGGTGGTTGCTATCCCTCAAGGAAACCAAATTCTTTGACGGTTATGAATATTTTTTCTTCAATGTTGCTGGCCCTCAAGAAAACTAATTTACTTGATGGTTGCAACATTTTATTGTCCCTTTGGCAAATTAAATATGGTCCAAGTTCTTTGACGGCAAAACAGGAGAAATTGCATCCTAGCTAATAGATCACTCCTTGGAATCCTGTGTCCCACACGATTTGCGTTTTGAGTATGGGGCCGGGCCAGGGGAGTACAGAGGATGTACACTTCGCTCTCATCAGCCCCTATATGAGCTCTTTCACGGGTCGCATGCACCTTACCTTACCTTTCCTGCGTTGCGCACTTATTTTGAAGAGTAGATGTGGACGTGTCACATGGCGAAGGCAGTCTGGTCTTGCTCTGAGGGAAGGCACATGAACATGGCAGTTGGCACTGGACAAGACTATAGAGCCTGTTGTGGAAATCCTTCGACGCGAAGCGTGACCACGCTAGATGTGTTGCATTTCTCTGCATTGGGTCGGGGAGGCCTTGCCTTTGCCTTTGTTGCGTCGTTGATGCACTAGCTTGTTTTGAAGTAGCTGAAACACGGCGACGACTCGAGGTCACGAGACGGACGATGACGCGTCTGCTCGCTCGCTCGCTATATATCAGCGATCACATGGCTATCGATATTCGATAATGGCAGGCTGCTGGCCGGTGCTGTATAAATGCGCATGCTACTATATATGTGTATGCATGAGATGAGATCGAGTAGATGTCTTCCTGCTCCGGCCAGTTGCTACCGGGGAGACCCTGTGTAATTAATTCGGTGAGTAATACACAGACCATATATACCACCATCTTGAGAAGACGAGTGTTAGGAGGCCTGTATTTTCTCCTGGATGATATGTTCAAATTCTATGCAGTCATGTATGTCGCGGTTTCAAAAGCAAACAAAAGCAACTGCACTACCAACCTTGTCCTCCGATCCTAACCAATTCAAGTGCAAGAGCTAGCTGACATCCAACGCAAAGGACCAACCCTCTTTCTTCAACTTTAATTTGCACGCACAATCTCTGAATGCTAGTACGTATAGCATAGCATAGAGATCTAGCTTCCGGATGAATTAATTCAAGTACTAATAAGAATGACACGCTGCTTCTTAATTGTGTGCCTGATCGAGCCTCATTAATCTTGTTTCGTTAATTAACTGATCTGATGTCCTCCTGCAAGCTTAGCTAGGTCACTTTTGCATGCAAGTATTGGTTTGAATTCACACTCTCTGGTTCAACATACTACCTACTTTACAGCTACCTCTCCCTGCAGTGATGAAGTGCCTTACACTACAACAGGTACAATAAGCTCTCTCTCTCCCCCTCCATATCAATCTCTACTCCTCCTACTACTAGAGCCGGAAAACCCTTGGGCCTGCTCTGCTGGCGTCCCAGACCGAGATATATAGGAGAGCCTGCTAGCTGTGAGTGACTACGGGTGCTACTCTGGTGGCCGGAGAGGAGTGGAGTCTGCTACTCAGTCTCTAATCGACGATCCGAGTGAGTGAGTCCTGCTGCTTCTCGATCGATCCTTCCGTCCCCGGCGTTCATGGACGTCCCGGCGGGTGCAGGAGTGGCGGCTGCGGCGGCGGCGGCCCCGCCGGGGCAGTGGTGGTGCCAGTGGCGGTGGCCGCGGCACAGCCAGCAGCAGGTCGGGAGCCTAACTGGACCAAGCTGCGCGTGAGGTGGGCCCAGGCGCTCGTCGTCCTGGGCTTGGCGGCGGCGGCACTGGCGATGTTCGCCTTCTCATCCCCACAGCGCAGGTACGTACTGATGATCTGCGTGATAATTCTGGGAAGTATTCCGATCCATCCAGCTGCATTCTAAGTACCTTGATCTGATTCGCTGCAACGCTACCCTGCAGGCGGGGCCAGCTGCGCGCCGACGGCGGAGGAGGCGGCGGACCTGCGCGCTGTGGCGGAGGACCTGCTGATGGCCGCCGCGGGGCAGGTGCTCGCCGCCATGACGGCGGTGCTGTGGCCGTGTCGTCTGTTCACTGTCTTCGCCACCTTGCTGGGCTGGCTGACCGGCTTCTGCGCCGGCGACGTGCTGTGGCAGCTGGTCGCCTGTCACGGCCACGTCCACGGCGACCGCCTGGCGTCCTACTGGATCTTGGTCTGCGTCTTCTTCGTGGCATTCACCATCGGCTTCAGACTCTCCATTCGTGGCCTCTGCGCCTGTTTAGATCAGTGGTAAGTACGTAGATCTAGCATTCTAGCTAGGAGTAGTTCACAGATCGATCGCATATCCATCTATATATGTTCCTCGATCGGATCGCTGCTCATCGATCGCCTATATTGTTGGTCATTCTCACTCTACTCTCCTAGCTAGGTTATTCGCTTCACTTTATGGTTAGTATCAGGGATCGGAGTACTTAATGTCCTATGAACCTACAGTGCTGGTTTAATTTGGTCTTTATGCCATGTTGTTTCGTCTTCTAAGTTCTAAGTGACTGAGTAAAATTATCTCTGACATGCCATGCCATATGTATATACTCCCCGGGTCGGCCTGTTTGGATGCCTATACCTATTAGCTCTCGGCCGGCCTGTTTGGATGGACTGGAATTCAAACAGACGCTTATATGTGTGCACTCATCATGTTAGCTACCAAATAATGATGATAATAGTGATCTCATGTATATATGCGTACATATTCCTAATGTTTAAGCCCATTACCTCAAGAAATAAGAATCATATTTATTTTCGAACGGATAAAGTACATCGAAGATCCTCTGCGGGCCAAATATATCCACAGTAACAATTATACAAAGATTTATATCGCTTTTTGGCACCGGTGAACTATACCAGCCGTTGGTGTATGTGCATGCGGTCCAGTTCGGATCGGAGCAGCATAGCTTGTGCTACAGTGCTTTTTGCTGCTTGGCACGGTACATTGAACTTGAACATGGCCACTCGTTTTTCACCGAGCAAAAATTGCCTCATTTTCGCAATAAGCAACGCAATCATACTACGCCTCCTGCCTGCATTTCTTGTCGTCCAAAGACAAAGTGAAACGACGAGGACGACGGCTGTGGGTGTGCGCCTGTACTCGGGGTCATCACACATGGTGTGCCGTTGCTGTTTTGGGATGCATGCCAAGAGGACGCGGTTGCCATGCCTCTCCCAGCGGCGGATGCGCAATGGTAGTTGTAGTAATGCTAGCTGCTAGCTGGACGTTCATATGTGTGTGTGTACAATCTAATGCTGGTGAGCTATCTTTAAGAGCAACGGAGAAATGAAATTAGCCGATGAGACGCAGAAATGTTCGTGTGTGTTCTGTATATGTCATGTACGTATATCTCAACGACATGCAAATAAAGTGTCCAACAATACACATTGTGATCCACCTGTAACTAATTAAGTGTTCTATATATGCATCAAGCTTGCATTGTGTTGGGTTTCACATGAAATAATTCGTTATCAACTTCAAGTGGGATTCAATATTCACTACGGGAAACTGGGTCTTCGCCGACGGTATGCTGCGTTTTGCCGACAGCCCAAAAATAAAACTTTTCGGCAAAGATTTTCTTAAGCCCGACAGCCGCTTTTCGGCAAAGAAAAAACCTTCGGCAAAGCTTGGGTCCGACGGTCGGCGAAGCCTCGCTTCGCCCGAAGAAGGGCGTGATGTCGGGCGAAGGGTGGGCTGTCGGCATAGACTGGTCCGTAACGCCGTCGGTTTGCGTAACCTTTGCCGACAACTTCCGTCCGTCCTCAGCAAAGTTTTTTCCTTAGCCGAGTACAAAAAAAAATATCTCGGCAAAGTGTGTTTTTTTTATCGCACCAAACGCCGCCACGTGTCCCTAAACTTTTTACCGAGTGTTGGGTGCTTCGCCGAGTGTCGATTTGCAGGGGGCTCGGCAAAGCTTGCCTTTGCCGACAGCCCTAATTCTCACTCTCGACAAAGATGGCCTTTGCCGAGAGCCCTATCGGCTCTCTCGAAGCACAAATTTTTTTGGATTTAGCCGTCACAACTCTTTCTCTAGCTTAGCTACAGTACTTGTAGTTCGTTGTTGAAGTTTGCAATTTTTTTCAATCTTTTTACTATATTTTATGAATTTTCATGTATTATTTAAATTTCTGTAAAACTAAAATTTGAAGCGCAAGTGATTCGAATAATGGATCTAAATGATTCAAAAATGATAAACATGATTGTGAGTGTATCTTGAGTCCTCATCCATGGCGGACACCAAAATTCGAATATCTTATGCGCTTTGAAACACGTCGGCTCACTTGTGGGTCGATTGTTTTAAAATTCTATAAAATTCAAACGGAGTTGAAAAATCATGAAATTTGACGAGTTGTCCTTATTTCGCATGTGTACACTATGAAAAAAATTTGAGTCGATTTCGTACACGATTGCATCTCGGATGGCGATTACCAAGACATCTCCCGCATGTGATAACAGGAACTCAAGTTGAGATGTGTAGGTTTCAAGAAGTCGGGATGCAAACTTGCATGAAACCTTTTCAAAATTTTACCCACAGTGTACACATGCAATATAACGATGACTCGTCAAATTTCATGTTTTTTCTATTTCATTTGCATTTTGTAGAATTTAAAAAACGACTCACCCACAAGTGAGCCGACATGTTTTCACAAGACAAGATGTTCGATTTTGGGGCGTGGACCTGGATGAGGCCTCAAGGTACACTCACAAGCATGAATATGATTTTTTCAAATCGCTTAGATCCATTATTCGAATAAATTGCAGCTCAAAAATTTAGTTTAGAAAAAAAAATCAAGAAAATGCCGAAAATTCATAAAATATAATAAAAGTTCGAAAAAATTACCAAACTTCAACATGGAGTTTTTGTTTACTGTAGCAAGGCTACTGAAAAATATGGAAGCCAAATTAAAAAAAAAAAATTAAATGTTTGCCGAGAGCATGAATGGGCTCTCGGCAAAAGAACCCTTTGCCGAGCGGCGAGATGGTGACCTTCGGCAAAGATCTTTGCCGACGGCGCCAAACTGGGCGGTCAGCGAAGATGTAGGACAAGTAGGCCGGCTGCCAAAAAAATTAAAACTTTGCCGAAGGCCTACAGATCCGGCTCTCGGCAAAGAAGTGACTTTGCCGACGGCCCTCCGATCCCACGCCGACAAAGTCCGTTCTTTTGCCGACGGCCCCCTGATCCGGCTGTCGGCGAAGATAGAAAAAAATATAAACTAAAAGAAAACCCTACACTCTCAGCTCACACACTCACACTCGCACACACCACTCACTCACGCCGTGAGGGTTTTTTGTTTTCTTTTGGCTATTGCTTTATATTATTATTTCCTTGGTGGTGGTTGCTAACCCTCAAGGAAACTAAATTCTTTAATTAACGGTTAGAAATATTTTCTTGAATGTTCCTCAAGGAAACTAATTACTTGATGGTTGCAACATTTTATTGTCCCTTTGGCAAATTAAATATGGTCCAAGTTCTTTGACGCCAAAAGAGGAGAAATTGCATCCTAGCTAATAAATCACTCTGGAATCCTATGTCCCACACGATTTGCATTTTCGGTATGGCCGGACAGGGTGAGTACACGGGACGTACACTTCGCTCTCATCAGCCCCAATATGAGCTCTTTCACGGGTCGCATGCACCTTACCATTTACCTTTCCTGCGTTGCGCACTTATTTTGAAGAGCGCGGACCGGGCAATGGGATAGCACCGAATCGACGTGTCTGTGCTCGATCGCTAGCATCACATGACGAAGGCAGTCTGGTCTTGTATAATTTAAACGAACGCAGCATGAGAGTAGATGTACGTCCTGCAATTGCAGGATGCCTCAGCAAAGTGTATTTACACTGGCAGTAGCAGCTGGGAGACCCTGTGTAATCCATTCGGTGATTAGCACATACCATCATCATACATCATCTTGAGGCGGTGAGTACGTGTTACATGCAAATCGATCGTGTTTATGTGTGCTAGGCAAGGTGATGTTTGTAAAAATATATATATATATATATATATATATATATATATATATATATATATATATATATATATATATATATATATATATATATATATATATATATATATATATATATATATATATATATATATATATATATATATATATATATATATATTTCCTCCCACTGAACTGAAGGTCGCTGTTGCAAAAGCAAAAGCAGCCACACCTGGTCCTGCTCACGAACCGGCTGTAAGCTTACATTTTACTTCTCCTCTCTCCTCTCCAACTCACTAGCTTTACTGGTATCTGAGAGGGAAGGCACATGCATGCACATGGCAGGTGGCACTAGACAAGACTATAGAGCCTGTTGTGGAAATCCTTCGACGCGAAGCAGGCCACACTAGCTGTGTTGCATTTCTCTGCATTTTGGGTCGGGAGCCCTTGTTGCCTTGCCTTTGTTGCGTCGTTGCACTAGCTTGTTTTGAAGTAGCAGAAACACGGCGACGACTCAGGGTGGTAACGTTTGCCCTGTTTGTGCCATGTCATCTGCTTTGCAGATTCCTCAGTCATGAATAGCCGTTGGATCCTCGGTATGATCGGAAGGTACCGTAGGATTTTCTCGGCGATGTTAAGCTGCTTCTTCTCACCATTACCGCAGTCTACCTGCATGTACCTGGAGGATTTACACTTTGGGCAGAAAGCTGCATCTGCGTGCTCATTCCTAAATAGCACGCACCCCTTCGGGCAAACATGTATCTGCTCGTACGGCATCTTAAGTGCTTTGAGTACTTTCTCTGCCGCGTACTGGTTGGGTGGCAAATTGTGAACCTTTGGCAGCAGACTGGCAAACACTGTCAACATCCTATCGAACCCTTCTCGACTCAAGTTTAGGTCAGCCTTCAACCCTATTAAGCGTCCAACAGCATCCAGCTGAGAAACCTCAGAGTGCTCGTGGAGGGGTTTAGTTGCCGACTCCATCATGTTGTAGAACTCCCGTGCATCTTCCGTCATCCCCTCCCTTTCATGAGAGTCAGCGAAACATGCGTCGTATGCATCATCAACCATGTCTGCTACCCCGGCATCAGCATCAAAAGCATCGAGACGTGGTCTCACCACCTCCTCTCTAAAACGTTGATTTTCACCATGGAATCTCCACACGGTATAGCCCTCTATAAACCCATTAAACAGAAGATGTTTACCCATAGTCTGCTTATTTTTTCTTTTCGTATTGCCACACTTGGAGCAAGGACATAAAACTAGAACATGTGGTGGTTGGTTGGCAAATGCAAGGTCCAAGAATTCACTTGTCTTGATCATCCACTCCTTATCAAAATCCCACCTACTTCTACGGCCAAGGATCATCCACCGACGGTCGTCCATCCTTTAGCATATATATGAGCAAGTAAGATAACCTATGCCGTTCCAACTATCTAATAGGTGAGGATAGGTCCTCATCCCACCAGCGGATGCGTGCATGGGTCGTTTCCTTGCTCGATCCGACCAAAAACAGAATTTCGGCAGCACCTCCCATTTGTTCTCTCGATACACGCCACGGAAGGGAGAGTGTGTATCCGAAGAACAACAGGGAGGTGATGCCAAAACTCGTCTCGGTCGGATCGGAGCATGGGAATCGACCCATGTACGCATCCGCTGGCTGTCCAAAAACGTGGACAATCCGAAACGAATACGGTCATAGATATGCAAACAAATGCATACCTCCGGCCGTACTGTTTACGGACCGGAAACGCCTAACTAGGTTCCGCATTTTAAGACCATGCGAGTGGATTACGAGATAGTCATACCCTACGGTGGCGGTGCCGCGGCAAAGCAGTCCGTGCAGTCCCGCAACACGGAGGAAGAAGATCGGGGGACGCTTTCAGTACTCGGCTCGACTTCGTCACGCACTCTCTACGCAAAAGAAACATAGGGTTCGGTTGAAAATTTTCGCAGAACCTCCCCTATCTGGCGAGGTTTTCAGACTGCAATAAAGCGTCACGGACACGAAGGCCGACAACCACATATGCATATACATTCATACCCACATATCAATGCCGAGTCTATTACTACCACATATACCACTTTAGTTGTTTCACGGCGTTACCTTTGCCTTCACCGACGGCGAGAATGGTCGCAGGAGGGCGCGGCAAGGAGAGCACAGCCAGGCGAGGGTGGTCGCCGGAGGGGGCGCGGTCAGAGGCCAAGGCCCCTCTTCTCCTTCCCCTTCCCTTCCTCTTCCCCTCCTCTTCCTCTTCCCCTCCTCCTTCCTGTTCCCCTCCCTCTCTTGCTCAGCCGGATGGGAGGCGTGGGAGGCGACGAGGCGCGGCTGGCCGGATGGACGGGAGGGAGGAGGTGACGGGCGCACGGACGCCGAGGGACGGGGGCGCGCGGCGGGCGGCGCCGCGGCGCAGTACGGCCGAAAAATGGAAGGCGAGGAGGGAGGTGACGCGCGGGCGGCTCGATGGAGGTTCTTGGCGCGGCCGGTCGGGACGGCGGCGCCCGACGGCGGCCTAGCGTGGCGCGGCCAGACGGGCGAAGAAGATGGGACCGGGAAGCGCGGCCGCCCGGATCGACGGCGAGGGAGGGAGGAGGCGCGCCCGCCCGGATGGACGGCGAGGGAGGGAGGTGGCGCGGGCGGACGAACGGGCGAGGACGGAGGGGGGGGCGGGCGGACGTACTATCACATGTGATATATGTCCTGGGTTTCAACCATGATTTCAGTGGCGTCGATGAAACCTTTACGAAATTTTTTTTCTCATGTCTAGGCATATGATACCACAATAACTGAACAAGTTTCAGGATTTTTCAACCGTTTGCATTTTCTATGATTAAAAAACTAATCACCCGCAAGTGAATGGTCATGTTCCGTTAACAATATGTTCGGGGTTTTGGGTCTATCCTGGATGAGGCCTCACATTGCACTCCACGATTATGAATCGCATTTTTGGCTCATGCACGCACTCTATTCGTATGATTTCAGTTCAAATCTGACTTATTCAATAAAATTCAATTAAAAGGAATAAAATCAAAATATATACTAAATAGTTTTGAAAAATTCTCAAATTTCAACATGACCTATGAGACATTGTATGAACCCCACAAAAAAAATTTGGATCCAAAATTCAAAAAAAAAATCATAATTTCACCGAGCGACCAGGATCTGGCGCTCGGTAGACAGGGTTTACAGAGGGTCCTGCTATCTGGCCCTTGGTGAAACTACCAACATCTACCGAGGGTCTAACGTACGCCCTCGGTAGAGTTGACGGCATAGGCTGCGTGGGATGCTGCCGGACGCCGGGGCGTTAACAACACCGAGGGCGTAAGTTTGCGGAGGGATGGCTCTCGGTGACGTTGCGTTCTACCGAGCGTCTCTTGTTTCCGAGGGATCGCCGCTCGATGAACACTAAACCTACCGAGCCTGTGGTCACCGGCGAGGGGCTCTCGGTGGAGGGTCACCACCGAGGGGTTTTATTCCACCGAGCGAGGTTCTCGGTATTATCGTATATGTACCCAGCGCTTATTTAGGGGCGCTCGGTACACGGTCTGGCGCTCGGTGGAGGCTGACTGTGCGGTAGTGCGAGGTCACGAGACGGACGATGACGCGTCTGCTCGCTCGCTATCAGCGATCACATGGCTATCGATAATATGGCAGTCTGGCCGGTGATGAGATGGAGTAGATCTTCCTGCTCCGGCCAGTTGCTACCGGGGAGACCCTGTGTAATTCGGTGAGTAATACACAGACCATATCTTGAGAAGACGAGTGTTAGGAGGCTAGTATTTTCTACTGGGTGATATGTTCAAATTCTATGCAGTCATGTATGTCGCGGTTTCAAAAGCAAAAGCAACTGCACTACCAACCTTGTCCTCCGATCCTCACCAATTCAAGTGCAAGAGCTAGCTGACATCGATCCAACCCAAAGGACCAACCCTCTTTCTTCAACTTTAGTTTGCACGCACAGTCTCTGAATGCTAGTATAGCATAGCATAGAGATCCGGATGAATTAATTCAAGTACAAATAAGAATGACACGCTGCTTCTTGTGTGCCTGATTAATCTTGTTTCGCTAATTAACTGATCTGATGTCCTCCTGCATGCTTAGGTCACTTTTGCATGCGAGTATTGGTTTGAATTCACACTCTAGCTCCGGTTCATCATATGCCTACTTAACTCCGTGCAGTGAAGTGTCCTACACTAGCTACCCTCCCCTCTCTCTCTCTCTACTCCACCTCAGTCTCCACTCACACAACTCTTTACTTCCTCTGATACTCTGAGCGAAAAAGGGAAGGCAGTTGGCCACTATACAAGCAGAGCCGGAAAACCCTTGGACGCTGCCGGCCTACTCTGCTAGCGTCCCAGACCGAGATATATATAGGAGAGGCTGCTAGCTGTGACTACGGGTGGTACTCTGGTGGCCGGAGAGGAGTGGAGTCTGCTACTCAGTCTCTAATCGATCGATCCGGCCGGACGAGGGACGACGTTCATGGACGTCCCGGCAGGTGCAGGAGCGGCGGCGGCCCCGCCGGGGGCAGTGGTGGTGCCAGTGGCGGTGGCCGCGGCACAGCCAGCAGCAGGTCCGGCGCCCAACTGGACCAAGCGGCGCGTGAGGTGGGCGCAGGCGCTCGTCGTCCTGGGCTTGACGGCGGCGGCGCTGGCGATGTTCGCCTTCTCATCCCCACAGCGCAGGTACTGATCTATCCATCTGCGTCTGGGATTTATTCCGATTATCCATCCTTCATTCTAACAACGCTGCACTGCAGGGGGCCTGCGCGCCGACGGCTGAGGAGGAGGCGGCCCTGCGCGCCGCGGCGGAGGACCTGCTGGTGGCCGCCGTGGCGCAGCTCCTCGGGGCCGCGACGGCCATGCTGGTGCCTTCATATCTGTTCACGGTCATCGCCACCTTGCTGGGTTGGCTGACCGGCTTCAGCGCCGGCGATGTGGTGTGGCTGCTGTTAGCCTGTCACGACCATATCCACGGCGACCACCTGGCGTACTACTGCATCTTGGTCGCCATGTTCATCGTGGCGTTTGCCGTCGGCTCCATAGTCCCCCTTGGTGACCTCTGCAGTTTATAGCTAGCTAAGTACGCAGATCTAGCATTCTAGCTAGTTCACATCCATCTACGCAGATCTAGCATTCTAGCTAGTTCACATCCATCTATATATCATCCTCACTGCTCTGTAGTACATCGATCGCCTATATTGTTGGTCATTCTCACTAGGTGCACTGCATTAATTGCGCGCACCACACCTCGACTATCTAGCAAGATTATTAGCTGGAGTACTTTTATGGTTAGTATCATGGATCTGAGTATCCTATGAACTTGCAGTACTAGTTTAATTTGGTCTTAATATATGGCATGTTTTTTCGTCTTCTAATAAGTTCTAAGTGATTAAGTAAAATTATGTACACTATATGATATGTCTCCTCATTATTACGTGATTAGTTAAGGTGTGGTAGCCGTGATGTAGATTTGTGTGTTATGTATCAGTATATCCCACCGTCTTGCAAAGTGCATGTGTCGCGATCCAGTTGCGGTTGTTGCTAGATTTTACTCATCACATGATCACATCCAAGTCTTGCTTGATTAAGGTACTTCATAGGTCCAACAATGCACATTGTGATCCACCTGCAACTATAAGTGTGTTTTGTATCGAGAGCTGCATTTTGTTAGGTTTCACCTGAAATTTCTTGTCAACTTGGGATTCAGTATTGATCATATATATATAAACTGTGTCAAGTTATTATCTAAAGTACAAAATGTAGCTAAGAGTGGAGTCTAATACTGGGAAATTCAAAATTTTCTGATAAAATATAAAAAGAATTCTGAATAAAATATACAATTTGCGCTATAGAGTTTAAACTCAATATATCCTTGCTAGCTAGTTGTAATTGTTCTATTAGTCCTTGTTAGCTAGTTGGAATTGGCTAATGAATTGACAATTAGCCACGCTGCCCACGGACACGAGCTAGGCTAGGGATCTGTTTGGATACATAGGCTACTCCTAGACGATTATCCAAACGAGAGGCTAATACTAATAGTCTACCTATTAGCTCTCTCGGCCTGTTTGAATGGACTAGAATTAATTTGTAGCTACTATAGATTGCTTGCCTATGGAATTCAAACAGACGCTTATCATGTTAGCTACTAAATAATGATGATAATAGTGATTTACATCATGTATACATACGTACATATAGGATCCCTAGGAGTGAAATTCTTTTCTAAGTATTTAGTTAAAGTTTATTTAAGCACATTACCTCAAAAATAAGAATCATATTTTATTTTCAAAACGGATAAAGTACATCGAAGATCCTCTGCGGGCCAAATCCACAGTAACAATTACACAAAGATTTATATTCGCTTTCCGGCACCGGTGAACTACACGAGCCGTTGGTGTATGTGCATGCGGTCCAGTTCGGATCGGAGCAGCAGTGCTTTTGCTGCTTGGCACGGTACATTGAACTTCATGGGCACATGCATGCCCACTCGATCGTTTTTCACCGAGCAAAAATTGCCTCATTTTTGCAATAAGCAACACAATCATACTACGTCCTCCTGCCTGCATTTCTTGTCGTCCAAAGACAAAGTGAAACGACGAGAACGACGGCTGTGGGGTGTGTGTGCGGCTGTGCTCGGGGCCATCACATGGTGTGCCGTTGCTGTTTTGGGATGCATGCCAAGAGGACGCGGTTGCCATGCCTCTCCCAGCGGCGGATGCGCAAATGGTAGTTGTAGTAGTATAATGCTAGCTGCTAGCTGGACGTTTCATATATGTGTGTGTTCAATCTAATGATGATATTACCAAGGTCCTCAGAAGAGCCAACGGGCTGGTGAGCTACCTTTAAGAGCAACAGAGAAATGAAATTAGCCGATGAGACGCAGAAATGTTCGTGTGTGTTCTATATATATCAGTACGTGTATCTCACCGACATGCAAATAATGTGTCCAACAATACACATTGTGATCCACCCTGTAACTGATTAAGTGTTCTATATATATAATTATATATATATGGATCAAGCTTGCATTGTGTTGGGTTTCACATGAAATTCGTTGTCGACTTCAAGTGGGATTCAATATTGATCACATATCCAACACAATGTAGTATATATGCATTGCCTGCTGGCCACCTGATTTTTTTTGAAAGGTCAGCTGAAGATTTGCGGAATTATATTAGGACACTCACAATGCATACTTTACCATAGGGTCTAAAACTATTTATTATCTTGGGTAACATGGACTTGGAGTCCAAATAAGACTTGAAGTCTTATTTTCCCCCCTCTCTCTTCAATAAATATATTGTCACATCAAAGAAAGTCTGCATTGTGAGTGCCCTTATATATACACTCCAAGTTTGACTAAATTATAAGACATTTGACTATTTTACCCCAAGTTTGACAATTAGTCTTATTCAAACAATTTATGCCTTCTTTGTCGGCACCTCCAAGTTGTGTGGGGCCAAGGAGTTGTGGCGGACCTTATTCAAGCTTGCATTAATTGTGTTGGGTTTCACCAGAAATTCGTTGTCAACTTCAAGCTAGTGGGATTCAATATTGATCATATATCCAACACAATGCAGTATGTATTGCCTGCTAGCCACCTGATTTGTTTTCATAGGTCGGCAGAAGATTTGCAGAATTATTTTATACTCCAAGTAAACTTATTAGTAGAGATCAGTAATCGACTATGGTGAGCTAGCTTTAAGTAGCGAACTTAGAGCAATCGCTAGGGGGCCCTACTCAGGTCCCAATAGCTAAATATAGGGTGCGAGATCAAAAAACCAACTCCAACGGGGCCCCTACTCGGATCTGAAATTTGTTGGCCCAACAAATTCCACCCTCGAACCAAATTTGTTGGGTCTAGGCGGAGCGGTTTTTTACACCTAGGTGCACATACATGCTTTGTGGACCACGAGGATACGCATTGTGATCCGTGCTGGCACACTTTCCGGAAGCGGTGTGCATTGAGAAGTGTGCTAGCACCGGATCACAATGCGTATCCGGTGGTCGAGCATGGGTGCATATGCACCCAGGTGCACACTCGGGTCTAGGCGAGCCCAGCTTCGCGACGGAGAACCTCGCTGCGCCGCCGTTTCGCTCGCTCCCTCTACTTCCTCGCTCGCCACCCGTGAGTGGCTTCCTCGGCGGCAGCTCGGTGGCCCCCCCCTCAAAAGGCGGCGTCGGCCCCTCCTCAACGGCGGCGAGGCCCCTCGGGCGGGCGTGGTGGAGCCCCTCCCCAGCGGCGGCGAAGCCCCTCGGGCGGACCTCGGCGAGCTCCACCCCACCCCCACCCAGCGTAGCACCCCACGACCACCTGCAAGCACGGGCGGCGCATCTATCCCGGCGCCGGCCTCCCTCGCTTCGCCTCCCTCCACCGAAGTGCCGGTGTCCCCTCCCTCGGTATGGCTTACGCCCATGGCGGCTCCCTGCTCCACCACTCGTGTTGAGAGGATGAGGGAAAGAAAGACATGGCTCAATGAGCGTAGGTCCCACATGTCATTGGATGCTGATATGCATTTGGGGGCCTTTTGTTTTGGGGCTACTGCTGGAGTTGTAAACAGTTTTGGGCCAATAAAAGTAGGGGTCAGCACCCAAATGAAAAGTAGGGGTTCTGTTTTTTGGGGCTATTGTTGAAGTTGCTCTTATATATGCTGCAAGAGCATCCAATTTTCAAGATACTAAAACTTCGTTACAAAGTTTTAAAATGGTAAGGCCGGCCATTGGCCCGACCCATTCAACACAAACACTATATGTGTCCTGCATTTTTCTCCCTTTGTTGTATGTGTACGTAGTCAATAGTCAACCTAACAAGCAAAATATGTATTAAAAACAGTAGTACTAATCATCAACATGGAATTTTAAATAGAAATCATTTCATAACTCTCATATATGGTCTCACTTCAACTAAACTATGTATGCAGATTTCAGAGCATTCAATAATATTGATAGATCGTTCATGCTATATTCAACTACACACCAAAACCCCACTACAGTGAGTCCGTGACCACCAAGTCCTTACCACTCCTCACTTTCCCACCCCTCACGTACTGATCAGTTCACTCGCTGAGCCACCCATCATTGCCAGTCTGCCACAGCGCCAGTACGCCACAACCACTCCTCGTCCTCTCCACAGCGACCAGGCGCGCGGCCATGGCGACCCGCTCGCCGTGGGACTCGGAGCTCTTCCTCCTGGCCATCGTCGGTTACCTCGCGTTCAACCTCCACCGCGCCATCATGCAGAGCCGGGACGGGGTCGAGGCGGCCTTCTGGATCGTCTCGTACCTCCTGCAGTACAAGCTTTTTCAGATCCATCCGCCTCTACGCGCTCTCGCTGCCCGGGTCGCCGGAGAGGTGCAGGACCAGGGACTCCGCGGTGTTCCTCGCCGTCTGCCTCCTCTTGCTCCACTCCTGGAAGGTACTCTTCACCTGGCTTGTGTTCGCAGCCATCTTCGCTGGCTTCTTCCTGCTGCTCTCCGTCTGAGGAGAAGATGAAGTGACAGATCATGCATGCGAGGATCGATGGCAAAAACTGCTGCTGCGGCTGGCAGTGTGTGGCTAAGTTCTATGCACTAGTTATGTGTGTGCTGACGACTTGGTGTATTTGCTGTTTAACTAGTAGTAGTAGTATTGTTTGAGCCTTGTGGAGAACTTAAATGACTCCGCGTTGGAACTAAGCTAGCTAGCTAGCTATAGCAGTATGCATTATTTCAGCTAAATTAATCTCTACACTCCACCTTGGATCGAGTCACTACTACTAGTTCAGAAAAGTACATTATTGCAGTAATTGATCAGTATTTCGAGTTGCATTTCGTTGATTTCATTTGAAATGTCCTTTACAGTTATACTGTATATCATATTTTACTGGGTATATATGTGAACTGTGAAAATGCAGTTATAACAAGTTACCTACGTCTACCTCCGGTTCACCACTAGTTGGAAGATTACGGTTCCCTTTGGTCGGGCTTTTAGCTGCTTTTGCTTTTGCCAAAAGCCCAACCAAAGGGGTCAAAAGCCAACAACATCTTTTAGCAAAAGCGGCTTTCATTCTAGTGTAAATGCAAAAGCACATCGACCCTGCTTTTGCTGGCTTTGGATGGACAAGTTGGAGAAAATTACCCACGCCACCGGTTATGATGGGGGCAAATAACGTTTCGATCTTCTATTCTCCCATCCGTCGCCCCATTCCCCGTCCCCCGCCGGCGCGCCATGGAAGGCGAGCCCCATCCCGTTCGCCCGTCCCGGAGGCCGGCTCGTCCCTCACCGGTGGGCGCTCCTCGCTCCCTCACGGCGAGTGCCTCCATCCCTTGGCTCTAGTGCAGGCAGCCCGAGCCCCTCCCTTTTTTCGGGCGAGATCGGGCGACCGGGAGCTCGAGGTAGCCGCGGCGCCCAAGATCGGTCGCGGCAGGGTGCTTGAGCTCTGCCGCCCGCGCCGCGATTCCGGTCGCCCCCGGGTGGGCTAGCTCCGCCCATGGGGGCGGGCTCCGGCGGTCGGCGAGACCTCTCCCCTCCCCGGCGCATCTCTAGTCCCGTGCTCAAGCCCTCCCGTGCGTGACATGGGAACCAAAGGGAAGAAGCCGACATGCGGGACCTGCTTGTCGTGACAGCAAAGCTTCAACAGACCACAACTAGTGAACCAAAGGGGTTTTTAACTCTCTCACAGTTGCTTTTACAAAGTGCTTTTTGTAAAGCCACAACTCACATTTGCTTTTTCAAAAGCCACGGCCCAACCAAACACACACCCTACATATATGTGGCACAACAATATATACATGAACTAACCAGGTGGCTAGCTTGTAGTTTTGAGATATCCTATGTATATGTGTCACTTGTATTTTTCCTCATCATATTGTTCGTTACTCAGATGGTCAAAACTCACAATGCATTGTCTATATACATACTTTTGCAAAAATTCTCACACTACTCTTATTCGATCTCTAAAACCATCCCATAGGGCCAAATAAGTACGTAGTACTAGCTAGAAAGGGTATCGATGAGTACCGTTGGTACAATGTGACACGTAGCAATATAGTATCTTAGTTTAGTTTTCTTCAAGGTATGTACAATATGACACGTAGCAATATAGTATCTTAGTTCACTTTTCTTCAACTTGCTCGATGGAACCGAGCATTTTTCCAATTTCATATATATGTCCACTAATTACCACCTCAAAACTTAATTTTCTTTTAGTTATTAACCTCTTTACCTCTTTTGTTGTAAAAAAAAAAAACCTCTTTACCTCTTTTTTTTTTTTGAGGGGTACCTCTTTATTACGAAGTACTGTAGATTCTCGTGGGTTGGTGGGACTGTGACCGACATCTGGGCTGGGCCTCACAACCCATGAAGATGTCGGGCCTAGTCGCTTCAAGAGCCCACCACGGCCTTTCATGACGATCTGGCCAGCGCCGACTCCGTCCGTCTTCTTCCCATGGTGTGGAAGTGGAAGTAGAGACGACTCCCAGTCGCCGCCACTCGCTGCGCCGCGCCGCCGCCGCGCGAGCGAAACCCCAGCCCAGGACTCCAGGAGAAGAGGCAAGGAGCCAGAGCGAGCGGGAGCCGGGAGGGAGAGAAGCAAAGAGCCATGGCGAACCCTCAACGCTCCTTCCACTCCGACCCTTGGCTGCTGCTCCTCGCCGCCGCCGTTTACCGCCTTCTCCGTCGCCTGGCCAACGGCGAGCGCCTCGCCGACGTGGTCTTACACGATGTCCACTTCCTGGTACTCATCGTGAGCGTGATTTGGAACCGCCGCTCCCGGCCGGGCTCCGCGGCACGCTGGTGGTCCAGCTTCGCCAGCTTGCTCGCCATCTCCTCCTTCATGTTGGCCATCGCATGGATTTCGGTCGGCCCCCCGACTCTGGAGGCCGTCATCTGGGGCACCGTGGCCTTCGGTGTCGTTTTCTTAGTCTGCTTTTTCTTCTTTATTAACTCTACTGCTATAGCTCGGGGAAGTGATCGTCTTTGATCTGTTTAGTGTTAGTGAAACTGGATCTGGGAAGTAGTATGACCCTCGTGTTCTGCACGCAAAGGAATTGAAGTATGCAAGATGCCGTTTTTGCTGTATTTTTGTGGCGTATAAAACCACACTAATACATTTGCACACTATATGAATGAGAAAGATTGTTGAAATGTACAAGGTTGTGAGCCTGTTCATGTTTTACTAGGGGATGGAACCAATCTGAATATCTGTTCTGATGATCTAACTAGTGCATAGTGTTTGCAGACATGAAGGTAGTACGATGCTCCACTGATATGTTATCTTTTAATTGTATATCTGTTCGCAATCTCTCTGCGCAGGAAGTCTATGTCGTCTGTCATCTGTGATAGGCTAGCTCACAATGATGAAATGAAATGCTGAATGTTGTATGTTCTTTGTTTTGTTTTGCCAGCTTGCTCAGATGGTTTAATTTCTCTCACCTGCTATACCCCGAGGTGTCTAACAGTAACTAGGTGCATATACATGTATGCTTGTTGTTTAATCTGGCCGATCTGTTGTTTAAAAATCTTCCTATAAGCTAGCAGCTATGAGAAGTCATTTATCTGTTGTGCATTTCAGCCGAAATTAATATCTTTACCATCTACCTTGTAGCCAATGGTTCAAAAAAAGTACATTGCAGTAATTGATCAGTGTATTGAGTCACATTTTCCTGATTTTACTTGAAATGTTGTTCTATATTATCTGAAACCGTACCATAGGACCCACTGGTGCATTCTTCGAAAGGGGAGCGCCATTGGTGCATACCACTATCTCATTCTTCAACTTGCTCATTGGAACTATGTTCCATAATGTTAGTACAAATTTTCATATAATCCGTTGGTCTGGTGATACACATTAGTTATTTAGCCCAATCTGAATGTCAGGCATCACTTGCATGTGAGATGACTCAAGTTGCTTTTCATATGTCCAAGATGCACTATGTGAACCACCTCATATCTATGTTTTTATCCAACTGCATCTGTATGCTGATTTCACCTGAAAGTAGGTAATTACTTTCCAGTGATTAATCAATGTTTCATATATCCATTTATGTATTCTATGGACCACCTGAATATAGTGTTATGGTGGAACTTAATTTATTTTGTCGGCTTGATATGAAACTAGTGTTATGGTCACCATGTAATCCCAACGTGATGTATCCACTTGCAGTGGTTAGGTTTTTCGAAACCCGGTAACTGTTTGGTTACCGTTGCTTTTGTATTTTCAACTTTCTTCCAGTGATTAATCAAAAAAACATATATCCAAATGGGCGTGGTCAAAAAAAAAAAAAAAGAAACTAGTGTTATGGTGGAACTGCTCTCCATCTGAGAAGATGTGACTTAGTGTCACATCGTGCGAGAGGATGATGCAACAACTGCTGCTGCTGGCGGTGTGGCTAAGTCCTATGCACTCTAGCTATATATGTGGTGCTGACTTGATGTGTATGCATATGGTGTAATCTAGTAGATATGTTGACTCTATAGTAGAATTGTGTGATCCCTTGTGGAAAACTTAAATATGAGATGTCATTTATCCGATTTCTTTTGCATTTCAGCTAAAATTAATATTCTACTCACTTAGTCAGAGGTATATATATGTGTCTCATGTGATAGGATAAATAATGAAAATTACACCGATCGATATTTGAATGTGTTCTTGTTTAGTGTGCCTTGTAAGTTTGTAACTTGTCAAGCTCCCTGAGATATATGGTCACTCGATCGATATCTTGAAATGAATCTTAATTATTTCTTTATCTCTATGTATATCTATCATCCGATTTGTGGGTCCCATTTGATGACAAAGGAGATCGATGGTGTATCTTAACAACCTTGTATTATTCCTACCTTCATAGTGTCTGGTTCAACATATTTTTCATCTTTTTCCAAAAAAACTAGGATTGGGAGGTCTATTGTTGGAGTTGCTCTTACTGCCAGCACCGTCCGCCCTAATCTCCCTTTGCGCTTTGTCGAACTGTTTTGGTGTTACTGTCCACCGCTAGTTCTAACCTTTCACCCAAGACCGAGATTGGTTTAGATTTTCTGTTTTATTAGAAAAGAAATCAGATCTTATCGTGAGAACCAACTAAAAGTGTCTCGATCTATAGGTGTATTAAGCTAGAAACAAGATCATTTTCGATAATGGGCAAAGAAGCACAGAGGCATGGAAAAGCTTTTTTTAAAGGAGTTTAGACTGGTGTGTATCAAGGCCAAGCCTGCAAAAAATCTGATAATTTGGAGAGATAGCTTCATAGATAGATGATGATACTTCTTTTTGTTTGGGCATTAATGCCTTGTACTTTACCCTTTCTTTTTTCCTTTTTTTTTCACATAACCTTCTTTCATTTAATAGAAAAAAAAAAAAAATAGGTAGGGGCTCCCCTGGTCAAAAATCATTCATATATAGCATCTTCCTAAGACACACATTTTATAAGATGGGAATTCAAAAGTGTCGGTGTGGCAGTATTCGAGAGAGGGCCTTCCTAATTAAGTTAGGATTTTGTACTACCGGATAAAAAATAGGTACTCCCTCCATTCCAAATTATAAGTCACTTTGACTTTCTAGGTTCATCCATTTAGTTATGTATGTCTACATACATAATCTAAATGGATGAAATGAAAGTCAAAATCTCTTTTATAATTTGGAATGGAGTAGTAACTAGTAGGGCGTGCATGACACCATTCTTTTCTTTTCTATAGCTGAACTATATATACTCCTTTTGTCTCAGAACAAAAAATCGTTTATATATAAAATGAGTTTATCATGCATGAAAGCATGTTCAACAATCTCTTTTTATTTATTAATAAAAAGTCCTAAGGGGTACCCCTCTTGTTTCCCCTAAAAAAAATAGATGTTCAGCTATAGGACACAAAGTGATCACGAAATTTTAATTTTTACAATTTTAATTTTATTTTGCATTTTACTGTAGCTGAAGCACAGGATGGTAGCAAAAGCTTTCACTGACTACCGGAAGCAGGTCTCCCACCACTCCTGCCTATCAGACAAAACCCCCAACTCTCCGTCTCCACCGCCGCCACCCCGATGGCGGTGCCTGATCCCTCCGCAGACCCCGCTGTGGCTCCGGCGGCGGCCGCCCTCGCCCGCGCCGTCCCCTGGACCATCTTGGCGATCCTCCTCTTCCGCACTGACCCTTCCATGCTGATCCTCGTCACCGCCGCGTGGCGCCTCGCCCGCCGCCTCGCCCACGGCGGCCGCCTCGCCGACGTGGTCTTCCCGGACCTGAACATCATCGTACTCGTCCTCATCGTGCGGTGGGCCCACCTCTTCCCGCGGGGCTCCGCGTCGCACCGGTGGGCCAGGTTCGCCTTCTGGGTTGCCGCCACCTCCCTCACCTTGGGCATGGCCTGGGGTTTGGTCGGCCCCCGGCTCTGAATCCGGTCTGGGTCATTTCGGTCTTCAGTGTCTTCTCCACACTCTACATGCTCTTATTTCTCTAGGGGAAGATCTCATCGCATCTGATTACTGCAACCGGAAGTAGTGCGATCGATGATCTTGTTAGTAGTGTGAGATGCTTGGTGTGCACTGTCTGGCTTAATTCTCTGATGCTAGATGCCGTTTTCTGCTGTATGTTTGTGGCCTGTTATGCCTAGAAAACCAACGATACGTTTGGGCATTGTGAGCCATGTGGAAGATTGATGGATATCTCTTGTGCTGAACCAATCCATGGGAGCTAATGCACCTGAAAATCATGTGAATTTCACCTGAAATTAGTAGCACCCTGATGTATAGATGCGAAATTCAGAGCTCTGAATGAATTGCGTTGCAATGTGTGCTTTCGCCTGAGTTTGCTCATCATTCATGTGCTTGCTGAACTGCTGTGCTGATTCAGGTAGTAGCGGTCGACCGACGATCGAACCTGCTCTTGTTTTACTAGCAGAACCTACCTGGTCTGATGATCTATCTGACTGGTCTGCACTGTTAGCAGGCACACACAGCTGGTACAATGGTTGATGATGCATGCACCCTGTGTCTGCTTATTTAGTCGCCACCTCCCAGTTATTTGTGCACATATGAGATATGTTGTGATCATATGCCTGATGAAATGCATTGTGTTGGTCTCGCAGGAATTTACTTGTCCTGTTCATCGGTGAGCGCATAATTCTAATCTGACTATAGTTCAGTTTTTATGTGGTTAAAAAACTATTATAAGGTCAAGATATTAGAGACCTAGCTGGTACAACCTGAGAGCTTAATTCTTTAATCGATTCAAGTTCAAGTTGCTATACACCATTAGTAATTATGAATCAAAACATATATGCATTTGTAATTGTGTGTTGCACCTTCCTGTTGTGCTTTCAAAACATAGGAATTTACTTGTCCTGTTTTTCGTTTGCATTGATCGTAAGCAAACACTGTAACGTGTCAGCTTCCTGAGATGGTTACATCGCCGTTGCACGGCAACAGTGCAGTGCAGCAGTAATCTCATCGTCTACAGTTCTACACTCCAAAGAGGCTCCCGGAGTCCTGGTTGCATAAGGAGGGCCGTTGCATAGCATGGTGTGCACCGGATGGGCAGTTTGACGAGGCAGAGTTGCAGGAGCCGTGGTTTCCAGCAGGGCAGGCATTAGGCAAGTCATGAAGTCAAAACAACGAAACTATCGGTCTTATGACAATAGTGAGCCACTACGTACGCTACCTTCGTTGAAAGAATGCAATTCTAAGTTTAGTCAAAAAAATACTATCAACATTAAGTACTCCATCCGTCCCTAGATGTCTATCGTGTACTCTTCTCAAGAAAAAAACATCAATTAAATATATACTAAAAATATTAATATTTAGTACATACTTAATATCATTAGAAAAATCTTTAAATAGATACAAATGTTGTGGGCATTTCTATAAACCGAGTCAAACTTGTGGCACGCACACACCAACGGCGACCGACAAAAGTAACGGAGAGAGTATATATTATAAAATATATTTGACAGTAAGTTTTATAATATTTAATTGGTATGCTAAATATTTCTTCTCCACAATTTAATTAATAAATTAGCTTCTAGAGTTATACTTCTCCAGTCTCCCTGACTCCCGATCAAAGAAAAACCCCATTCCCCATTACTCTCCAGTCTCCCTCCGCCGCCGCCCTGATGGCGGACCTTGCTGATCCCTCCGACCACCAGCCAGACCCCGCGCTGCCGGCGCCCGGCCGCGCCCGCCGCTTCCCTGGACCACCGTGGCGATCCTCCTCTTCCTCGCCGGCAACTTCGTGCTCAGCGTCCGCCGCGTCCGCGGCGACCGTGGCGCGCTGGCCTTCGTCGGCCTCTCCCACCTCAACCTGCTCGGCCTCTTCTACGCCACCCGTCGCTTGGAGCTCTCGCCGCCCGGGTCGGTGGCCCGCGGCCGGGCCACCCTCGCCGTGTGGCTCCTCACCACGACGCTCACGGCCGGCTTCACCTGGAAGCTTGGCACGATGCTGCCCCTCGGCTTGGCGACCCTGGCGTGGGTGATGGCCGCTGCCACCGTGCTCTGTGGGTTTCACCTGCTGTTCGTCCGTGGCGACAAGTGAGTGAGTGAGCTCGTTCTCTTCATGATGCTGCGCAGTTCTGCCTTGATCGTGTCTTATGGTAAGAAGAATATCGATGTGGAGTAACAGAGTAACCCTGAATTCTGAACCCTGTATGAATCTCTGATGCGCACCATGAGCCTTGCGCAATATAAATAAATAAGGTCTCGAATTTGGGTTGAAGTTGAAGTGGACCGATACATGAGAGTGATTTGAGGTCGTCTTTTCTTCTTAATTCAATCGCTTTCACCTTTCATCAGCGTTTTAAATTATAGGCTTCCTCAAGATTGAGGCTATCATCTCTTTAGAAAAACAGACCAACATCAGATTCTTCATTCAAAGCAAAAGTCAGATGCTGGATAGAAAGGGAACCCTTCCTTCGATGTAGATCCCATATCACCACAATATGTATTAGCTTTCGATTTGGTTCGTCTGGAATTAGTCTGTGCAAGATCTCGGGGCATCTTAGGGATGCATCTTGAGTTGGCATGGACTTGGGTGTGGATCGAGGAGTCAAGATGGCAACGGGTAAATACCCGACGGGTAGTGCCCACCCGTACCCGCACCCGCCAGGAGTAAATCTTACCCGTCGGGTTACCCGTATCCGCATGTGGGTAGGAAAATCATTCCATACCGTACCAGCGCGGGTAAATTCTACCCGACGGGTAACCCGTACCAGCGAACATACCCAGTATGACATATGAAATGCTTTATAAATTCAAATATTTAATAAATATTAGGTCAATATATGTGCACAAAAGCAAATCTAACATCAATTAGCAACAATACTAGTGTTATATATGTAGACTTTAGTTGAATTGGCTCAAATTCTAGTGTTATATGGGCCAAATTTATTATGATTTTAGTGATATATGCGGGTATTTATTACCCACGGGTAGACGGGTATGGGTAGCATACACCCGCACCCGTACCCGCGTACCCAATGGGTAGAAGATTTCTTCCAATAACGTACCCGCGGGTAGAAAAATCATTCCATACCCGCATCTTTATCGGGTAAAACCCGTCGGTACTCGGGTTTCGGTACCCGTTGCCATTTTGAATCAGGAGGGTTCTGTTGGCAAATGGTCACAATCACAATGATTCTGTCGAACAACTCTGCAAAAGGATGCACCGAAGCAAAGATCCAAGAAGGCCCTTTTTTCCTATAGGCACTCAGCTCCTGTAATCAGATCATGGGCACGAAGTAGTACAAAGGAAAACATCCTTGGCACATTTTTATTTCAAAAATGTTTTCTTTTCTTTAATGTACTCGATGGAGCTGCCAAGCCAGCATAATCCAAGAACATTTAGAAATTGTTATTTACAGAACAAGGTCCTTGTAGCCTTGTTTAGATTGCTAAAATTTCTAACATTTTTTCTCACTTTCTCTCCATCACATCACATTAAATACACCAAAAGACATATGTTTGGAGTATTAAATGTAGGTAAAAAAATAACTAATTACACAGTTTAGATATACATTGCGAGACGATTTTTTTAAGCCTAGTTACTCCATGGTAGGATGATATTTACCACTAACAAGCTAAAGCGTGCTACGATTATGCGATGTGACATTCGGTTACAAATTTTAGCCATCTAAACAAGACGGATTACTGCACTGCACTGGCTCTTGCTGATGACAACTAGAGCTGGAGAGGTCGTTGTCAATAATAACGGCAGGGCAATAGTGAACTACTAGCTAGTTTCTTGGAAAGAATGCTATTCTAAGGTCATGTTTGGTTCATAGGGACTAAACTTTTTTTAGTCCTAGGGACTAATAAAAAAAAGTCTCTCCAAGAGAGTCTTTTAGGGACTAATAGAGAAAAGTCTTAAAAAATCCCTCCTGTTTGGTTTGGTAGGAACTAAAAGTGACTTTTTGTCCAAAGGACTAAAAAGTCCCTAAAAAAAACATGGTCCATACAAAATTTTCTTACATTTGATCAGGTTTATATAAAAAGATACTATCAACATTAGAGACTTTAAATACACATACTATAAAATTATATTTCACGATAAATTTAATATTATTTGATTGGTATATGATAAATACAAAAAAATTATATATTTTTATCGACAAGAGCATTGCTTTTTTTTGAGAAGTCGACAAGAGCATTGCTTATCATTGTATTAAGAAGAATTTTCTACCGACCCTAGGCTGGCTTGAAACGTGTTTGTTTCGTCTTCCCTTCCAAATTTGCCAAGAGACTAACACAATTGTGAATCGAAGCCGGCCCTTCCTCTATGGCCGTTCTAGCTCCCCCTTAGAGCAACTCCAGTGGGGGGCATGTAAATTTGGCCTCCAAAATATTATTTGCATGCTTCCAATAAAAAAATAAGGGCTCAAATTTACACTAGCTAAACTCTAGTGGAAAAAACAATCTAAGACCCTATATTCGGTGGGGCCCGCTTTGTCGACAAAGATGTGCCGAACAGGCGAGGAGCACGGCGCGTGTAAGCGACGCGCCCGCCGCCACATCGGGGAGGGAGATGGGGTGGAGCTCTTCACGAGGCCACGCCGGGGCGCCGGGCCGGGCGCGCCATCAAGGCAAGGCCGCGGGGGGACAAGGAGGTCGTCGGCGGCGAGGTGGATGCCGGCGTGTGCGGGCGCTTCTCCTTGTAGGCGTATCCTCGGCGGCGGCCCACGAGGGCGGCCGAGGTTGGCGGGCGATGGTGGCCAGCAACGGTAGAATTTGTGGAGGCGCCTGGTCGGTCGTCGGTGAGCGGGGCGTGTGGTGGTGGCGGCGTGCACGGCGCTGACCATGGCGGTCTTGAAGAAGAAGCCGGGCGAGCGCGTGCTGAGAAAGAGCCACGTGCTCATGGTCTTCATGCCTCCCCGGCGCCCGGCGAGGGGGCGAAGCTGCGGCACCCGCCGGGAAGACGGAGGCGTGCCGCCCGACGATGGAGGCCGGCGTCGCTGGCGCCCGGTGAGTGCGAGATTACTTGAGCGGGACGGGGAGGGAAGAGGAAATGTGAGGTGGGACCCACGGGTTAGGGGCCTCTTTGGATCTAGGGACTGAAACTATAATTTGGGTGGGCATGGAAAATGAGGGCTCATTTAGGAGTCCCATTGAAGTTGATTTTTTGACAAAGTCCCTAGAATCTAGGGTAGGGGCTCAAATAAGGGCTGGGTTGGAGTTGCTCTTAGGCGTACCACCGGGCTCTTTCTTATAAATATCGTACTTGCTTAGAACTGCTAGGCAATCAATCTCACCACAAAAAGGCTGGATATTTATGCTTGCGGGAAGAGAAAGATGGATTTGAAACTATACGTATTTTCAAGTAGTAAGCGCCACCACGCGAGACAAGCCAACGTTCGGTTTTCACCACATCGAAGATTTTCGTAAATAGAAAGATCTTGCTTTTCTTTTGACGGAGGGAAAAGTGATCCAATGTTGTTTTTGTAGACGCTATATGCAAAAACAAAGTCGGCATGGTTCGAGATAGCTCGAGTTGGTTGGGCATATGTGAGACATACCGTTTCCCTTACTAGAGCAGCGTCTCAATGAAGAGTTTCATTGCACTCTTTCCAAGACTACAAGATGAAATGAAACTCGGATGAAACACCCGTCAATGCAAAGTTTCATTCTAAAGTTTCATATGCATTTAATTTCATGACTCATAGAGAGTTGGTATTCATGCCAAGAGAGTTTCATCAAGATGAAACTTTTTCCCTTCTCTATCCCCAACGTTTCATGCAAAAAGTGTTCTTTTACTGACTTGACATTCTATTTAATGTGAATGAAACACCTACAAAACTTCCATTAAGACTGGCCTTAGCCGTCTAAACATTTCTTTATAAATTCTATCAGACTTAAGCTGATTGGCTTGGAACAAAGCTACAACTATAATTTTCCATCTAGGGTGGCTTGGAACAAAGCTACAACGACTGGGCTAGAAGTAATTTTAATTTTTCTAAGTATCTAGCTCAAAAATAAATTAATTATCATTTAATAAACCTTAAACGCTTTGACTATTTTTACTACGGTCCACGACAAGCTTCTCTCAGTTCCGGGATTTCCGGTCTTTCTTTATCGCAGATTTCCCGGTAGCTTCCCCAACCCCAACCCCAACCCTCGGCTCGAACTCCATCTGGGTTCCCCCAGATCGACCGCCGTCATCCCAATTTCTGGCCACCTGCCCCTATCTCTCGCACCCACAGCACCCCTCACCAAATTCATGCTGTTCCAATGGTGGATCCGTAGCTGCATCTTCCTTCCCAACCTCGGACAACTCCAGGCCGCAGTCCTCCGCTGCGGCAGCCGGGCGTCGGAATCGGCCCCACCTCCTCCCATGTCCGACTGCCCATTTGGCCACCTCGAGTAAGTGGCAAGTCCCCATCGCTCCTTTTTTTCATATTCCCATGTTTAGGGCCTTAATCAGCGGTGGATCTATCTTTTGGGGTTAATACTAGCTTAGGTTTTCACTTATTCAGTTGTTCTGTCTAGAATTGGTAATGGAGAGTATCTAAGGAAATAATGCAAAAAATATTTTCAATGTTGAGTAAATCTAGTGCACGACCATAGTTTCTGAATCATTGTCGGCACGTCTTCTTGTCCTGAATCGCAGTATTTGATTTCAGTTGCTTTTTACTAATACTCTCGTATCTTGAGGGTGCGGTCCTGCTATAAAAATACAAAATGTCATCTAGCCTTTGCATTTATCGCATGAACATTAGGTCAGTGCAAATGTGACAGATATTCTCCTCACGATTTGTTGTACTCCTGTGTTGTAGTTCATTCTGGTTGTCGTAGGAACAGAAGATCATGGCTTCTAGTTCTGTATTAGATTCATACCATGAGTTCTAAAACAAGCCTTAGTGTAGTTGCGGTCGCATTGTTATCAAACAAGAATGGATATGGTTGTTTTTCTGCCAACTGGACTACTGGGGCTCCTGTTAGAGACATCAATGATAGCACATAGAGCAAGTGCACTTTGTTCTGGTCTAATGGTTTTGCTGGTGATTTAAGATTTTGCTATATTAATTAAAATCTGAACCCTGTGTCTTCTCTTGTAGAACTTGATGATGGCAGCTGCAGAGTCTTTGTCTTGGTCAGACCTCCCTCCAGAGCTCCTGGGCCTTGTCCTTAGGTGCCTCCCATCCCTAGCTGATCGTGTTCGACTAAGAGCAGTCTGTCACCCGTGGTGCTCCAATGCCCGACTGCAGTCCCTGCCCCCTCCACTCCCGTGGCTAACCCTTCCTGATGGGACCTTTCTGAGCATCCCAGATGGTGAAATCATCCGAATGGTTGTACCAGATGATGCACACTGTTGTGGTTCCATTGACAATTGGCTCTTCCTAATGCAAACTGATGGAGGGTGCTCATTGATGAATCCGTTCTCAAAAGCAACACTGAACCTTCCTAAGCTAGCCACTGTTTGGCGGCAAGACTGGTTCAATGAGAGCACCCAACTTAATCCTCTGTTTTATAAGGTGGTAGTTCCCTCACCCTTGGACACCTCACCAGAATCGGTTGTTGCCGTGCTGATCAAGGATGATGGTAATTACAGTAGGGTTTGTATTTGCCAGCCACCAGTTGCTACCGACATGTCCAGAGGTGGGAGTATGGAACCGTCTGCACACTTGTGTGATGTTACATTCTTCAATGGGAAGCTGTATGGAGTTGCTTTTAGTGACAAGCTTCTTATGTTTGAGATTGGCTGTGACCTTGGCAATAAGCCGAAGATTTCAAACATCGAATGCATAATCAACTCAACGGATGATTATTTGCCTCACTTCTTGCCCAGAGAAGAGGTGTATATGATAAGGGAATATGTAGTTGAATGTTGTGACAGGCTGCTGAGGGTTATGCGATTTATTCGCAATGATTGTCCCAATTATAGAAGTCTTTTCTTCGAACATCATCGCACTGTTGGATTTACTGTCTTTGAGGCAGATTTTAGCACCAATCCTGGTATATGGAGACAGGTCAGTAAATTTGGCGGCCAAGCACTTTTTGTTGGCCAGCATTGCTCCAAGTCTTTTTCTGTTGAAGAGTACAACGGGATTCAAGAGGATTGCATATATTTCATGTGTGACTATCCTTGGCCAGATGAGCCTGGAGATCCTCTTCGTGACTCTGGCGTGTACAACATCAGAAATGGGATGATCACTCCATTGTTGTCAAAGAACGCACCAGTGCTGCAGCATAATGGTGCCCAGTGGCGTCCAACATGGATATTTCCTGCTGATCCTTATATAATCAAACCATCTTAGCTTTGTTAGTGTATTGGGATTATGTAACACGTATTATGTACTCTGAAATATTTTCTGATGTCTAGTTTGAACGTTAGTGATTTGTTGTTGAACCATAGTACTAATTATTATCCACTCTTCAGGACTCGTGTTATCGTGTATTATGTGCTCTTCAGGACTCGTGTTATCGTGTATTATGTGCATGAGCTATGCTTGGTGCTCGTATTTGTTTTTTGAGTTTAATTTTGGTACCTGAGCTGCCTGAACTTCTGCTGTTCTTTCATTTGCCTCGAGATTTCTGGTTTGTTTTATTAAGATGAGATTTAACATTTTGTTGCCATTGCTGAAATTAGCACCAGCAGCAAACTGACAAGACTGCTGATCATGGTTTGGTGTCTGCCTGATGATCACCCGTCATAGCTGTTTGGTAATTGTTTTGTTACTGATCCCGTGATTTTGGGGACTCTATTAGGTTTTTGGTTGCCTCCCTGGAGCTGCTGTTTTAAGGTCGTCAATTTTATTGGATTGACCAGTGCAGCTTCAGAGCGAATGTATCAGTTCTGTCACACCTCGGTTTAGTTTGTGTACATATTTGTGTTGACTATCAGTTAATAATCTATCTATATATATATGTTTCTTCAAAGAATCTAAATGTATATTTTTTTGGTCTGGATCTTGGAATTTTGATTGTTATATTAAACACTTCTGCATCTCAAATCCAGACGCAGATCCATTGTCAGTGCAATTCTTTGGGTGATATGTTGTGATATCTAACTGTTGCTGCAGTCGTCTGACCGCCATTTACTTTGGCCTCTCCTCAAGTGATATTGACGAAGCAAAGTCTAAGCAGACAGTTTGTTGTCGTAGGAGCAGTGTTCTAATTTTGACAAAAACATTATTTTTAACGAAATTTTTGAATGCTTATTTTTGCTGAACACCCATGCATGTGTTGACGTCAATGTCAATGTGGAATGGAGCAAAATCTCAAAAATCTTCGGGTCCTTCCTGCCTGGAAGGCGACGGAAATTTTCAAGCTGAGGCTGCTATTGGTAAATTCATACATGAGAGACCTGAATTTGGAACAAGTTCATGGAATAAAAATTGTTGTATAATTCTAATTCCACGACTTACGGCATTATTAAGCGGCAGATGTGCTCAAACTACTTGGTGATGTGCTTATTCGATAGCTGTTTTAGCCAGGACAGGTGGATTTTGCTCATCTGTCTTGGGGGGCCGGCTGCCCAGTCCCGTGCCTCTCTGATGGCTAGACCTCACCTTGCAGGGCAGACCAGCTCTCTCTCGATTCCGAGGCTTGCGCCTGGAGCGACCGGTGGCCACTCCCCTATTTCAATGTGGCGCCCAGTGCCCTTGTGGGGAACACACTGTACTTCTTGATTGACTTGGGCAGGAGAATTCTTGCGTGTGATCTGCCCACGGGAGAAACATTTGTGTCCTGCCTGCCTCCTGATTCTGTTGCGTGTGATCTTGTGCTCATGACAATGGAGGTTGGTACCCTGGGAGTCACATCAGGACAAGGGACCAGGCTCTTCCTCTGGTTCATATGGATATGGAGAGGAGTCCTGATGGGGACATAGTAGTAGAATGGACACGAATCAGACCAGAGCCATTGAGCTCGAGAAGCAGCTCCCTGTCAAGGCTTGGTTCATCTATCCTACTCCTCTTGGATTCTTCCCTGAGTCTTTTACTTCAACACATCACAGATGATGGGTTGTTCAGCATTAATTTAATGTCGGACCAGGTGAAAAAGGAACTCGAGAACAACGAAATTTGTGTGATAAGAGTTGTTCCCTTCATGAGCTTCTACACTCCAGGTATATAATTTTGCTTGGAACTTGTCAATATGGACTGTGCCCATGATATTGTGTGTGGTCAGTGAGTTTATGAAAGATAGATATACATGCCAAGCACTGTTACTCCTACTTTTTATTTTAGCAATTACAAACCATCCTTAACACTATCAAGCCAAATTTATTCATCAGTTACACATCTTATTATGATAGGCATTCGGTGTGGTCTTGAGAATTGTAGGCTGAAAATACCGAGCAAATTGAAGTCATCTTGCTTTCTTCCTTCCAGATGCCTGCCTTGTGCCTGTGACCAATGCTGAATAGTTTCTTTGCTGTATTCAATAAAAAATGAATTAAAATTAAACATATAAAAGACATGTCCATTAAACAAGGACAAGTCTTCTTCTTTAGTGGGTTTGAGTTGACCTTCCCTTAATGATTTGTGCAAGTACTGGCTGTAAATAACCGGTGGAGCTGTGGGTACTGGGTAGCTAGAGGTGCTTGGTTAGCAGTTTGTTGGAAATGTTTCTTGGCAAGAAAATGTACACTGATGGCATATCAATTCCACAATCAGCTACTCCCTCCATCCCAAATTATAAGTCGTTTGACTTTTTGGCTCCAAGTTTGACCATTCGTCTTATTCAAAAAATTTACGTAAATATTGTCAAATTCAAGTTATTCTTTAAGAACTTATATTAAAAAAGAAAGCCATGGCAAAAAAAAGTGATATTTTGCACAAATTTTTGAATAAGACAAGCGGTCAAACTTGTTGTTAAAAAGTCAAACGACTTATAATTTAGAATGGAGGGAGTATTTTTTTAATGTTTGTGTTGTGCGGCACCAGGATTGACCAGTACAGATGAGGAGCTAGCGGTTGATGGTTCTGGTGCATGAATTTAAAAACTCAAGCTTCTGGAGCAAGGCCTTCAAATCCCAGAATGAAGTGTGCTTTTGGGGATAACCCCTTGTTGTTTGGTTTCAGTGGGTAGTGAATGGAAATCGAAGATAATTTTAAATCACTGTTGTATTGGTTGCCTGCCGCCCATTTTCCATTTGTGCGAAGGGAGCTTATCGCCTATGATGTGGATTGCTCTCTGCCTTCTATCAGGGATAATAACCAAAACTAAGTGTAACCGCCGCTTCCATGAGTGCCACCTCTTGCCCCCCATGCTGGGCCTCCTCTGCAATTTCATTGACCAAGACGCGGCGTCCTCAGAGCATCACCTCAACGTCTGGACCAATACCGGTGGCACCAACTGACCCGGAGTCGTTTGGCCACCCGGGCACTGGACTGGAACGCGGCTGTGCTCTGTGCTGCCACGGCCAGCATAGGCTGTGACCACATCAGCTGCCACGTCGGTCCCTTGATCACCGCCGCCGTTGGCACAGGATGCCATGGCAGTTCCTATAGTGAGCTGACCTGTGTCCTATGTACGTACTGGGTCGAATTGGTGACCTTGTGGGTAACAGAACACATTATACTTCCAGACTGAAACAGCACTCTCAGGCAGCATATTGACATGAAACGCTCATGACGATGGAGGATGGTGGGCTGAGAGCTGCAATAGCGGATGGTGCCGTCATACTCTCTGCCTGGTCAATGGAGGCGAATCCTAATGGAGACATGGAATGGACCCAAATCGAATCATTGAGCTTCGGAAGCTCCTCCCTGTTGGTCCTCTGTCCACCTATCCAAAGTTTTTTTGTTGGTTGCGCTGGTGGCATTGGAGCATTTTTTTGTGGAGGTAGATGGTAGATTATTCAGTATTGTTACTGTGCTCAAATCAGGCCACTTTTTCCCTACAGCAGGTGGATGGTACACCCTACTAGGTACAATTTTTGCCTACAGCAGCTGGATAGCCTGGATGTGGTACACCCTACTAGGTACAATTTTTGCTTGGTTTATGATTTTTCCAATGTTTGGGACATGTTAAATTTTGTTAGTTGCATGAAAGTATGGTAATAGCATGGCGATATATGTGTCCTCGGAATTTGTGGAAGTAAGATAGATGTACTCCCTCCGGGATGGTATTAGAAGTCGTTTAGGACAGCGACACGGTCTCCAAAACACAACTTTGACCTCTTATTATTATAAAAATATTTATGGAAATGTGATATATGTATACTTTTATTAAAGTATTTTTTAAGACAAATCTACTCATATAATTTTTACATTTACAAATTCAACAACTTAAAAGTTATTGATGATTTATATTCCCGATGTTTGACCCAAACCTTGTCCAAAACAACTTCTAATACCAGCCCGGAGGGAGTACAAGTACATCTCTGTTATGCCAACCTGATACCCTACATGTGCCTCTACATGCATATATTAGCATCCCTAATATGTCTTCCAGATTTAACAATATACAAGCATTGATAATTAAATTTGGTTTTATTTGATAAATCGACGGGACGGGAGGGAGTCCCCCACCTGAGTTATATTGATAAATTGGCTCTCAAAGCCTAATGTTTGAATACATTGTTTACAGAAAGAGGTATTTTCTTTTAATGATAAGGTGTGGCTCTTGCCTGACAGCTGGGGATAACAAGGTATTTTGCTTGCCTGTTTTGTGTGGTTAGAAGCAAAATATTAATGTGGGGAAATTGGTTCTTAACAAGCTGATGTTATCTTTACAATTTGTTTATTCCTGCAGCATTGGGAGCAGCAGTGGGCCAGTGGCAGCCTCTGAAAGTGAATAATCAAGTACGAGTGCTTCAAGTGCATCATAAGGTTAAACAGATGATCTGTAGGCTTATTGGTGAAATGAAAATTAGTATTTGATTTATGATGGACATTACGTAGCATTGGTTAATTTAATCCTAGTCTTATTTTGTTGGTCTTTAAGGTTTATTTGTTTTCTTAAAGTGATCTTACCTCCTAAATTGGTAGCCTGTCCATTGGCCATTTGGCCTTGTCTGTAATCTGGCTACACTAGCCCTGGCCCCCTGCATCGGCTTCTTTATTTGCATTTCCTGGATTTAGTCCTAAAATGCATATTTTCTTCTATGTTAAAATGGGAATTCGCAATTAATACACTATAAGAATGACTACTAACATCTTGACTCCTGAATATTTCACTGGCAGAAAGCATTGAGAAAAGTTGAAACGGTTGCAGCATTGATATGGCCGTAAGTACAGAGGTACATCTACACACCATGGTTGCTGATTTGTGAAATTGTCCCCAAATATTGGATATTGGTTAGTTCAATTTTAAATTGGAATGGAGGTGGTTAAGAATGGAGGTAGTATGTCAGGTGCTCCAAAATTTGTTCTCCAAAACTTAATGGTTGTTCTCACCAAAATTTGATAGTTGGACCATTTTATACATTTTATAAGAGGCGTCTGTTTATACCGAAACTCTATTCGGCTTAATAAAAAAATGCGCCTAGTCATTATCGTGGAAAAAAAAGCGGTAGATGTTTTTGGCATTGTAGCATCAGGCAACACTGGAACTCTGGATTGGGTGGATTTAAAATTCTCTCCAAAGGAAATTTATCGTTAAGGGTTTGTTCGGTTACTCGGGAAGGAAGCCCTGGAGTAATTTCAAATTCAAACTTCTCTCCTAAGGCAATTTACCCCTAAGGCCTTGTTCGTTTTGGTCGGATTAGGCGGATTTATTTAGCCTAATTTACGAATCATGTTAAAATAGGCGTTCAGTTAAGGAATGGTTACAGACGGATTGATCTAGCCTGGTTTTGAATCCACCCATTTTGTATATAAAAAGACCTAGATTTGTTCCACACCTCTTGAGATCTAGAACGGAAATAACCGGATTGAGTGGCACATGTGGATTTACTCAAACTGGGTCTATAAGTAATCTGGGCTGGAATTAAATCGTTTCTTGGGTCTACAGGTCGCACAAAACTCGATTTGTTAAAACGGTCCTCAAATTTGCTTGAATATGAATGAATTCCAAAGCATATGGTTCCTCTAATTAGAATTCGGGCCAGGCAAAATCAAAAGTAGTAGCTAGCAGTACATGATATGCATTGCAAATCCCACTCCCTGCATCATTGGGGTTCACAAGTTGGAGCCCGAAGTGAGCAATGATGGCGGGACTGCCAGCGAGAGATGCCACTAGGTTGTGCCATATATGTGCACGACAAAAGGGCAAAGCTGGAACTAAGGTGGGGTTGGGCTCAGGAACTAACCCTGAATGAATTTTGTTTCAAATAGATGCTAATAAGAAGAAGACAAGACCAAACTGAAATCATCGTGATTGTTTTTATTTTATATATAAAATAAAATAAGACAGGCGAGAACCCAAGGCCATTCATCATGTGGTCAGTCAGGGCGTGCTAGCTACCGACCTGGTCGTGGCCCGATCAGGTCGGGGCCCGGCTAACAACCCACCTAAGGGCCCACGATGCCTCCTCATTCTTTCCTTCTTTCCTCGCGGCTTTCTTCTTTCTCGCGCCGCGCCCGATGCCCCCGCCCTGCTGCGGGCGCCCTAGGGCTCTCGCCGGAGTTCGGCGAGCCCTAGGGGCCCCGCAGCGGCCTCCCTCCCCTCCCCTCTCTTCTTCTCCCCCCCCCGGTGAACCCCTAACCCTAGCTCCGAGCTCCAAAGTCTGGCCATGGCGCCGCCGCCCGACCTGGCCCCAACCGCCCGGACCACGGCCAACCACACCTAAGCCGCCGGCGACCATGCCGACCCGCCCGGGCCTACCTACCTCCCCCGCCCGGCCATTCTATAGCCCCACTGGAAGTTTTTGAAGGAGATCCGCTCGCGGTCGTCGTCGTCACCGGCTCCGCCTCCGCCTCCGACGTCGTCGTGGACCGTGCGGGCCTAGGTGGGCCGCCCCCACCACGTGGTGGTCGGCACACTTTTTGGCGGCGACCGAAGATTCCCGGTCAGGCAGAGGGGTTAAGGGAGGAACTATTTCGCCCAAAAGCTCCACGGGTCATCACAATCTTATCATGTGCCCCAACTATATATGTTACCAGGTAGAGGTGTAGGAAAAATATTAGGTGTATACCATCCGCATGGCGCTCCATGGGGGTATCTAATTATCATAATCATGTTTAAAATTAGGTCATGGCCTACACTTCAGAGAGACAGTCTGCACCAGGGCTACAGAGGGACGGTCCGCACTTGATTTTTTTTCCTAACGTGTAAGCCATTTGGACAAAAAAAAAATTGGACAAAAAAGGTACAAATTTGTGATACTTTCTTCCTACAGTGATAAATTTATAAGAGGTATACTAAAATAGCAAGAGTCATTATAGAAGATAGAAAATAATTAATATCCCACCTCCCACTGTTGATTTATATCTATCTAGCTAGTCCCCACAGTCTCCATTCATACCTTCTCCTCCGACCAAATCCTAGATCCTCTATCGGCCGCCCGGAGTCCGTATACTCTCCATCGGCATGGTGGCGACGCCCGCTATGACTGATGAACTAATCGAGGAGTTCCGCCGTCTCCCCCAACAGATCCCTGCAAGTCTCATCGATCGCGGCGCTCGCTGCAGGACTGGTCCGCATCGTCTGCAACCCCGATTTCGCCGTGAATTCCGAAAATTTCACTGTAAGGCACCAATGCTCGGCTTCTTTTGCAATAGTGAAAGTACCCAATTCTTCCCAACCTCTTCTTTCCGACTTCCCCAAGACACCCCCAGTAGTTGCATCGTACTCGACGCCCGCCATGGCCGCGTCCTCCTTGAAAGGAATGTTATGGAGGATGAAGATAACGTCTTCACCGTTTGGGACCCAACCATAGACAAGCAAAGTGGGATCTACCACAACTGGATATCGGTGAGCAACATGCTTGGTACGCAACTGTGCTTTGTGGGGCCATAGCTAGTGGCTCTTGCAACCACCTAGACTGTCACGACAAACCATTCAAGGTGATCTCCTTAGGCCTCAACGATTGAGCCTCGTGAGTATGTCCTCCTTGCATATCTACTCATCGAGAGGTTGGCTCTGGAGCGATCCTACTTTGGTACTGAGTGTCATGTTGATGCAACGCCCCATCGCACTTGTGGGGAATACACTTCACTTCTACCGATGATGGCGGTCAAATTCTTAGCTATGATATTCAAACAAGGGAAACACATGTGATTCATCTACCTCTTAAGCTCGATGAGTGTTCTATGCCCTCATGGAAATGGAGAATGGTGGGTTGGGAGTTGCAAGATTGAATGAAGCTGCAAAACTAACCCTTTGGTCATCAGAGGTAAATCTCAACGGAGACTTGGAATGGGCACAAAATAAAGTCATTGAGCTTGAGAAGGTGCTCCCAGTAAACGGTCGTTCCATCTATTCTAACTATATTGTTTTTGCACATGGCGCTGGAGTTTTTTTGTGGGGACAAATGAGGGCATATTTAGTTTTGATCTAAAATCCGCCAAGCAAAGAAGGTATTCAATGATCCATGTTATGGATATGGTGTCAACATTGTTGTTCCCTACGTGAGCTTACGCACTCCGGGTACAACTTTGCTTGGTTTATGATTTGCCTAAGTTTGGAACATGTAAATTTTCACTAGTGATGTCGATTCGGCTAGATTGGGCCGGAATTGACACGTGAATTGGAGGATTGAGAGGAGAGGATGGAGTAGGGGAGGCGGCGGCAATCGGCGGCGGGCGCCGGCGGCGGTGGCGCGGCGTGCTCGCGGCCTGAGCGGGCGCGTGCGATGGCGGCGGACGCGGGGGGCAGGGGGGCGGCGCGTGGGAGAGGAGAGCGGAGAGACCGGATAAAATTTCTTTATTTGCTTGTTGCCCCTGAAAGATTACAGGACCCTTTACGTATATAGCCCGGCTAGTGGGACTTGTATCTCAAGCAATCTCTCTAAAGGTTTTCTTATAGATTGGAATACCTTTTACAAGCATGTCCTATTTATTTATTTCCTAATAAGGGTCTCCCTTATAGATGAGATATCCCCTTGCACACCAAAACACCTAAAGATAATCCTAGATATTTTCCTTCCTTTTCTCGAATTAGTTGCTTAGAAGAATCCGCGGAAAGGGAGGGGACGGAGGCGGGGGGCGGGCGCGCCGGCGCTCCTTGGGCCTATCGGCCTGTCCTTCGGGCCCTATTTCTGGATCATGACATCTCCCCCTTCTCAGGACCGGCGCGTCCTCGCGCTGGATGAAAGTCCATTCAGTGACACCTGGATGGGGATCGGCTGCCCCTGGGAGGATGAGCTCGACCTGCAGCATGAGACGACCCTGCACAGGGTTCCTGAGGATCATGTTTGCCCTGGTTTGCTTGGGGTCAAATTCCAGAAGATAGTGAAGGTTGCCGATGTAGCCGTGGTAGATGTACCGATGAATAGCACGTCCCTGCTGTGAAGCTGTCTGACGACGGGCTGCCAGTAGGAGCTCCCTTGGGACGCCCACGTCGAGGTGCTGGTGCACCATGTCGCGTGGGGGGCTCTCCAGGAACAAGAAACGCTCATTGGGTGGAGCGTTGACGAAGAGCGGAAGTAGACGCCAGATAGTGATGTCGCGGCGAGTAGGAGTAGCAGCCAAGTTCAACATCGTACCGTACATGAAGGAGCCGATGTCGAGAACGGGAGGGCGAGAGCTGGTGAGCGGCCCTCTCCGGATCGTAGCTGATGTGGACGTTGTCGACGGTGAGGAAGAGGCGATCCCTGCTGTCGAGGAAGACGACCCTGGATGGGCCGACGTGGTGGCGCCGCGGCCATATGCCGCCCAAGAGGATGGCGGTCGGTGCAGCTGATGTTGGCTCTGTCGTGTAGGCTTCCAAGGCGAGGAAGTTCGTCCCCGCGAACTCCGCCCGAAGCAAGGCCTCCGATAAGTCCGCAAGAGTGGAGAGGAGGCCGGAAGGTAGAAGCGGCCGTCGAAGAGGAGGAGGCCGTCGTCGAAAGTGTCCATCTTTGGAGCAGCGTCGCCCGTGGTGACGTCGAGGGCGATCTGCGGCGTAGGTGCTGATCCTCCAATGTAGCCTGGCGTAGGCGGACGAAGACTCCGGCGGATTTGTCTTAGAGGTCCAAGGCGTCGCATGCCTCGAACGTTTCCCAAGCCGAGTCGCGGTGTACGGATGCCGGCGAAGATGCCGACCGAGGAGGCCGGGGCCGGGCGCCCTACGGCGGGGGGGTGGAGCTGAAGTGAACGTGCTCGGGCGACCCTCACGGTATCTTGCGCAGCTCGTGGGTCGCGAAGTCCCACGTCCGCGCGTCGGGCTTGCCAGCCAAGGCATGCCAAGGATGACGTCGACGTCCTCGCCCAGTGGTATGACGTAGGCGTCGATGTCGAAGGTGCTGGCGTCGAGGCGTAGTGGCACATCGAAGGTGGCGGCGCGGCATGTAGGCGAGGCGCCGGTGCCGGTGGTGATCGACACGCACTGGCTGAGTCCGGAGGCCTGCCGTGGTCACCACGCGGGGTCGATGTAGTTGTGTGTTGCTCCCGAGTCAACGATGATGTTGACGCCCGTGCTTGAGATCATACCGACGAGGTAGAGAGAATGAGCA
Source organism: Hyparrhenia diplandra (assembly GCA_015847255.1). Taxonomy (NCBI): domain Eukaryota; kingdom Viridiplantae; phylum Streptophyta; class Magnoliopsida; order Poales; family Poaceae; genus Hyparrhenia; species Hyparrhenia diplandra. Next base: position 168,744 of record JADLZK010006442.1, read on the forward strand.
CCACGCACCGGGAGTCGGGGTCCCCGGTGAGGACCTTCGGATCGGTGGCTCCTCTTTGGCGTCCGCTAGTGGGTCGTTTGTCGTGTCGTCGGTGTAGTCGTTGAAGATTGTCATGTCGAAGAGGTGCTTGCACTTGTGACCCCTGTGAGAACGGCTCGTCCACGGTTGAAGCGAGTCCAACCTTGTGTCGTTCCGTCATCTCCCGGTGTCGGCCGTTTGAGCGGGAGTCGTTGCTGCTGACGAGGAGGGTGCTGGGGGGGGCAGCAGGGGCAAGGGGCGCGGGGGCCCTGCCCTTTGTCGATCTTTGGCTTGCTAGTGTTGTAGAGGATGGCGGCGTCACTTTCGTATGCCCTGGCGAGAGACATGGCTGCCTCCATGTCCTTGGGGTTCTCGCATCTCGACGTCCCGTCTTGGCGGTTCGCCCAAGCCTCTTTGTGTAGATGTTGACCTGCTGCTGGTCGTCGAGGTTGCACGCCCATGCCACGTGTGCCGGGAACTGCTCCGTGTACTCATCTACGGTGACTGTCTTCCTTAGTGATGCCAGCTCACCCAGCGGATTGCGCCGTTCAGCTGGGCCAAAGCGCTCGTTGACATATTGGGCGAAGCTTGCCCAATCTGCCACCGGTTTCTCCTGGGACAGCCTCATGTACCATTGCTGAGCTCCTCCTGTGAGATGATAGGAGGCGTACCAGACCTGCTCTGTTGCTGGCGTACTTTGTCCTCTGAAGAATTGTTCGCAGCGGTTGATCCATGGGAGGGGATCCTCCTTTCCATCATAAGTTGGGAAGGACAGCTTGTCTTGACGGGGAGCGAGGCGAGAAGGTGTCGCCCGGGAGGTGGAGGGGGGGCATGCGCCCCCGATGGCGGCGCCCTGGCGCGCGACGAGGCTTCAAGTAGCACTTCATTAGGTTCGTCGGATCAGCTGCGGTAATTTGATTGTCCTGGTTACGCTTGCCATCAATCCGCTTCTTGATGAAGTTGCGGGCTCTTTGTCTCGAACATTGCCCTCATCTCGATCTCGGCTTCACGGAGTTGTTGACGGTGTTTGAGCGTTCTTTGGATCCTCGCCTTAGAAGATAGAGAGCCTATCGTCGATCTTGTCCATCTGGCTGTTGATCTTGGCGACCTCGTGCGCCAAGTTCTTCAGCCAGCGTTTTGGATTCGGTGTCCATGGTGGTGGGTGGATCGTAGTGGTCTCCGGATACCGGCTATCGGATTCGGCTAGATTGGGCGGAATTGACACGTGAATTGGAGGATTGAGAGGAGAGGATGGAGTAGGGGGAGGCGGCGGCAATCGGCGGCGGTGGGTGGGGCGCGTGCTCGCGGCCTGAGGGGGGCGCGTGGCGGTGGCGGCGGACGGGGGCAGGGGCGGCGCGCATGGGAGAGGAGAGCGGAGAGATCGGGATAAAATTTCTTTATTTGCTTGTTGCCCCGAAAGATTACAGACCCCTTACTTATATAGCCCGGCTAGTGGGACTTGTATCTCAAGCAATCTCTCTAAAGGTTTCCTTATAGATTGGAATACCTTTACAAGCATGTCCTATTTATTTATTTCCTAATAAGGGTCTCCCTTATAGATGAGATATCCCCTTGCACACCAAAACACCTAAAGATAATCCTAGATATTTTCCTTTCTTTTCTCGAATTAGTTGCCCGAAGAATCCGCGGGAAGGGAGGGGACGGAGGCGGGGGGCGCGCAAGGCCTGGGGGCGGCGCCGGCGCTCCTTGGGCCTATCGGGGCCTGTCATTCAGGCCCTATTTCCTGGATCGTGACAAGTGACATGAAAGTATGGATAGTATCATGACACTACATGTTTTCAGTGGATTATGGCTGTATGATGTAAACATATGTTACACATAATACCTTTTATTTTGAATATATAATATCCTTAACACTAGCTACTCATACCTAGGGATTTATTCGTCTATTGGAGCTACAATAGTGTGTGGTAAAATTTTACACTAAAACACACACTAAAGTTGTGACAGTACACATAGATGTATACCATGCGCCTATGCTTAATGTTGCCCATTTCTATCCTTGATAGTTGAATGTAATAACACAAAATCTATAAAAAAATATGTAGGATATTAAACAAAAGAGGTGTTCATCTACATCCCTGAATGTTTTGGGCAAGTTATGAATGGGTGGGGCTGAAATCACAGGTTATTGTTGCTTTGTTAGCTATTTGGTTGCAACTTGGAGGAACATGTGGTTTTGGTTGTTAATAAATATTCATTATGGCATATACATTTGTAGACAGAAAATCTTATTGATACTATTTGGTTTATTTTGCAGCATTGAGATCGATGGATATAAGCGACAAACCAGAAGTTGATGCTGCAAGTGCATGAAGTAAACAAGTCACCTTGCTAAACGGAAGCCATGAAAATCAATGGAAGTGTAGCACAAGTAGTGGTTAACACTTCTTTTCAAGTTTAATGGGTGATGAATGATGTAAACAGATGAAAATCTTGAAATTGCTTTTCTATTTGTTGCCCGCTACAAATTTGACATTTATGTGCTCGTAATTAACTTACCTATCGAAAGGAGTTGCTTTTGTTTGGTGTGTCTTAGATACATTGATCCATTGAACTAGCAACATATCCAGTTCTGCAGGGATAACCATGTTAAACTTCTATTTCTTATTGTAAAGAGACATATAAGTTCTAGACCCAAGAGGGGGGAAGTTTTGAATTGGGTCACTGAAAATCTTACCACTTATGTGATACGTACCGACAAAAGTCCTCATTTCTCTCTTCCATCCATGCATAAATCCATTAGTGAAGCTATTTTGCTAAACGGGTTTTTTCAAAACAGCTTAGCTTCACCTAAAGAGTTGCCCATGAAGCTATTTTACACTAGTAAAGCTAAGCTGCAGCAAACGGGGTCTAACTATCCGATGAACTTCTTTTTAGTGTTTCATGGAGTTATCACACGCTATTGAGGAAGCACAATAGAAATTATTTGCCAATATGTCACTACCATATTTGAAATTAGACAATTTTATTTTTATTGCCTACAAGATTCTTCTCTATAACACATTATTTGCATTTGCAACCATGGTTCCTATTTTTTTCGGTGTGAAAACCGGCTCAAGCGTTGGTGACGACGACGCAGTTTCCGACGGGCTGCTTATGGCTCCTCTCCCAGGTGGTGGCGGTGTAGAGTTGTGTTGTGTGCATTATGTCGACGTCCCAATCCGACCGGCCGTTGTAGATGGAGGCTCGTGTTGATGACCCAATCCAACCGGCGGAGTGTCATGTTTATTTTTTCTCATCCGAAGTTGTTATTTGTGTGTTGAGTTGCTTTAGTTAGCTCGTTTTTCGACCAAGTTGAGTGACTAGTTGTGGTGGAGTTGTATCAAAGTTATGTAGGATAAGTGTGGCTTTTCTCAGTTGTATGGTTTTGGCCTAGTTTCCATAAAAAACTGGGCGGGGTGCTTGCCCTTTTTTTTTTTATTTATCTAATAGAAATCACGGCAAAAATTGAAAGATCCGTTATCGGCTTTCATTGAAAATAAAAGAGAGTTTTTACAGCAATTTACATACAGAGTTGCAGGCAAGCCGCTAAAAAAAAAAAAAAAAAAAAATGGCTCAAGCAAAAAGAGAACATGTCAAAAGGGCAAAAAGAAGTCAAAGTCATGTGACGAGACATGTCCAGTCAGCAGAGTCAATGGTCAATTGACCAGCGGGGAACCCTTCCACTGCAGACCACCACCAGGTGCAAGCCGACCGCAACCATGGCCGCCGATCCACGAAACCCTCCTCGATCCCGACCCAAGTCCGGCGGCGCGGCGCCCACCCGCATCCGCCGCCTGCCCTTGGCCACCGTGGGGATCCTCGTCGCCCTAGGGCTCAACCTCACACTCTGCCTCCGCCTCGCGGCGGGCGGCGGGCGACCACGACCTCGCCTTCGTCGGCCTCTCCCACCTCAACCTGCTCCTCCTGTTCCTGTCCGTCCGCCGCTTGGCGGTCTCCGCCAGGGTCAGCGGCACGGGCCGCGCCATGCTCGCCGTGTGGCTCCTCACCGCCACGCTCACCGCCGCCTTCACCTGGAAGATCGGCGCTCATGCCGCTGGCCTTCGCGGTCGCGGTCGGCGTGGGTCATAACCGCCGCCGCCACCGTGATCGGTGGCTTCTTCATCCTGTTCCTCCTCCATGGCGACAAGCAGTGATCGAGATTTATGCTGGTCTCAAGACTCGGAGTGATTGAGTATGTTTGTACCGTTCTTATCTCTGATGCAGAATTCAGACTGATTCTCACATCTGTCCTCCGCGACGACATGTGAATGAAAAAAATGAAAATAATTGATACAAGTGGTGGACGGATTCGTCTGATTTCTTCTGCGTTCTGTTGGTTTCACCTGCACTACTACAGAATTGATTTTACGAGGCACTGGGAAAAGATTTTCCGTGGCGGGCATTTAGAAAACCGCTACGGTTAATGCCTTGATTTACCGTGGCGGGCATTTTTAATTAACCGTGGACGGGCAAAATGTCCGCCACGGTAAATCTATTAACCGTGGCGGTTTTTTTAAAAAGCCCGCCATGGTAAATAAAGCCCAGAAACCTGGCAAACCCGGGCCAACAAAGTCCATCTCGGCCCAATACCAAGGTCCGAGTATAAATATCGTTCCCAACCCTAACTCACCAACTCCCCATCCCGCTCTCTTCCCCACCGCGCGCCTCCCTCTCTCTGCTCCCCATCCCGGTTCCCTCCCTCCCCGATGGCGCCGCCCGCACCCTCTCCCGATGGCGCCGCGCCCACCCCCTCCCGATGGCGCCGCCCGCGCCCCCCCTCGAGCTCCGGCGGCGGCTCCTCCACCCCGAGATCCGGCGGCGGCGGCAACTCCTGCTCGAGATCCAGCGCGGCGGCATCTCCTCCACCTCGAGCTCGTCGGCGCGGGGCCGGGCACCTCCACCGCGCGCCTCCTCCACCTCGAGCTCCGGCGGCGGCGGCTCCTCCACCTCGAGATCCGGCGGCGGCGGCTCCTCCTGCTCGAGATCCAGCGCGGCCGGCATCTCCTCCACCTCGAGCTCGTCGGCGCGGGGCCGGGCACCTCCACCGTCGCGCCTCCTCCACCTCGAGCTCCGGCGGCGGCGGCTCCCTCCACCTCGAGATCCGGCGGCGGCTCCTCGGCTCGAGATCCAGTGCGGCGGCATCTCCTCCACCTCGAGCTCGTCGGCGGCTCCTCCTGCTTTCGAGTTCCGGCCTCGGCGCGGCGGCGCCGGCGACGCCCCCCGGAACCCCCTAGCGGGCAGGCCCGATCTGGGTTTTGTTTTTTTTTTTTTTTTATTATTTACCATGGCGGGCATTTTGTCCGCCACTAAAAATCCAACCATTTTCTGTGACCCTAGCTCCATGGCGGGCATTTTGTCCGCCACCGAAAAATGAAAAAATGCCCGCCATGGAAGTTTATTTATGTAGTAGTGCTGGAACAAATTAAATCTTTCAGTCGCTTTCACCTGTCCATTTCACGCCAGATTTCTTGCGTTCTGTTGGTTTCACCTGGAAGAAATTAAATTTTCAGTCGCTTTCACCTGTCCATTTCAACTATACTATATGCAAAGTTCTGGACTGGACGGGATTTTTCGTAAGTAGATGGATCATATATTTTCTCACCAATCAGCATAATGGCACAATCTGAACGCATCTCTTGCTTTACTCCAACAAGAAAGGGAAAATAATGCTGGTTACTCCCATCTCGTTTTTAGTCGTGGACTCGAAGCTGAACATTTTATACTGTGGCACGAAGGCACTGAGGTTTGTTTACAGGAGATGCATGGGGTCCAGCTGTTGTCAAGGTTTTCTAGTACAGAAAAAAGACATAGCGTGAAGTTTTTCTGGAAGTTGATTATAAATAGCGTGAAGTTTCTCCTTTCTGGAAGTTGATTATATACTATGTGGGACGAGATAAATAGCAGTGATCTAGATTCGAACATGAAAGAATAATGAACAATTGTTTGCATTTGTATAACTTTTTTCTTAAATTATTCCCACTATCGATCCTGAAATGTAAATGATCAACCTGTTCGGCTGGTCGTTTTGTGGTTTATGAGCCGTGTGGCTGATAATAAGTTGAAGCTAAAGAGCAATAACTTTGTAAAATCAAATTATCATTATTAAATACATTATGATGTAGTTTGATAATTTACCTTTTTGACGTGGTAGATGTCAATATGTTCTCTTTATCTTTGGTTAAATTTAGGATAGTTTGATAAACTTATAAATCTTTATATTATTTCAGGGCCGAGCAAAGTAACATTGTTCTATGCGAAAAAAAGTCCCTTGTCTAGAAAGAAATGTTCCATGTGTGAGGGGTGGGTGGCCGAGCTCTTGTCAGCATAACTACGAATCCTATGCTTCCCAAAAATATTGGTCTCCTGTTATATTTAATTTACTGTCATATGGGCTCATCTACTCATAGAAGGAATGTAAAACCTTTGTAGCATGTCAACATATGTCTAACTCTCTCCAAATGATATAGGTACCAGATTGATGATGTGTTCTGTGTTCATGGTTCGTTTTCCCTTGTTACTAGTTGAAGTGTTGTCGTTTCGGCTTCATCACATATATAGTGGTTAATCCAACTGAATCCTAGTTGCCTGGATTTTCTGTTTTGCTAGTTTGAACAAGCTAGCAGATGACAGATGCCCATCAATATATAATTCTGCCGTGTTCCGATTTATACTCTGTAGTATATATATGAACAGTCGGCGCGCCGCGCAAAGCGTGCAAATAAACGCTTGTTTTGCTGCTGACATCGCCGTACGTCGGTGTATATATGTTGGTGTTACCGGACGATATATGTGATTTCCTTTGGCGTCGAAATTACCTGGTATTCAGGTCCTTTGACTGTGTTGAAATCTGTAAACAATCAACAATGCATGCTAGCTTGGTCGCGAAGACAACGGCTTCGTGCCATCGGCGTTGGGTCAACAGCTCGAGCCACTGGGGTTGTTAACATTGCTTACACTTTAAGGTTTAGCCTGGCTTAACATGTGATTGCTTGCTTACTCATGTCAGCTTGTTCGCAGACGAGTAGCTTTTAGATATATATTGATCAAAGCTGGAATATGGTCAGAGAAATAAAAAGAAATATACAATTATAGATAAAATCTTATCATGAAAAGATAGCCCTTCTCTCAGCTGATATATATAATCTGACTGATGTTGTTTTGTCGTCGTGAGAGAAAAACACTATAATATACTAGTAGCTGATAAGTGGGACTTATACAAATTATGCGAGCTAGCTGAGTTGGTGCTTTTTTTTTTTTTTTTTTTTTTTACCAGAAGTTGGTGCTGTTGAAGGTGAGTAATAATAATGAAATTTATGAGCTCATCGCCAAAAAGAATTATGCTACCACTCTTCCAAATTAAATTAATTTGTAAAATAGTCTAAGTGAAACTACTTTAGATTTGATCACAAAACAATAATATTTGTGGTATTATTATTAATTAGTGTCACTAGATAAATAATCAAATGTAGTTTATATTGTATTCTTTGGTCTATAACATATCGACACTTTATAAACTTAGGGAGCAGTTTTTTTTTTTTTTTTTTTTTTTTTTTTTGAACAACACTTAGAGAGCAGTGGCAAGGCAATAGCAGGGGATGGGCCAGGCCCAGGCCCAAGCGTCATGTTAGATTCGCCGTCTAGGGCACGCTCGATCAGCCGGAAATTCACTGGAAGCTGGCGGTTAGACTTCACTGCGGCGCACAAGCCCCAATCTTGCCACTCAACACAGCGAATCGATCACCGAGCAGCCCGATCCCCATGGCGGCGGAGCTCCCCTACGCCAGCAGCGATCCCAACCACAAGCCCGCGGCGGCGGTGGCGGCAGCGGCGGCGGCGGCCACCACCAACCGCCGCGTCTCCTGGGTCACCGTGGGGATCCTCGTCTTCCTGGCGTTCAACTTCGCGGTGTCTGTCCGCCGCGTCGGGGACGACCGCGGCGAGGTCGCCTTCGTCTGCGTCTCCCACCTGAACCTAGCCCTACTCTTCGCCGCGCTCCGCTGGGCTGAGGTCGCGCCGCATGGGTCCCCGCGCGCGCGGCCGCGGCAGGCTCGCCGTGTGGGTCCTCACCACGACGCTCACCGCCGCCTTCACCTGGAAGATCGCGGCGCTGATGCCCCTGGGCCTCGCGATCGTGGCCTGGGTCGTGGCCGCAGCGACTCTTGGTGGTGGATTCTGTGTCATATTTCTCTGCGAGAGGGATGAGAAGGATCTGTTGGTTCTTGTTTCATAGATGGGTAAGTATAACACCACCCTGTAGCACTTTCTGATTCTAACCACAGTATATTGATAATGGCCATTGATAATTTTCGATATGATTCGTCCTAAATTATATTCTATGCAAATGGCAACCAAGGCGTATCTGCATTCTGCAATATTTGCATGGGAATATATGTAGCTCTGTGGAGCTTGGTGTGCAAATTTATTAGTAAGTTATCTATAGTCAGGCCCGTTTGGTAGGGCTCCTCTGTGGCTTCTAGGCTCTTTAGAGGAGGCTTCTAGGCTCTTTAGAGGAGCTCTATCAAACGGCTTAGTTATGAGGAGAGTGTAAATTCGTTTTTTAGTGAAAAAAATGGTGAGGTTAATTGTGCTCTCCAAAACGGATCTAGCTCCTTAGAGCATATCTCCGAAACAAGATCTCCCTCCAAATCAAGACCATAGTGATATGGACAAATAACTCGTACTCAGCTTATTTCTTTCACTGACGAGTTCAGCTAGCCTTCTAGAATAACTTCGTCCACCAGATTGAGTAAAATCAATCCCCTTTCTCTATAAACAACAGTAGAGGGGGGAAATGTTTTAGCAGATCCTTTTTTTTTCAATCCCTCAAAATCTCACCTCAATCCCTCAACTAAAGGAACCAACCATCATTTTTTCAATCCCCTTTATTCCTTCTCTTGTCAATGACATTGCTGCAACTGCCACGAACACGAGCACTGGCCACACTGTTGCCTAGCCCCGCTGGGTAGGCGAGCACGCACTGGTCGCGAAGGGAGAGCATGCGCCGGCGGAGAGCATGTATTAGCCGGACAATTAGTTGCGTCGGATGATCGAGTCGAGAGTGTGGGCAAGATGGCCATGCCATGCGAGCAAGCTGGCCGCACCGCTGTGAGCGCGCGTAGAGAAGGGGGTGGGTGGTGGTGCTGTGTGTGGCCAGCAGCATTGACAACATCCACGGTAGAAGAGAGAAATAGTGAATAATTATCTTCCCCACTGGGGGAATAACTTTTCTCAATCCATTTAGAACACCTCCCTTAAAATATGAAAACTTCTGAATCCCCTGTAGCAGAGTTTAAGGAAAGGAATCCGATGGAGTTGCTATGATAGAGAACAAATAGTAAAAGCTCTGCTGAAGGGAGCAATGAGCTAGCTGGAGCTGTTTCAAGCTAGCTTACAAGCTACATGAGCCCAGAATTACAATTCCAACAACCTAAACCAATTATACCTAATGTTATGTTATATGTATGTGCTTGAAGTCTAAAACTGAGTATGCTATGATATGATATGCATTAATATTTTTTTTGCTTGTTTGTATTGAACTAATTAGTTATGGGTATTGATTTATTCTTTAACTGAAGCTAATTGATTGAGTTGGCATGCGAGCTAAATGAGCCGAGACCTAACAACTAACAACCTGAGCTTTGCTCGTTATCCGCTCTATGTAGGGTAGGTAATAACTTATCTTATTTACTCAGATTTTCTGTAACCAACATTAAATTTATTATGGAGGTCAACCAATAGAAAGGGAGGTATCCCTGGAATATTTTAATGAGAATGTTTTTTTTGTTTAATTTTTTTCAAGATATGGGCCTGTTCGAATAACTCGCTGTGACTGCACACATAATAAGCCGCTGCGGTTGGAAGTCAGATGTGTAGCTTTAACAACAGCCATCACTTTATAGAAGTGAACAGGTTGAGATCTTTCGATCCTCGTAATAATTCTAAAACATTTAGAAATAAATTGTTTCGTACATAACACACATGTAGGATTGCATAGCCAACATTGCTAAAGCTCCGGTGCTTATTTAATAGTTATATGTCTGATTACTTGGAGTAAGCATCTTATTCACTTTAGCTGTGAATCTAGACAGGTATTTATCTTTATTCAGATTTATAACTAGAGCCTTAACTATTTAAGGACAGAAAGTACTAGAGAATTCCTCGCATACGTGTCTTCTGATCATGGATATTCAACGTTCCTGAGAATTCCTCGCATATGCAATTATCTTGTGCAAGCATGTATGGATCATGCACCTTTAGCGAGGTATTCGTATCCATAGCCGTACGTGAATGATAGCCAACGACGACAGGATCAATTTTAGGGTATTCGTACACACTTTCCCTTGGCTATATGTGATCCTTCAAATAAGAAGCTGTCTGGAATTATCCCTGCTAGTCTGTTCAAGGAATCATCTCGACTTGAAGTCATTAATCTTGAAAGAAATTTCTTAATTGTGTCTATTCTAGATTTTCGTAATATGGCAACTCTGCAAACTCTTAATCTTGCAGAGAATGAGCTTTCAGTAAGCAACCTTATTCAGTAGTAACTATTTATTCTCCCCGCATTATTTTGCTAGATCAAAATAAACTTACAGGGTCAATTCCAGAAAGTTTGGGTCAAATTCCAAAACTTCTTGAACTGGATCTGGGCTTCTAGCTTGTCAGCTTATATCCCCTTGCCACTTCACAATATGTCTTCACTCAAACAGTTTAGTTTAGGAAACAATGTCCTTGTTGGGCAGTTACCATCTGTAATTGTTGGTAACTGTGGCGATATAGCCACACAATCCAGGTATTTGTGTGGCTGTAAAGTTACCTGTGGTTTGTGCTGCCTGTCAAATCATGGTACTTTTGCATACTTTATAGTATTATCATTCATCATTGCCTTTGTATTGAGCTATTTGATGCATGGCATCTGTCTAGATCTTTGCATTTGATCTGTTTTCCTAGAGCAAAATTTCTTTGTGTGTCATTTGTAGGGTAGTAATTTTAATCTTGAATAGATTTCTCACCTAGTTGTGTCATATTTGTTCACAGGTAGTGAAGAGCTCAGCAAAATCTGAAGTGGCCATCTCCAATCCAATCTTGTCTAAATAGCCATGTGATGTCCATTTGCTCAAAATGAACTACCAATAAAATTACTGTTCAACTGGTTATATTCATTACTCTAGAATTTGTGGGGTTAAATTGTATATAAATTAAACTTATGAAGCTTGTTATCTGTTGGCTCAACTATTATTGTAGTATTTGCTTCTCTTAATGAATGGTTATTGACCTTTTATTAACTGTCTTTTGCCCTTTGGCCTTCAGCTGCTTTGCAGCAGCCTCGTTCATCACCTGGGCAGAGTGTTACTTAATAACTAAAATAAAAATAAAATGGTAGCCCCATTATATTTCTCCTCTTGTGCCCTACTTCTCCTCTTTTGTGTTCTCCGTCACACGGCACGATCCGTGCATGAGATCGATAGATCCTGTTGGGGCAAACCCGCGCCGGCATGGATCGCTCTATGGATCGGAGCTCCACAACTCACCCGTCAACATTGGATCCGGCAGACGAGGAGGGCAAGTATTTAGCTCGCAACTGCCGGCAAGTGGGCTGGCTCACCAATATATTGACCTCTCCACTCCATCATGCCCCGCCGGCCGCCTCTGCTCCACCCTGCCGTGGTAGCAAAGGACAGTACGGCGGCAACCAACTACTTCAATTATAAACGACTATATTCTTATATAAATTTATAAGATTGATATTTAGATTCACTATGGAAAATATTTTATTTTATACCATTTGGGTTAGGATAATAAGTTATTACATATTTTTTTCTCGAATACGCAATACAACTCGCTTGAACCGGCGCCGAAAGAGGTCGACCTAACACAGCCGTGACTAGACCATCCTAGTTAGATAACTATTCTTTCGATATTACATAATATAGGAAACAACCATGACCAACGCAGTGGAGCAACCTAGAAGATGGCCTTGCGCTTGGACATGACCCTTCCGACACCTAGGAAGAGCAGCATATCCATCGCCTCAACCTCCAATGTCCGACGTAGTCAAGTTACCGTCAAAGAGGCTTTCATAGGCCTCCACCACCGATGTTGATGGCTTTGATGGACCCTTTCATCATCACCTCCCCTCAGCTCGCTGGGAAGCAGTTACTCGGGCAGGGCCGCCAACCACCTACTCTGCCATGGCATCACTGGTTCTGGAGACGGCTGCTTGAGAGGCTCTCGAATCAGCAGAGTCATGCTTACGCAACACCTTCTTGGTGAAGTTGTCGTGGTGGCGCTCAAAGGAGGCGTCGTCGCCAACTGTATGCTGGGTGTCCCCCGGCGGCGTACTTGGGTCCATCTACATCGGAACAAAACCTAGTTGGTGTCCCCGGCAATGTATTTGGGTCCATCTGCACGGAACAAAGCCTGGTTCCATCTGCACTTGAACAAAGCCTGGTGGGTAGCCCTCATCGCCTATCATGGCCGCATCAACGCCCGATGAGTCACCAAACACCAACTGCTTCAGCGTGATTGACTACCCCACCAGAGGTTACACCGAGGGCGAGGGTGGTGTCCGTAGCGTCGAATCGACATGTTGGGCCGGAGCTTGCGTGCAAACACATGTAACCACCGCCAAGGCCACTGGACGACTTGACTACTAGTGGGCGTAGCCACGAGCTCCACCAACACCAGGTCCTCCGTGATGTCGCAATCAACAGTGGTGTCCATGCGCGCTGTCAGCACCCGCGGTCGAGCTTGGCTCACTGTGCTCGGCCTAGGTATCAATAGCGATAGATGTGACATGTGACGATGTTTGAGCGACCCTGGCCGAATGACCGTGGCACCTCCATTGTTGTCGCCGACGTTGACGTCCTTCGCCTTCACACCCATCCTATACTCGAGGCCGATGTAGCAACATGAGGGACCCGAGGCTCCGGACTAGTAGAGCTACCCAAGGTTCGTGCCCCGCCTGAGCCCCGAAAGCCGACACACCTTGACTGCTTGCAGTCGCGCGCAATGTGACAAAACCCCATATACCGTAGACATTGTTGGGGTATAGCTTGTTGGTTGCCACTCGATGTGCAGAGGAGAGGCACTTTTGAGACAGTTGCCTCTATCATGATGCGCTTCGGTGGTCGACGGCTCACCGGCTGGCCTCATGGGTTCCATCACCCGCTTGTGTAGAATACCACCCATCGGCGTTGGGGGCGGAGACCCGTCCATGGCGCACGAGGCCGAGCCAGTATGTCGTGCACACCAACTATAGGCTCAGCCGACCGCGTCTTCCCCTTCGCCGCCCAGCATCCTGCCGACCCACCGCCGTACCGTACCGTACCGTACCCGTACCGCCACGCGCCATGACGAGGTGCACGGAAGGGATATCACAGCCCGCGACGATGCTCTCACGGCGGCCACCGCTCCACGAAGGACCGTGTCCAGGTAGGGGGTGGCCGTGGAGGTGGTAGGCACCATCTCCGTGTTGCTTGAAGTCAATTTAAGAACAGGTCGATGTCTTATAATGGACTATTTATGATTAGATGAAATATCATCATGTGGATGCCTCCATATTGGTTCCAGTTTGGTATTAATAACATACACAACGCTCGAAGTACCTACGCAGCTGCATAAATACACAATCACATCACTCTCACACACACAAGCACACCTCTACTACAAACATATATACACGCAAATTTGGATAATAACCTGTCATATAAATCAATCATCAGTAGTGTCCGGCCTGGGAGGAAGCAGGAACAAGACATAGAAGCCGCCGATCACCGTGGAACACCCGGTCAGCCACACGGCAGCGGCGAGGGGCGGCGGCATCAGCGTGGAGACCCTCCACGAGAACATGGCCGTCAGTGTCGTCGTCGTGAGCCACACGCCGGCTCTGGCGCGGTCCCTGGCCACTGAGCCTGGCGGTGCCGTCTCGAACCGGCGCAGGCAGTAGAGGAGGAGCAGCAGGGTGGCGTACGTCACGGCGACGAAGAGTGTCGTGGCTGTGTGCATGCCTGACCTGTGGATCGCGATGGCTGAGTTGCATGTCAGGAGAAGAAAACCAAGGAGTGTTGGCCATGACGCCATTATCGGTACGGTGATCCTCCTGCGTTTGTTAGTTGTTACGTTTCTGCAAGCACTCGCGACACTCCTTGGCGCCATCGATGTGTAGCTAGCACCTTATATTCTCGTTCTTTTGACGACAAGGGTCAAGCGTCAATATATAACGCGGAGGCGACCTACTTGACGCACTTTATCTTCGGACAGAAGGGTCGGACCGTGCAGTGGCATGCACGCAAGCAAGGTATTCAGTGCTGAGTTGTTGGGCAGAGAAACGAAGAAGGTACTCAGCAAATTCAGTCATTCAGAAACGTGTACGGTGGACCCACATTTTTATAATCGTACAGTATAAAACGTCATCTTCCAATAACCAAATTGGACCATGATGATATATATATGAATAAGTAGTATAATAATAACTCGTCGAGAGCATATATATATATAACATCATAACGTACCATCTAGGAGTTAGTACCGTAGGCAACAAGTTGGCGAATTGGTACGTAACTCGTCGAGTTGGTCAGTTGATTGTAAAAGGAATGGAGTAATTTCACCGACGACGCTTTGTTGTGCGTATTCCTGTATCGTCATGGCGCACTGAGGACGCTTTGTGAGTAATTTCACGAAAATTTTCCGATCCCAGTGGGACGGCAACAAGTAAAACTAGTAAGCTGTCGTGAGCTGTTTTTTTTTCTTGCCACACACTTATTTTCAAAATAACTTCATCCATGAAACTGTTTTTCTTCCCTCTCACAAAAACATAAGTATGATGAAGTTGGAAAAAGTAGCTTATCTCAGCTCTCTCACTTATTTCTCTCATCATAACCTATTTCTCTCTCATCTATGAAACAGATTTTTCAAAACAACGCAGTTTCACCTAAAGAGTTGCTCCAAAGTAATAGCTGCAAGGCTGAGCTGTGCCAAACCAAGACTTATTGTTTGTCAGCAAGCACGCGTGGATCAAAATGCTTCAAAAAAAAAAAAATCAATATAGCTAGCTTGATTGTCGTGAACCGTTTGGTTAAGCAAAGATGTGAGTGGTCCGTTTGGTTTGCAGTTCGGAATGGTCTATCCGTACCTACATCCGAGCCTATAGCGCTCTTTGGTTTGAGACGTTGGTTAAGCATCAGACCACCTATTGCTCATTCTAGGTCTAAACCGGATGAGGCGAACCGGCTAATCAAACAGGCTAGTAGTGTGAATGTGATCAATATTATGTATGATGACATTGACTTGAATCATATGGATATGAAAGCGACGTTGCACGACATGTTTCCTTCGTTTCCAAGAAAAAGTCATCAGGCCCCTCTTGGAATAAAAAATGGATTTGTGACATATAAAAATCTGAATCTCCAATATCAACATCTCTCGGCTCAGTGCTTTATCGAGATTATTCACTTGTGGCCGGAACTAGACACATTCTTCTAGGGACAAGCATACACAGTATATACATATGACCTTTTATAGAAATTTGCGAAAAATGGCTAGTACACATTAAAGCCTTAATTTGCAGCGCAAAATTTGAAGCCTTAGGGGATGTTTTTTTTTTTTTTTTTTTTTGAGAATGCCTTAGGGGATGTTTAGCATGGCTCCAAAGCTCAACTCTAGTCTAGAGCTGAAAAATGTATGCCAAACACCCTAACTCTAGAACTAACCAACTTCAAGAGTTGGTGGAGCACCTTCATTTGAGGTGGAATGCCTATTTCAACTCCAAAACCCTCTCATATGGACCTAGACATGGAGTTCTAGAGAAATTACCCACCTTTGTCATCCGTTACACAACCCAACTCACGAATTGCTATTTTCTTATGTTTTGTTCGGGTCCCCAGTCCTATCCACTCGACTCACCCAACCCCACCGCACGGTCCTGCTTCCCTGTCCATAGCTTTTCCCTACCACGACGTCGCACTTGCCACCGCGGCTGCCTGGTGGTGCGCAGCCCCGGCCTGCTCTACCTCACCCACTGCACCTCTGCTCGACACATCTGTTCCGGATCCCCTCCCGTCGCCGAGCACCAGCTTACCCTCCACCGCCGGGCACCACATCTCGCCCTCCGCCATCGGGCGCCGACTCCCGACCTCCACCGTGGTTGTGGGTTCGAGCCCGAGAGGAAGGTGGAGGCTGGTGTTCCGCGGGTGGGAGGGAGGCGGGGAGAGACCGGCATGTGGGACCACTAAGCAAAGGGCATTCAACCTTGAAAACTCTCTTTTTGGAGCTGGTACCCAAACACCCAATAAATCAGCTCCAATTCCATTTGGAGTCAACTCCACTTGGAGTTTTGGAGTGGAGCAGCTCCACATGGAGTTGGAGCCATCCCAAACAGACCTTAGTTTAGTAATCTTGGGCTCCGTCTAAATGTAAATTCTTTAGCGGGCTTGCCATTTAGAATTGAATTTGGACCGCCAATAGCCTAGAAGCTCTGGGGTGGCCAACAATGGAATGGAACGTGTCAACTTTGTAAGCTTTATGATAACTCAATTTCAAATTGAACAAGCACATGTGGAGTGAGACCGCTATTTGGATTGCAAACATTAACTTCCATCCTAATGTCGAGAACCACCTAGCTAGGGAGACGATAGAGAACCAGACGACCATGTCAAATGTTCCAAGTAATCCATAGATTACTGACGAACCCCACTCTCTGCTAATCCATGACCATGTCAAATGTCTTAGCTCTCTGATAATTATAGTATTTTTTTCGAAAGCGTGCATTAGCACGTACTGCATTAAGAGAAGTTGGAAATTACAAAAAGCTCTCCAGTAATCCATAGATTACTGACGAACCCCAGACGGTGCACGAAACAAAACAGAAGAAACGATGGGGGGTAGGGGGTAGGGCGGACCCTCCACCTAACAAGCCCCAGCAGCTGAACCTATTACAATCGAAAACTCAACACTTAGGTAGCTAGCAACGAACGGAGCCACGAGACAACAACAGCGGCAAAGCATCCATAAGAACCTCGGCAGCAAAGCATGCGCCGGAAACAGAGCACCTCGGCAAACAAAGCATCTGCCGGAAAGAGAACCTCGGTAGCAAAGCATCCGCCGGAAAGGGAGCACCTCGGCGGTAAAGCATCTGCCGCAACGACCACGACGAAGGCTCCAATGTCCACAAGCTAGGCAAACCTAAGTGATGAGAAGCATGAAGCGCTGCATGAGCGGATGCAGCAGACGAGCAAGGCGACCAAAGCCGTCACGGGAGGAGGAACGACGGGCCATGAGATTCCCGGCGCCCGATGACCGCGGGGATGGAACTCGAAGACGATGCCTTCAAGAACGGTGCGGACGCCAAGAGATGTCACCATCGTCCGCCCGACCACGTCGGGCTGAGCTTTCGCCGAGCTCCATGAATCGAGTCACCCGGGGGCGACCACGCCAGCCACGCCACCACGGCGTCGATGACGCATTGCCCGGTGGCTGCCCACACCACCACGCGGCGAGACGACAAGCACTGGCCACGCCGCCCCATCATCGCTCCCCCGGGTGCCGCGGAGACCCGCCACTCCCACCCCATTGCAACGGAAGGACGGCGTCATCGCCGCCGCAGGCTCAGCCAGTCCAACCGACGCCGTTGCGCCGGCGTTCGGGGGAGAGAAACCGGCCGCCGCCCAGATCCGGGGCCCAAGTGCCAATCCGGCCGGCCGCCGCCAACCCGGTCGCCATGGCCACCGCTTGCCGGAACGGGCAAGCCGGGCCGGCGGATGCGGATCCGAGCGGAGGCCCGATCCAGCTGCGCCACGGGCCCGATAGCCATGGCACCCGGGCCGAACGCCGCCTGCCGAGGGGAGGCGGGGCCAGCGCCGGATCCAAGGTCTAGGGTCCCTGATCCGTGCAGCCACGGCCTAGCCCGGGCGCCGGGGCAGATCCCGCCATGGCCACCGCCATGGTGCCGGTGATAGGAGAGGAGGGGTGGGGGATCACGGGGCACACCGCCACCGGATTCGCCCGGGAGCGCGAGAACCGGCCGGCGAACAGGCCACGAGGTCGACGGGCACGCCGGTAGGGAGCTGGGGTTTGGGTCTAGGAGAGGCGGGGGAGGGGGTGGAGGAGGTGGAGAGCCGGTGCCATCCCTTTGTTGAGGACGTGCGTGGCTGGCCGCCGCCACCACGGCTAGGGACTACGGCGGCGGCCGGAGGGGGGGCCGGGGGAGGGGGGGGCGGCGGCGGGGGGTTATCGCCCCGAAGTCGCCCTACGGGCGCTTCGGGAGCCGGGCGGGCTGTTGACATGCATTCCTGTAATCACATTTGATAATCATAGTATTATGGGAGATTTGGAAGAAATTAAAATTATAGGGTTTTTTTTATCGTGCAGAATCTACAATTTTAGAACGACGAGGTGAGGCTTTGGATCATGCTAGGTGAAAAGCGTCTTGATGTGTTCACTCATTTTTGACCGACGGTTCACTTCTCTCTATGTTTCTTTCTTTGGCAATGCATCGTTGGGTATGCCTGTTGCGTATTTTTTGTCTTTTGTGCACCGCCCTCTAAGTTTTCCTTCTTTTTAATTACCTAAATACTACTTTCTGGGCGTGCAGGAAAACAGCACCCCACGCCGCACACCTCGTCCACCGCCCGATCCACCGCCCCCGCTGCTTCCTGGCCGTTGATTCGCACCACGCACACGGTCGTCTTCTTCCTCCCGTCGCCCCGCCCCGCTGCTTCTCGATGCTCCTCTCTCTCTGTCCTTTTCGTCCCGTTGCGAGATCCGCCGGCGGCGCTGACGCATCGACGCCCAGCGAGCTCCGGTGGCGGGTAGCTCTCTCCTCCTCCCCTCCTCCTCCTCTTCCTCCTCCTCCTCGTCCTCTCACTCTCTCTCTCTCTCCTCCTTGGATCTGTTTTCCCCAACTCCGCGCGAGCTCTCGGTGGGGTATAGATGTCCGGCCGGGGGAGGCAGGTAGGACAAGCGGTGGGAATGGTCGACGGGCGGCTTAGGTGCGGTTGACGGAGTAGGGGTGATCGGGCCAGGTCGGGGCGGGGGCGCCATGGCCGGACTTTTTGTGGAGCTCGCCGGAGTTCGCCATGGCCACATCGGGCAGCGGCGGGGAGGGAGGGGGTAAGAGGAAGAAGGTTGTCACCGCTGGCGGTAGGGTCTCGCCCGAAGCTCGGCGAGACCCTACCGCCGGCGGCATGGCGATGCTAGAGGGGCGGAGGGAGGTGCTGGAGGCAGGGGCGAGGTCGGGTGCGCAAGATCTGGAGCTGGCCGTGGCGGGCGAGGATCCGAGGAGGTGGGGGGGATCGATGCGCCGCCGGTGGAGAGGGGGAAGAGGTGTGCAGGCCGACGGGCTTCCTTCCTGTCTTGCGCAGGCGTTAGTGAGGTCCAATTAATTAACATAGCAGGCAGCACTCGCCAGTTCATTTTTTTTTATATAAAAAACGTGTATACCTAATTAGTCATATGTTTGGGTATGGTTTATACTAATCACGCATAAAAAATTAGCTTCCTCCTTTTATCTGTTTATTTATTACTTGATCCTTTAAGCCATCTGTTAGTAGAAATCTTTTTTTTTTTTTTTGAGCATCTGTTAGAAAAAAATCTTTAAATGCACCGTCAGTCGGTAAAAAAAATTATACATGCGCCATTTACAGAGACCAAAAGATGAAGTCGATCGGCAAAGATCTATACCGAATCATGCATGGTTGATCGAGCTATATAGAGGCTTTTACCGACTAACAAAATCGCTATTCTTGAGCTATGGTACAGTGATTCAAGATGCTCAACGAACTAAATGTCTTTTGGTTCATAGGGGTGAGTGTGCGTGCGTGTTGTGAGCGTCCGCGTTGTACTGTGTCATTCTCAAAAAAAAAAAAAAAAAAATGTTCCTATGGATACACAAGTACTAAATTTAAAAACAAAACTAACATATTTACAAGTCAACTAGAAATATACGCTTGACAAGGTCAAACAATTTGCACAAGACTGTCGATCCCGTATAGCGTGGCGTGGTTACATCAGTAACCTTCAGTCGTGTCCTGCGAAGACGGCAGAAGGAACAGTGTGTAAAACCCTCCCGCAACGGTAGAAGCTCCCATGAAGCAGACGCCAGCCCCGACTTGCCACGGCACGAGCACGGCGACCCGCCACGAGAACATCGCCGTCAGCAACGTTGTCGTGAGCCAGACGCCGATCTTGGCACGGTCCCTGGCCAGCGAGCCGGGCGGAGCGGTTTCGAAGAGGCGCAGCAAGCAGAAGAGCAGGACAAGGATGGCGTACGACGCCATGACGAAGACTGTCGCGGCAACGTCTCCCCATGACCTTTGGATCGCGAGTATCGAGTTTGCTGTGAGCAGAATGAACCCTAGAGCCGTGGCCATCAGTAGCGCCATATCGACACTACTATCCTAGCGACGATGAAGGAACTAAAACTATCCGAGCCTTTGACAACAAAATGTTCCCGATGGAGGAGCAGGCTGCTGCGTGCTATATATAGGCGTGTTGTGTGTGCTCATTCCTCAGCCAACAAGTAATGAAAAGGTCCAGAGTTGGATAGAAAAAGGTAGAGGAGATTACCTAACAATTAATTAAGGACGGCCATCAGTGCCTTGTGTTTAGTGTTTACTCCAAGATGCGTATGGACCCTCACCATACCGGTTGCCAGAGCGTGTAAAATTCCTACTTCCAACGCACGCTTTTGAAAAAAAAAAAAAAAAACAGGCCGGAGAATGGACTATTTTCCCTTTTATCTAGTCTAGTATTATATTATGTTGTGTAAAAAGTTGCTTTTGCTGATTCTTTTTAGTTGTTTTATTCAAATTTTTGGAAGAGGGGTGATGGAGGTGCTTAGGGATGAAAACGGTTGGAAACGATCGGAAGGAGGCCAAATCACTTTCCTTTCCATTTTTATTTGTTTTTCTCGAAAACGAAATCGATACGATATTGTCGGAAACGAATACGATGTCGGTATTCTAGTAATTTTGGAAACGATATAGTTGGTCGGAAAATACATCGATAACGGTCAATCTATGATAACGGTATCCTCAAAAATAATAAACACGCCAAAGTATAGAAAATGAGAAGAGCCATATAACTCGCATGTCCTTCTCCCGTAGAGGTTTTAGGTTTTCTAAAGATGAACCTCAGGCATGTGATTCGTTTATTCCAATATGTGTGCAGTCCTTGTCCTTGCCATATAGTTAGTTTTCAAAAACATATTTGCTTTATGTGCATGTTGATTATGTATGCCTTTAATTCGGTAATTACCAACAATAAATTACAGTTAAATACGGGGAATCTTCAAAAACGATCGAAAGAGGGTAAAATTGTTCCCGCTTTTCGATTCTATTTATTTTAACTATTATCATTTTTATTTTTTCGGTTACCACTACCGTTTCTGTTTAGACATGAAAATCGGAAAAAAACTCGAAAACGACTTCAGAAGATCGGAAATTATCATTTTCGTTTTCATCCCTAGAGGTGTTGGAGGTCGATCGTTCCAGGCAATTCAACAAAACTTGGCGCGAACGTCGAAGAAAGTCACCTAGAAGAATGTCGATATCACAAGAAACCTGTGGTTGTGGGCTCCGGCACTATAGATTCGATGTTACCCAGTTCTAGAGTATGGTAAACTTCTCTGTGCTTCTCTGCTCACACGCGTTCATGCAATTTCCGCCCGTTTCATAGCAACTATTGTAGCAACTACACACCGGTTTACACACGCGACGCGCATGCAACTACATCATCAGTACGTCACGCACTCTCTTGTCCCGTATTCTAGTTCAACGTAGTGTTGAAGCAACAAATGAAATGATGAATGAACACGTACGTGTAATACGCGGCGCCGGCGTCACGCAGTACATACTCCTATATTGTATGAGTACGTGCAGTACGTGCTGATGACGGCATGACTACACCGTGCATGGATGAGATCGTTAGCGTTGCGTGCCGTGCCTGCTTCCGAGGTTGTATATATATCAGTGCGGACGTACGTGCAGGAGCTACACGTACTCCTACGTACACATTTGCGAGACCGAGACGGCTAGATTGATAGGGTGACGAATAATCCTCCAATTCCTCTGATGTGTACGTGCCTTGTTGACCGCTGACGATCAACAGACGGGTCGGGTACTCAGGTCACAAGACGACAGCGACAGTCGTTTTCCAAGTCGTTGTCAATGTACGTATCTCGAACAAATCCTGCTTGCCGTTTTAATTCAAAAGAGAAGAGATTCCAGAAAACAGCTCTACATATACAATAATACTACCGGCCGCAGAAATTCAATCCCACAACTATGTGTTGTAGCACATATTCTGTTCTCCTCTCTATGACACAAGGGCCCCACTACATTTTTATGGTTTATTGTTAAGTTTAGGTTCTAGTGTTTAGGGTTTACAATTTAAGGTTTAGTGTTTATGATGTCTAGGTTGTACACGGTTTACAGTCTAGGGTATATGGTTTAGGGTTTACAGTTTAGTGTCTAGTGTAAGAGTTTATAATTAGAGTTTAGGGTATATGTGTTGTCACACATAGTTGTGGGAACACTACGGGGAAAAACCACCTTCGCCGAGCGGACTGCGTTTTGCCGAGAAACTAACAAAAGGGGCCGTCGGCAAAGATCCTCTTCGCCGACAGCCGCCCTCGTCAAAGTAATCCCCTCGGCGAAGGCTTCTTCGCCGAGCACAATGTTCTCGTCAAAGCAATCCCCTCGGCGAAAATCATTTTTGCCGACGCCACTTTTCGGCGAACCCACAGCTCTCGGCATAGACGGCGCCCAAAGTGACAGACTAGGCGTTAGCCTCTCGGCAAAGCATGTCGTATTTGCCGAGGCGTTGCGTCTGAGCCGTCGGCAAAGCTTTAATTTTTTTTTTTTTTTTTTGATTTTTGATTTTGCCTACTCACCTTGGAAGAAAAAAAAAAAATTGAGACGATTTCGTGCACGGTTGCATCTCGGATGGCACGAGGCTGGACATCTCCGTGTGAATTCTATTATCGCATGTTCGGGATCTCCTAGATTGTGCTATAATTTTTTTTTTAGTTTTTTGATTTCTCATTCCACCTCGACAAACACAATTTAAAACAAATCACATATATATCACATCCATACAAACTTGCATAATTTAAAATGTGCATAATTTGAAATAAGTCACTACAATCAAAAGATGTTCTACTACAACTACCGGTTTTGAAATAACTGGGTGAAGTGTAGGTCACCGATGTTGAAAGCACAGATCTCCGTGAGGACTAACAACGTTCTAACTAATACATCCTCCTTTGCTTCACAACTACGACGACATGGTGTGCTGGACGACGGTTAACCGAGCTGGGCGTGTCAATGGGTCTCGAATCTTACGGGCAACCACCTTTGCACGATATCCATCTATAGTGAGTGTTGGCATTGGATTAGCCCAAGTCCAAACATAACCCAATTTCGACATTGCTTGGGTTAGAATTGATGCATAACTACACCCAGCGTAGGTTAAGAAAACTAAAAAAAAATTATGGTCAATTTACCGAGCGCTATCGCATTGGCGGCGGGTAGAGTGACCATATTCTACCGAAAGCACCATTCTACCGCTCGGTAGAGTTGGCAAGGGGGCGCCGTCGACGCTGCCAGACGCTAGGGCGTCAACTCCACCGAGGGAGGTTCTTTGCGGAGAGATGGCTCTCGGTGGAGGCAGACTCTACCGAGGGGGCCACGTTACCGAGGCTTGGCCTCTCGGTAGAGATCTACCGAGCTTTCTTTCTCGAGCTGCTCTCGGGAGGGGGACTCTACCGGCGCTTCTTGTAGGGCGCTCGGTACAAAGTCTGGCGCTCGGTGGAGGCCATCTGTGCGGTAGTGCGACTGAGCTTAGGCTCGGTGGGGGGCGCTCTCGCACGCGTGTAATCGAATATTTGCTGCTTCTTCTTAATATAACCAAAGCCCAAAAAAAAAAAGATATTCAGGGAGCTAAATGTCTTTTGGTATAGACAAAATATGTTCCTATGTACAAGTACTAAATTTAAATGCAAAACTAACATATTTACAAGTCAACTAGAAATATACGATTGACGAGATCAAACAATTTGCAAGACGATCGGTCCCCACATCCTTGTAGCGTGGTTACATCAATAATCTTCAGTGGTGTTCTGCGAAGACGGCAGAAGGAACAGTGAGTAAAGCTGTAAGAGTCCAGCCGGGCTGGGGCCCTTGGGGGCGGAGACTAGGGCCTTGTTTAGTTGGCAAAAAATTTGTAATAGTTGGTTGACAAATGTTAGAAAGTTAAAATTTGGACACTGTAGCACGTTTCGTTTGTTTGTGGTAAATATTATCAATTATGGATTAACTAGGCTCAAAAGATTCGTCTCGTGATGTACAACTAAACTGTGCAATTAGTTATTTTTTATCTACATTTACTACTTCATTTATTACTTTATTTATATGTCTAAAAATTGATGTGATGTTGATGTGATGGAGAGAGATTCAAAAAACTTGCCAACTAAACAAGGCCTAGGGCTGGAGGAGGTGGTGGCGGTGGCGTGTGTGGACTGTGAAGGGAGGAGTAGGGGCGGCGGCTGCTGCGGAGAAGAGGGGAGGCGCAGGAGGGGGAGAAGGAGAGGGAGGCAACTAGGGTTGGAGAGAGGAGAAAGGAGAGAGATATAGTGAGACAATTCTCTTCTTTGCTTAATCCAAATCCAAAATAGATACAAAATACAATGGCTCTATATTTATAATTTCCAATGAGATTTGTACCAAGTAATCTCTTATTCTATATTTCCTAAAATATGACGACGGAGATACGGCGGCGGGGGCAGGCAACAGGGCTGCCGCCATTCCTATAGGCGCGCACACCCCCTTGGAGGCTGCGTGGCCGGTCCATAGGGCCCTGTTGGGCCCTCTCTTCTCGACGTATGACAAAAACCAGCCGGCAATGATAGAAGCTCCCATGAAGCAGACGCCTGCGAATTGGCTTGTAGTCAATGGTAGGGCGGTCGTGGGGCGCTACCCACGGGGTTCAAATCCTGGTGATCGCACCTTTCTTGGGATTTTCCAGGATTTACCGGCGTTGTGCATTAAGTGGTGGTAGCGGCGTTCCGTCGACGACGAGGCGCCTATGGTGACTTCGAGAATCTCAGATCTGCCGGCTGCCCAGTCCGCCGGAGGTGCTCATAGGGGTAGGGTTTGCGTCACGTGTATTCATAGGGGTGAGTGTGCGTGCGTGTTGTGAGTGTCTGCGTTGTACTGTGTAATTCTCAAAAAAAAAAAAATGAAGCAGACGCCTGCCCCGATATGCCACGGCACGAGCACCACGACCCTCCACGAGAACATCGCCGTGAGAAACGTCGTCGTGAGCCAGACGCCGAACTTGGCACGGTCCTGGCCCAGCGAGCCGGGCGGAGCGGTTTCGAAGAGGCGCAGCAAGCAGAAGAGCAGGACAAGGATGGCGCACGACGCCATGACGAAGACTGTCGCGCAACGTCTCCCCATGACCTTTGGATCGCGAGTATCGAGTTTGCTGTGAGCAGAATGAACCCTAGAGCCGTGGCCATCAGTAGCGCCATATCGACACTACTATCCTAGCGACGATGAAGGAACTAAAACTATCCGAGCCTTTGACAACAAATGTTGTTCCTGATGGAGGAGAAGGCTGCGTGCTATATATAGGCGTGTTGTGCTTGTGCCTTAGTACAGCATAAGACAGGTGTAATGAAGGGGAAGAGACTATTCCCTCGAACACGTCAATGTAATTGTGTGTGCCCATTCCTCAGCGAACAAGTGATGAAAAGGCCCAGAGTTGGATAAAAAAGGTAGAGGAGATTACCTAACAAGGACGGCCATCAGTGCCTTGTGTTTAGTGTTTACTCCAAGATGCGTATGCTCATCATACTGATTGCTAGAGCGTGTAAAATTCGTACTTTCAACGCACGCTTTCAATGCCTTGTGTCTAGTATTATATTATGTGTAAAAAGTTGCTTTTGCTGATTCTTTTTAGTTGTTTTGTTGAAATTTTTGGAAGAGTGCTGTAGGTCGACGAATAATCCTCCAATTCCTCTGATGTGTGCCTTGATGGTAACCGCTGACGATCGACAGACGGGTCTCGGGTTACTCAGGTGTCAGGTCACGAGACGACAGCGACAGTACGTCGTTTTCCAAGTCGTTGTCAACGTACGTCTCTCGAACAAATCCTGCTTGCCGTGCGGACGTACGTGCAGGAGCTATGTACTCCTACACATTTGCGAGACCGAGACGGCTAGATTGATCAGGGTGACGAATAATCCTCCAATTCCTATATGGGTGCCGCATTAATGACTCCACATATGTCGAAGTCTCAAAGATACAAAGAATTGCAATGAAATAGGACATATATGGATGTGACCCTCAAAATTATGGATGTGTGTATGTAAAAGAACTCACAATCAAAGTTTTATTATAACGGCGTAAACATTTCAGGGTTCTCCACATACTATGTTGAAATAAAAGAGTTGCAAACAAATCAATATCTATACCTACTAGTAAATCTATATCTATACCTATACCTACTAATAAAGAGAGAAAATTTCTACCCTTATTTTTCACCATCGTTTTCTTTCGCCTCTTCCTTCTCTGAGTCCCAATCGGGCCAGTACATCAGATATGTTCACGATCTGACGTGAGTCCCGATCGGGCTGGTACATCTATATCTGTTCGTGACCTGACGTTAATTGTGTTTGGCTCGACCACCGATACGATACAGGGCTGCGACGCCTCCGTGCTCCTGTCGTCAACCCTGCTGGCGGCTAAACGGAGCATCCATCCCTGGCGAACAACCCAAGCCTACATGGCTTCGGCGTGGTCGACGCCGCCAAGGCTGCCGTGGAGCGGAGCTGCCCGCGGCCTGTCGCCCGACATCCTGGTGTTTGTGGCGCACGACAGCGTGAAACTCACGGGCAAGCTCTTATCT
Organism: Hyparrhenia diplandra; assembly: GCA_015847255.1. Classification (NCBI taxonomy): domain Eukaryota; kingdom Viridiplantae; phylum Streptophyta; class Magnoliopsida; order Poales; family Poaceae; genus Hyparrhenia; species Hyparrhenia diplandra. The sequence continues at coordinate 195,672 of JADLZK010006442.1, forward strand.
ACAAGGTGCCTGCGGGGCAGCGGGACGGCCGCGTGTCCAATGTAACGGAGGCCAATAGCAACTTCTGGGGGGGCGGACAGACGGGCGGAGGTCCTCATCAATGGCTTCAGGTGGCCCGGGTGCTGAAGCGGCTGCTCACCAACGCGTCGTTCCGCGACAGCGCGCTTCCTCATGCTTCAGAGTCTTCCCTTCGTGCCGCCGCCTCTGCCGCCACCGCCGCTGCACGCCCTCTGTTGACGGTCCTTATACTCCAAATATAACCATCAACTATTACATAAAATGATACGAAAGGAATCACAAACACTAGTTGTAGGGTTTGATTCTAACGGATTCCACGAGTGTAAGTGCAATCATGCCTAAGTGGGTTTTGATGTTGATGACCACCGAATTAGGGGACTAATCAGAATTAATAAGATGATATGCAAGAAATGAGAAAAGGAGATGATGTACAGGTTGGTGGTAATCATATTTGACAGTGGAGGCAACCCCAATTCATCAAGGCTTAATTATTTTCTATTTTAAATATTGAGTTTAGGAAAGCCGTACTATTAGAGAGATTCTAGCACATCTGTCCAACTGTCAAATCAAATACTCATATCCTACCATCGATGACCACAAATACCACAAAACAGACGAACAATTCTCATTCCCTTTTATCTCATTTGTGTGGAGCGCGGCAATGCCGTGCTTGCTTCCCATCGTTACCGTAGAGGTATAAATACCTTTCTGCCCTTCACAACGGTCACTGCTTCTTCCCCAATCGTTCTTTTCGACGGAAATAGACCAGAGCTCTTTCTCTCTCTCCTCCATTGCTCCTCCTTCACTCCCCAAGTGAGATTTCCATTCCCACCATCAAAACTTCAGGGAAAAGAGGAAAAACTGCAATTGGAGACTGGATCTACATGTTCCCCATCTTGAAAGAGCATTTGGTTCGCGTTTCGCCAGCGTGCTAGGGTTTGCTACTCTTAAAGCTTGCTCCTAGCCGGCTGGGCGTCACCCTAGAGCTTGCTAACTTGTGTGGCAGCCTAGGGAGGTTTGTAACCTCGTTCTAAATCAAGAAAATCACCCGACATCTCTAGGGTTTGGTCCCTAGACTTGTGAATGAGGGAAAAGGCTAGCCTTTCTTGGCTAATTCAGTAATTCTCCTTGATGAATGAGATATTGTTCATTGGCAATAGAAAGACCACAGCCGTACCCACTGAAAGGAGCCACATAAGAAAGAAATTATAATGAGATAAAAACAAGAATGGGTCAATGATCTAGAGAAAAAAGATTTTAACACATCACCAAAGAGGCGTGCATCGAATACATACATTGTAATGACACTACAACACATAAGCATCTGAGGCACATGCAGTTCCTAAACAGTGAGAAACCTTGGTTTCCATGGTGATCAGAATAATCAGGTTGCAGACATGAACAAAAAAACTCCCATAATCCAAAGGAAACCTCAGAAAGGGGTTCCTTGGAACAGAAAAGTGTGTCTAACCAGTAAGCCCAGCCAGATGCTGAATGCTCAAAAGAATGTGAACTGATGCGGATGCATAGCCAAAGCCCTCCAAAAATACCAAAATCCCAAAATCAGTTCACAATAGAAGCAACTGCTTGCCGTTACCTATCAATGGCAGCCAACAAAATCGGGTCATTCCACGAGAAGGTGTTGACAGACACATCCACATTATGAAACAACCAAGATTCTAATATTGTTACATCTGAAATGCTCTGATGAAACAGCCAAGCATCCTCTAATGAAACAACCAAACATCCTCTAATGAAACAACCAATTTCTAATATTGTTACATCTAAAAATCCTATGATGAAACAGCCAAACATCCTCTAATGAAACAACAAAAATTCCAATATTGTTGCATCTGAAGGCCTCGATGAAACAACCAAAACATTCACCAATGAAACAACCAATTTATAATATTGTTAAATCTGAAAATCTTCTATTGAAACAACCAAACATGAGATGCAAGTACACATAGATGATTGTTGTTACATATGAAAATCCTCTAATAAAACAACCAAATTCAAATACTGTTACATATGAAAAACCTCTATTGAAACAAACAAACAAACAAACAAACATAAGATGCAAGTACACACAGATGACTACTGCTACATCGAAAAAAAATCCTCTAATGAAACAGCAAAATTGAAGTACTGTTACATCTAAAAATCTCTAATGAAACACCCATGGGGAGCTCGATCTCAAGCTCGCTTGGCCATGGAGAAGCGCAATGCGGATTAGGGACTATGGGTGGTGTGGCTCACTAGGTCGCACACTGCAAGCATGAATGCAAGGAGAGGAGGAATGCTACTGCGGTATTACAAGTGCGTGGCTCGACGTCCTTAGCAAATAGGAATAGATATGAGTTGCGTTCAGAATTGTGCAGCACCATGCAACAATAAATTCATCATGCATCACTGAATTGGAATTGGAAAGCCGTGAGCGGGCGGCGGGGAGTAATACATTGATGCATAAAATGTGCCAACAAAACAAGCTGAGGTAGCAAGTACTCCTCAAGGCAAACAACAGGCGAACGATGAACCTGATGCCGACAACGTTGATGCCCTCCTCATGACGAACAGCGGCGCCCTGCAACACAGAGACGAAGGGGAGCAGCGCTGTCAGCTTGGACGGAATCGTGTCGGCGTGCGTGGCAACCACGGTGACAAGCCGAAGCGGGTACGACATAGGCGATTGTTGATGGTAGTTATTGACCACTTTTATATATATGGAAAGCTATCAAACATGGGATGAATGCTACTAAAGTCTTATTATTTCTAATGATTTCCCACGAGTTTTGGTGCACACTCGGTTTGCGGGAGAACTCCGGAAAAACAGATGGAAACAAAGCCGAAAAAGAGAGAAAATAGAGAAACGGAAGAAAAGGACTGAACCAGGGCGATTAGTATGAATTCTAGGAGTCTAAATAAGAAGAGAAGACAGCTCGCGGAGGAGGGGGCCCACACGCCGACATGTGGGGCGGCGGCACCCCCGGTGCCGCGCGGCACCCCCCCCCCCGACATGCCACGTGTCCTGCTTCCGGAAGCTTCCTACAACCGACCTATGGAGTGCATCCTGGTCGTCCAATCAAGTCGGTTTGATCCAAAGGCTGAGATTCATCCTATGGGGCTATAAAAGAAGGGGCAGGGGTACCCCCTGAAACCCTAATTCATTATTCATAGACAGAAATCCTTCTTGAGAATTCTCTCTAAGAAGTTTAGGGTTAGAGAAGTCAAGATCCTATGATTAGAGCATAGCCACTTCTAGATTAGCTACTACGGATCTTGATTAGCAATCGAGTTTATTAGAAATAAAGAGATTAGTGAGGAGTGCTTCGGAGGAGTTCCGGCCTGTCGGATCTTCTCTCTTATATTTTGAGGGATCATTCTCTTCGCGAGAGGAGGAGTGTATTCAGAGATTATCTGATGTTCGACTTCATAATTAAAGTAAGTTTTGGTTTATTCTATTCTTCAAGTTTGCAACTCTTTTTGAGTACTTTAATCTTGGTTGCTCTTGATTAGAGGGATAGTGTCTAGTGTAGGCGCGGTACTTAGACTAGAGTTATCTGTGAATGCCCCTTTTTGGCTTGGAATCAGTGGTAGCATCATAAAGGTGACTTTTATAGCTTTATTGAATCCTCTACAGCCCACTTCTCGCCAAGAAGTGAACGGTAGGTTTTGTCTGTTCTTAGTAGAGTAATTTTCCTTTACTTTATGAAGAATTAGCATCCATGATAGAATAAATAAACTAGGTTTTATCGAGATTAGAACAAGAAGCCAGTATTGTCTCCTAATTCTAGCTAGTTTCTTAAGTACTTTTTGATTGTGAAGTGGATTGGGTAAATGCTAGTTATATTCACCTACTGTTCCTTTGGGTTCGATATTTTAAAACCGGGAGTTTATCTTTTGGTGAAATGCTACAACGGTATTTCTATCGCGGCGCTTGCGGATATCTTTATCTTTAGTGTGTGCATATAATTTATACCAACAACGACGGGGAGGAAATGCAGAGGTCGAGGACAGGAAGGCGGCGACAAACCTAGAATCCGGAGTTGACGACGAGGGGCGCAGGTGCGAAAACCCTAGACCGCCGACGTCGCCGAAAACGGAGGAGCAGCGCGACGAGCGGCGCACCCACGCCGCTGCACTGGACGACGAATGCGGAGGACCTAGGGCCGCGCCGCACCGTGCCAGGGGTGGTCGTCGTCGGAAACCGACGCTGTTGTTGCTAGAGCGAGAGGGAAGGGGAATGAATTGGGATCGATTCGATCAGTATCGGTAATGGGACGGGGGCAGAAAGCGATGCGAGCAGGGAGGAGCCACTGCGAGCTGTTGGACCAAGGCGGTTGCGCAGCCCACGAACGAGTGCGTCCGGAAAGCCAAAAGCCGTCCAGACGCCCGTGCATATCAGTTACCGATTGATCAATGATCCACGGTGTGTTTCATTCGTTTCTCGCTTCCTTTTTTTGATTGATTTTTGTCAGTTCATGGCTACACAGTGCTGTAAAGGATTAATACTGTCTTCGAAGACTCATGATACGACTTTGCTTGACACTTTCTTAAGCTCCGTACGTGTCTGGACAATGCACTGTGCGATACCTTTTCATGTACCATACCATGGCAATACGATGTGTCACCTTCACTGTGTCATTCGCCTCTTCGGCTCTTCCCTGCCAAAATTTGGATATTGCTCCTTGTCCAAATCCAATCTAAATAGGACTCAAATCCATCGTAAAGTCTATAATTACATGGCCCTAGAGAGCAAAAAGGAAGAGAATTAAAAATAGACTCCAGACTTTCCTTTCCAAATCCAATCCAAATAGTACTCAAATCCATCGTAAAGTTTATAATTACATATTACTTTGATTTACAGAAAATTAAAAGATAACTAGATATGTAACATTGCCATCCTTGTTTCTATTAACGAGCCCGTTCGTTTTGTGATTGCTGTGGCAACCAATCACACAACATCAAAAGTAGCACATATACAAAATAAGTTGTTATGTTGTTACAGTTGTGCAAAAATTGAAGCGAACAGGTTAAAGATTTGATAGTTATTTTCTCCCATTGCAACGCCACGGACATATTTGCTAGTAAGACTAAATTAAGAATTATGATTGCTTCCCTGTGCAGGACCATCTGGCGGTGGAGTTGCGCGCTTGCGATGTGCCCCGTGAGTGGTTTGACCTTATGTTTGAGGAGCTCCTTGCCTTGTTCGTTGTGAGGCCCTCAGTTGGAGCTCCTTGTGTCGGGACTGCTGCAGTGGGCGAGCCCTCCGAGATGCCGTATTGTGCGTGCTTGGATGCTGGGCGTGATGTGGTGGAGGATCTGATAGTGGCTGAGGTCATCGCCTCGCTATCCGTTCCCCATCCTGCTGCATCTCAGACTTCTCATGTAGTGTCAGCAGATGGCAGCTCAGATGTCAAGACGCCTCATGCTTTCGGTGGTCTGGTTTCAGCTGCTACGATCAGGGGAGATAGAAGCATTGGTTTGCCAGCCTTTGCGGACACCTCTCCTCGAGAGGCCGCAGCTGCGCAGATCCAGGACGCCCGGTGCCCGTCCACTTGGTGTGGCATAGTGGCGCATTGTTGCCAAGCCGCGGCGGCGAATGCCACCGGGCAGGCCGTTGTTGAGGAAGCTAGGCATCGAAGTCGAGGAGGATGCTGCTGACTTGGTGGGACGAAAGCAAACTTGATGCCGTCTTCCATGACACGTCGACTTGGTCAAAAACGAAGGAGCATTTCCATATTCTTTTGAACAGTCATTTCGGCGTAACAGCCTTAGAGCTGGACTTGGCAGGGCTGGAGGACGAGGTGTAGGTTTCGGTGTTTCCACATTTTAGTCGCAATTGTCTCTTTGTAATCACAACCGCGTGCGAATTGTTGTCGGGTGGTCTTGGTAACCGTGTGTTGCCATTCCCCATTTCCTATATTAAAAAACTTCTTTCTGCTTAATGAAAACGTGCTTAGGCGTGTTAAAAAATTAAAAATTATGATTAGTTGTAATTAAGCTCTAATAAACTCACCTAACCACAACATAGCATCACCCCTATTGCCCTTCTCCAGACTCAAGCGTCGCTACCTCTGCTCAGCCCAACTCCACCTAGCCCATATGCCCTCAGCCACCATTGTCTCTAATCATGCATGCACAAGAGCGACAACACTATCTGCAGTTGGTGCCGTCCAAGTGGGACGAGCTCGCTCGCCTGTTTTTCCAAAACTGAATCGTTCCAATTCGGAGTGAGTATTCATCTTGGGGAGCTGCTCCATCTCTCAACCAAACATCAGTTCACACCACCAAAGGAGATGTGTCAGCATGGGATAGGATGATTGCATGCCCCCTATTATGTGCTTTTATCAGTGTTTTCTTAACCCGTTATGTGATTTTAATTATATCCTTTTGTCCATATTGAATTGCGACAATTCGGGAAGACTCATCCATTTTCAATTATCCAAACAGCTAGAGTCTCGCAAAAAAAAATATGGATCAACATGTTGTCTTTGGTTGGAGAGCGAGCTAGGTAGAAGCCATCCCTGTCTTTAAGGATATGACAATTCAGTACCTATTTTCAGGGATGGCTCCATCCCACTTTAGAGCCTCCGCAATCGCATCTTACCTGGTACATTTACTACTACTATATAATCGACGAGACTTGTACGTTGTGTAGTTAGATCTATGAAGGAGAAGGTCAGATATTTTTAAGGATGTTACAATTCAGTACCTATTTTTAAGGATGGCTCCGTCCCACTTTAGAGCCTCCGCAATGGTTGCATACCCGGTTCGATACATTTACTGTTGCTATAGAATCGAGACCTGTACACTGCATAGTTGGATCCATGAAGAAGAAGGTCTGATATATGGAACCGGGGTGTAATCGAATAAAAAAATAGATTCACAGTTATGGCCGGCAAAAGTGAGCAGCTATATTTCTCTTAATTTCTCTCTCCTACTTGCTCTCTCTAGTGATGAATTTTATTCTACGTATGAAACTAGGCCCGATTATACATATTGTGGGCATGTACATTAGTTGAGGTCTAATCAGTCGTGGCGCCCAACTAAGGACCACCTCTGGGTCGATACACCACAGATGATGCTCTTAGGACATCAGGGCATTGCATTCTTAAATTCGAGTGGGATGGTTTATCATTCAAGAAATTTGTTTTGGATGAGTTCAACCAACACCTATAAAATTATTCTCATTAACTAGTATATTGCCCGTGCTAACGCAACGGTGACATAAAGGAAAAATAATTCATGAAACCAAAAATAAATCACCAATTAAAGAATACAAATTCACAAACAAGTGACATTGACTTTGTGGTATCTATAACCGAAATAAGTCGCATGTGTTGGTGTTCTTGGGCATCTACCGAATAGTATATTGTCTGTGCTAACGCTACGGTGACATTTTAAATAACGCAAATTAACAATGTATAAAATAATTAGATTAAATATTCACAGAAGGAATGATACAAACTTACATGGTCAATCCAAAAAGGACCATTTTTATATTGTTGGATACAACAAGGATGATTCATGCAGATTTAGTCCTACATTCGGGGCCGTGCCAAATATTACAACAGCGACAACATATTTGTCATTGTACCTTCTCATGCTACAGTCCCAATAGTATCATTAATCTATTTCATCACAATATATGTTGAAATCACATGTTTCTCATAAAACATTGACACTCACCAATGCAGGTACATGCAAGTCATTGTTCACCTACTTGATTCCATAGAAACATGAACTTAGCGTAAGGTTTTCATCAATAACAAAACATTCAGTTCGTCCAATTGATCCAGTAAAAATTAGTTACTAAAACATGGGCATGTCGAAGACTGCAGCCAGGAACACTTGCACGGCCATCAAACTTTCTGAAACATGACATTTATTTAGCGATATAAACCAACAACCTGATCTGCCATCGGTGTCTAAGTACGTCACTATCCATTGTAACAAAGGAACACTCACCAAAAATATATTATTTCTATATTCCTAAATCCAAGTGACGCTTGGCAGCCAAGGCTATCTATCGAGTACTACTATCTTGATCCAATCTGTACTGAATAAAGAAGAGGATTTCTGCGTGGTGACTTGCCTGTTAGCTACACGTTCAGTAGTTATGCTGCACGACGGATCAGGAACTTGAAGGTGCCCATCGAGGAAGGCGCCGAGAGCCTGACACAGCCCGACGGTGGTGGTTGACTTGCCCTCCCCGAGGGGCGTCGGGGTGATGCCGCCCACGACGACGTAGTACCCATCCTGCTACGCCTTGAGCTCATCAAGAACCGACAGCAAGACCTGCGAACATGAGAGGAAAGGAAAGTCGCTCAAGATCCGACCGAACCGCACGCACCCAGCCCACCAGGACAAAGGAAAGGACCGATCACGAACGTACCTTGGCCTTGTACTTGCCGTAGAGATCGTAGTGGTCGGGCCGGAGCCCGAGCTCCGCCGCGATGTCGGCGATCGGGAGCGGCTCGACGGAGTTGGCGATGTCGATGTCCGCCGGCACAGGCGAGGCCACGTCCAGCCTCCGGATCGTCGGGCTCGGCATCTCCGGCAGCAGCGTCGGTGGCGGCAGCGGCGGCGCGACGACGGCTCGCTCGCGGTCGCGGCCGAGTGCGGTGGGCCGATGCAGCGAGTGGTGGTGGTGGTGATGGTGGTCGTGGACTGATGAGGCTCCTGCAGGCAATACGATTGGACGGGAGAGCCACCTGCGAATGTGCCTAGGAATCTCATGCACGACGAGATGGACGGGGCCACGCCGAGTGCCTCCCCGACGAGCGTGACGGCCACGGCTGCCTCATCCGGGGAGTGAGGAGACCCCGGCGTGGGAGGAGAGCGATGAGGGGACGCGGCCGAAGGACAAGGACCCCGCGACGAGGCCCGGGAGGACGACGACGCGGTCTGCGGCAGTGCCGCCACCGTTGCCTGTGGGGCGGGATCGGCTGACGGGATCGAGCAAAGAAGAGAGGGATGGGAGGGGTCACCGCGTGGAAACAGGAAGGTCACCGCTGATTTCTTGCGCTTCCATATTTTGCGCAGATGGGAGGTGAATGAGTCCCGCGCGCGTAGCTAGACAGGCGGGTAGGGATGTGTCCAATACTTTTGATCCTGACCGTTAAATCGTGTCCGAGTAATGAGAGAGAAGATGGAGAAGTAATCTGGGTGGTTCATTTTGATTTATTTTGAATTTTTTGTAGACATTTGTTTCCATTTTTAGCCTAGCAAAGTTGGTGCATTAGTAGGGTAGATTTAAAAGTCATTCCATGCCTAATCTACCAAACAGACATATAGAAAATGGAAAGGGATGTTTCCATCCCAACCCTTGCCATAAACCATGTAGCTTTGAATATTGACCAACGCAGATGTTTGGTTACGTTACCTCATCATGTATGACATGGCTTATGGATAATATAAATTGTCAACGAGTTTATATAGCAAACCGAGTGTAGCACAGTTTGTAGGTTCCTTTTTTTTTTTTTTTTTTTTTTTTTGAGAATTACACAGTATAACGCAGACACTCACAACACGCACGCACACTCACCCGCACTTGTAGTTTCCTTTTGGTGAAACTACAAGTGCTCACTTTAATTTTAGATTTATTTCAGGAATGAACTCCACCCATGTTATGTTCATATAAAAGTCCACCAATATCCAATTAATTTCATTATATCCAATTAATTTCATTAATTTTTCATGAGTCATGAGACATGTTTTAAGAGTTGCATCTTATCTTACTATTACTAATTGAGGCTCCAACGAAGCCTCCACGTTAATTCTCACCAGTCGCGCCAAAAAAAAAGATAAATCCTAGAAATTCTCACATTAATCAGAAACATCTAGCCATCAAATCGATAGACTCTGCCAATCGTAGCCTTTAGATCTACTTTATTTTATAAAAAATTACCCACCTATGCCATTATTATTATAGATAAAAATAAGTAAAAAAAATAAATCTATTATTTTCCCTACGTACCATATTTCCAACGGAGGAAACCAAGGGGTGGGGCACCGCCTGGTGTGATGGCTCCGAAAAAATTAGATCTATTATTTTCCCTACCCTATTTCTCTACCATAAATTCCAACGGGGCAGGAAACAAGAGGACACCACCTAACCATGCTACGACGCCGCCGGCGGCACCGGCCACCGGGCAGCTGACTTGTGTGGTTGACCGGCCAAGCAAGTAAGGAAGAAGCCAAAATACTAGGCACGTACATCTACACCGGCGCCCGTGGGCAGACTTCTTCAATGTCGAGGCGCTCAATATCTCCGGTGTGTATCCCACCAGGTCCGTGCTGCACCTCACTCACCGTTTATTCGTTGAACTGCTTGCGGCTCTCAATGATGAGGTCTTCGTGGTGTTAGCCAGTGTCAGGGATCACCGTGAGGTAATGAGTGGAATTATAGGCTCGGACTTCGGAGTAGTACAACATGAATGAATGTTTGAGGTTTCTTATTATTGTGGTGTGTACATCCATGCAAAATTGTTTGCAACATTTGTCTGAACGTACATGGCTACACCGCTTTAGCTATTTATTTTGATCACTTTTATCTCCTGCAACATGTAGCTTTACTTACTTTGTTCTTAGGTTACTTTAAACAAATAATTTTTGAAATAATCCATATTGAGCATTAGGTACAAGTTTTGATTAACTTAATAATATATTTTTTTTGTTTCAAGGGATCTCAACCCCGGGTGCTGGAGGGAATGAAAGCCTCATCTGATGTTAGCACACAAGAGGGCTCCTAGCTGATCACATCTTTAATTGCTATGCATGCACAAGTCATCTGGATAGGGAATGCCAGGCCCAGGCCTCGGCTCCCTGTCGTATAGAGCTTGATGGTCGGCTATGCAAGATCGGAGTGAACACATTTATCAGTGGCACCAATTGCAGCACTAGCAGGTTGTGCGTGATCCGAACGAACACGGATGGCACGTCTTCTTCATGATCAAAACCTCCTTCATTTATCAACCTCTCAAGCTCCCGTAGATCATCGCATATTTTGCACTATTGGATAGGGATCGAAGATGGTGCATTCCAGAAGCCCAGAGGATGATGGCTTCCACATCGCCCTCCATAGGTTAGAAACTAATTTGACTTTCCCCTATTCTTGCATAGCTCTGTGTATGGTGATTGGTATTGTTTAGAACTCTACATGTACAGAGTCAGTAAGGACGCCATACGGAACAACCCCACATCTACATCAATGACACCATGATGACGTCAAGGTCAGTACGGACGCCATCTGCAATGGATCCTACACCAATGATGATGCCGCATAGAGAACGAGACACTCACCAACAAGGTAGGTGATGCTTCATTGACTTGAGGCGAACACCAAAGAGATGGGGCGCGAACACCGATTAAGAAGGTGACGCTACAGTTACAACCTAGCGGTGAACACCAACGACGAAGGTGATGCTACACCGACTATTGTTGGTGCACACCAACATGACAAGCAACGTGCGCTGCATTGACACCATCTACTTTGACACTGCTACACCATCCAACGCCGACATGATGACAACATGGCTAAGTGGGTTGACGTTCCAGCTGCGCTAAGCCAACTTCAACAACTTCAACAAGCATGCAGTACTCGATGGCGATGAGGAGGACGACATCTGTGCCATGTCTACTAACCAAAATACCCTTAAATCCTGAAATGTGAAAAATTATCAACTTCTAACTGAGGTACAATTTCCATCTAGCACTTGTGCATACGCATGGAGGAAGTCGGTGTCCAGTCATGCAATGACCAGTGATGTTTGATCCAACCACATTGATGGGACAGATAGGCGGACATGTGCCAGCATCATGGGGACGTCGAGGAGATCTATATCAAGAAAGGTAAGCCACCAATATACATAGGCTACAAGTGCCACGACAATCTACATCTACATCGGCACTGGCTGCACCTATAGACCAAAGGTACGCCATCTTGCTAGATCCCTTATTTACAATTTAATTTGTCTCCTGCAACATACATCGTATGATATTTCTTGACCTAATGGTTTGAATTTTAGTTTCCTTGAATTACTTCACACAATAAATTTTGACACAATCCTTATTTAGCAGTAGGTATAAATTTTGTATTAACTTAATAATAATGATTTTTTTTTTTTGAACCATCGATAGGGAAGCCCCTACCTATTTTTTCTGTTTTTACCCAACCTAGAAATTTGTGGCCATAAGGGTTGGAACCGAGCTCCAACCACAAGGCTCGAGCCACGTTTGCAACTTAATAATAATTTCACAAAATTACCTTGAGTTACATGCTAATTTTGCTAAACATTTTGAGGACCATGATCTGTGGAGTTATAATAATAAAGCCTATATGGCAAAATTCAAACCTACACTATTATAAAAGATAATTAAACTACTCTAATAATGTGTTTTACAAATTATCCATCTTTATCATTATGAAAGATAATTCTTTTGTTGCCTAAGTTTGCATTCAAATTATGTATAATGGCACTATGAAAGATATTGTAAAATAATGAAGACCTATATAATTTCTACCTAAATTATCCACCTGTCAACTATTAAAAAAGAATTAACAAAAGTCTCTCAAATCTACATGAATGCTAATACAACCAATTAGAACAATAATTAAGCATGCATAAGTTAAACTTACATTAGTATAGATAATTATTTTCGTTGGCTTATCCAGAATTCAAATTTTCCTTAGCAACCCATGTAGTAACGTCACTTACAACTCACTTTAAGTTATATACAGACACTCATGATGATAAATTTGTATGTTGTTGTCTAAAAAAAGTTTAGACATTTTGATATAAACCTTATGTCATATGAATATTGGTACGTAACTTAATTTTAAGAAATTTTGTTTAACAAAACAATACTAATACAACACAATAAATTGAAAATCTTGGGTGGCATGGTTCATGCTGAAACAACTATTTATGACATTGTGAAAAACTATGAGGGAGACGAGGACCTAGAATATTATTTTATTAGAAAAGAACATGATTTTTTTCCAATAACTGGACCAAAAGCTAAAGGTTAAAGTATAGATTTTTAAGATATAAATATAAAGGGATGGAATAAGAGTTTATACACTTTCAAGATTATATACGTTTCAACTAAATATGTATGGTGCTAAAAAAAAGAATAATCTTGCAAATTGTTACTCACAAAATCGATAGAAATAGGTACATCCTAAAATTCTTATAAGAATATTAAAAAATTGTCACAAAAATCAGTTGACTATAGTGTAAATAATAGCTATTGTATCTTAGGAATTAATAAGCTTAAAATTCAGGGAAATAAATCAAAATTTAGGTTTATGGCCTCAAAATAGAGATGTCAGCTAAAACTATCATAGTTTAAGCAAATGTTTTAACTAAATTTACATTGGAGAAACATACGGATATGGATGAAAAACACTTCAATCAATTGTACTTCAATCAATAGTTATCACAATTCAATTGAGGTAATAGAGCACCTGTTATAGCTATTATTTTAAAATATTAGTAAAGAGAAAAAGATATTTCATAAGTAATTCTTATTAGTTAGTGTCTACTCATAAGATTCTGACCCGTGCAAGGAGAGCACGGGTTGGTGAACTAGTTTATTCAAACTTGTATTTCTTTTCTAAAATTCTATTTGTATACCAGTCTAAAAAATCTGGTCAAAGTTAGATTAGATAAGATTAATTAATTTACAATAAAAATCTGGCCAAAGTTCAGAATTTAGAATGAATACAAGGGAGGGAGGAATGAACCGACAGGTGTCGATCAGGTGGGGATTTGAGCAGGGTGAGACAGTTTGAGAACGACGAGGAAGAGAAGTGCCGTTTTATCACGCCAACGCACGGTCAAATGAAAGAGCAGCCTGAATGTATTCAACGTGGCTGGTCTGGTGCGCTGGTGCTGCCGTGTCGGGATCAGAACGAAGAGTCGAAGACTGTCGTTTCTGCCTCTGTGTGTCTCTTTCCTGAACTTAGCGTATTTGCTTTTTCTCACCTCTTGCTATATATAAGGTGCTAGACGCCCACCTCGATCCATTGAGGCATTGGCGGCCCAGTGGACAGTCGACCCCGATGCTCCCTCGCCGGATCATCACCGTCTCCAGTCGCGAATTGGCTTGTAGTCCAATGGTAGGACGGTCCAGTGGGACGGTACCCACCAGGGTTCAAATCCTGGTGCTCGCACCTTTTCTTGGGAATTTTCCAAGAAATTTTCCCAGGATTTTCCGGCGTTATGCTTTAAGTGGTAAGCGACGTTCCCGTCGACGACGAGGCGCCTACGGTGACTTCGAGAATCTCCAGATCTGCTGGCTGCCCAGTCCGCCGGAGGTGCTCATAGGGGGTAGGGTTTGCGTGCGTGTGTTCATAGGGGTGAGTGTGCGTGCGTGTTGTGAGAGTGTCTGCGTTGTACTGTGTCATTCTCAAAAAAAAAAAAAAAAAAAAAAAAATCACCGTCTCCAGTCTCCGCACGCTCCCCCGCCACGTGCATCCCAACATGGACCGGCAGTATTCCGGACTAACCAAGGTAGCCATGGGCGTCCTCACCTTCAACTTCGGTGCTCGCCATCTACAACTCCTGGGGCGGACGCGAGCTCCGTCGTGTTCGTGCTCGCCGCGGACGCCATCCTCGTGCTGCTCTTCCTCTGCCTCCGTGAGCTGGAGCTGGATCGAGCCGGCAGGGGCAGGGATGTCAAGACCAGAGCCGCGGTGTGGACGCTGACGACGGTCCTCTCGGCCATGTTCGCGTCTAGGGTGGCGCCCGGTGATGCCGCCCGGTCGTCGCTGGGCTTGTCTGGGCGATGGCTGTCGCCACTGCCGCCGCCGGCTTTTGGGCGTTCTTCCTCAACTGAATCTTTGACGCAGTGCGTTTTAGTTTGCAGTTTGTTTGTACTATGTTGTATATATGCAGAAGATAGTTTGAAAAGGTTGTATTTGTTTTCTTATGTATTCCTATATATAAGTGATTATATATTTACACATGCGCTGGCGAAGTAATAAGGTCCCCATTAAAGTTGGCCATGCAGCCAGCGGGCTCGCGGCCCGGCCCGGTGACCTCCGTGCCCGTGCCGGCCCGCCCGGCCCGAGGCACCAGGCCGAGCTTGGGCCGCCACCACGACCCATGGCACAGCACGCACGAGCATGGCCTGGTCGAATAGGCGCCCGGTGCCAGCCGCCCATGAGGCCCTCTACTCAGTACTAAATTAAACATCACTCATATCTAATATCTTCCAAGGCTCGCTTAAAGCCCATCGTAACCCAAAATTTCATTACCCTCGTTCCCCACCCCAACCGCATCGAACTGTCCTATCTCCCTCCCAGTGCCGCACTCGCGAACATAAGTTGCGCCCGCCCACTAGCCGCTCCCCTCCCCCGGCCGCCTGCACCACTCCCCTATGACCCTCCCCGGCCAACCCCCACACCATCCTCCCCTCCTCCAAGTTGCTGGCGGCCCCCTCGATGTCGACGACGGCACGGCCTCCTCCCTTGACGGTGGTGTCCTCCTTCGCGACGACCGAGCACCTCTCTTCCTCTCCTACCACTCTGCGCCGCGCCATGGCCTCCCTTTCTTGACGTCGCGCCGCCCTCCTTTGCGTAATAGGTCGTGGACCGACACAGCCCGTGACATTTGCCATGCCCCACAGGCGCATGGCACGACAAAAACGACCCATGGACCGTGCCTTGGGACGAAGGCCAGGCACGAAGCCCAGAGAGACACGGTCCGTTTGGACATCCCCATCTGGCCACCCCATGCTTGAAACATTAAATGCCGTACTGCCTCCATTTTCCCGTCAAACAGGTACGTCTAAAGAACAGCGACGCCGTCAAGACACCGGCCCCTCTGACTGTTTGTAAGATACTGCCATGATATGCAGCGTGATTGCGTGAAAGACGCTACCGATTCTCCATGGTTCCATCGGTCGCCGTCCCGTGCGCCGTGGCCTCTCGTCAGCGTCGGTGTTCAGGGTCCGCACCACGGCTGGCGGACAGGGACAAATGGACGGTAGTGCCGTGGCGAGTGGCGCAGGCCGACAACGAAACGGTCCTGAACGGCTTTCGCGACGCCTGTCTGAAACCATGGTGATGGGGTTTGCGTTGCGCGGGCTGACCAGGGTGTGGCTTCTTGGCGCCTGAAAACCGAGCAGTTGTCTCGGAAAGTCCAATGAGCTTCCGTGGCCGACGCACGGTCGCGTTCATTCACCAACCAAAATGAAGGAAACAAAAAAAAAAAAAAAAAAGGCTTTCGTGGCACGCTGTTGTCGATTGTGGTGGCCCGGGAAACACGTAGAATCTCACAGGCGATAGTGGGCCCGACTGAAAGATGTTCCTTACCATTTTTTTTTTTTTTTTTTGTTTCGACTAAAAGATGTTCCATGACTTTCTTTTCCTTGAAAATTGGATTCGAATCGAACTCAATTAATTCTCCGTTGCCTCTTTGATTTCTTTATGGGATGATGCATGCACAACACATGTACATGCAACTAGGACTATGCCGGCGCATTCAGTAGGCGGTCCGTGGTCGCGCCACGCCTGTGTGTGTACGCGCGTTGCTTACGGCCAGAGGTATGGATGTATGGTGTGGACTCCGTACAGGGTGTCATAAACTCATACGGTATGAGTCATACGGGTCTGAAACGAATGTTTGGTAATAATAGTACAATGTACGGATTACGTGGTGTCACGTGTGTTTTTTTTTTTTTTTTTTGAGAATGACACAAGACAACGCAGACGCCACAACACGCACGCACACTCACCCCCTCGTGAACACAGTACATAAAACCCTACCCCTATGAGCACCTCCGAAGCGACTGAGCACCCGGCAGATCCGGAGATTCTCGAAGTCACCATTGGCGCTCGTCGCCGACGGAACGCCGCTACCACTTAATGCACAACACCGAAATCCTGGGAAAATCCCAAGAAAAGGTGCGAAGCACCGTGATTTGAACCCTGGTGGGTAGCGCCCCATTTGGACCGCCCTACCATTGGACTACAAGCCAATTCGCCACGTGTGTTGCTTTTGTCTCTGTGACATGTGTAACCGTCCGTGTCGTGCACTTAACTTTTTAGGATCCAAAATAAGATCTAGCTAGCTAATTGTAGTTGAATGCCTAATTATAATAATTATTATACTAGTTGAAATAAGTTAGTAGCTAATATTTAGCTACGAGTTATTGTCTAGCCAAGAACAACTCCAATAATAAATAGGCTATTATTTATATCTTTTCGACCGAAAGGGTATTATTTATATATCCTTCCGAATGTATAGTTATTGAAATTTTGGTCCTCCAACATTTTTTTTTTTTTTTGAAGTTGATTTCCCCACCTAATTTTATTTGCATATCAGTGCAATTCGCTTTGGCAGCTTACATATGTAGAAGGATTAATTATTTGAGGGTTCGGAATTTACATCAAGGATTACAAAAGAAAGCTTCCTGAAAGAAACTACACCTTGCATCAGCGATCGGTTTCTGTCTTCTTGGCACCCTTGCTTTCCACTGCTTGGCTTCAGTTTTTTTTTTTTTTTTTTTTTTTTTTTGACAAGACTGCTTGGCTTCAGTTGAACAGTCAATCAACAACGGTCTAGAGCATCTCTAGCCCGAGACCCTACCCTAAATTTTAGGAGTTTGAGAAAAAAAAAACTAACTTCATGGAGTCCCTAGATGAGACATTTTTCATGTCCACACTGTCAACCTTCTAGATACAGGATCCTCCTATCCCCTCTCATTTATGGGTCCCACCCACTTTCTCTCTTCCTGTCGGCTGTCACCCCAGCCCTGTCCCACTCGACACCCGCACCATTGCGCCGCGCTCACCTCGACACCGCTGCCTGTGGCTCCCTTCCCCTGCTCTATCCCAGCCGGCGACATGGCCATCGTAGCAAGATCCGACGCGGCGGCATGGGGAAAGAGTAGCGGACATGGTCGACCAGTCTCACACGGTGGGAGGCGGACGCTCCTCCTGGGTCATGGTCACGCCGGCCCGGCGCCTTCGGGGCGTGGCGAGGAGCGCTATGGACGAGCGGTGCAATTTGGCTGATTACTCCTTTGCCACCATTACCCGGTGGCGGCAAGTCCTCAGCTCGCGCCGAGCCTTGTGCAGCGCCTTCTCCCGCTCAGCCTTGTTGGCTACCAGCTTCATGGCCTTCTCCCCGGGTCCCCACAACTGCCCGCCGCATCCTCGATGGTGTCGCTTCGACGAGCCATTCGCGGAGGCAAGCCTCTCCATCTCGAGGAAGTCATCCATGATGCCAATGTCTGCGGTCGTGAGAGGCTCGTTTTCCTGGTGCTCGCGCCGCTCTTGTCGTTCCTGAACTGGTCGAGCTCGGTGATGAGGTTGATGCCCATGAGTCGGAGTAGCCGGACTGGTAGTCTGTGACCGACTCGGCGAACACTGGAGCTCAACTTTTCACGGCCGGCCTCCGTTGTGCGGAGATAGGCTCTCGGTGCCTTGTTCTACTAGAGTTGGAAGTGAATTTGGGTCCCCTTTTTTTTGTCCAGCATACAAATGAAATTTGAAGGTCCCAGTTTAGAAGGCCTCTCTGGAGATACTCTTAGGGAGGATAATCCATCATGGACCTCCAACAATTTGTTTAATAAGCTGTCCAAATATTGCTATTTTCTATTTCGTATTTCTCGCTAGTCAAAAATTAAGATCAGGCATAGCACTCTAGAGAGCACACACAATCTATAAAAGAAAAGTTGTTCAAAGGTGGTCATGTTCGACTGCTCATCTTAGTATTCGGCAGCCATCCCAAAATAGTTTACACTCACATGGACCTAGCGGCAGCTAAGGCAGCACCA
Source organism: Hyparrhenia diplandra (assembly GCA_015847255.1). Classification (NCBI taxonomy): domain Eukaryota; kingdom Viridiplantae; phylum Streptophyta; class Magnoliopsida; order Poales; family Poaceae; genus Hyparrhenia; species Hyparrhenia diplandra. Next base: position 214,485 of record JADLZK010006442.1, read on the forward strand.
CCTTCAAGTAACTCTAGAAATGATGATTTAAAGAGTCGGTTTAAAAGACTTTTAAAGATGCCCACTATTAGCAATTGATAATATCTTATAAAAACTATTAACAACTAATGGATTCAAACATGATTTAAGTCAGATGGGTTTAGATCTTTATAGGTGTTGAACGAGGACAAATATGTGTTTGATTGATTCTCCGTATTAGACTTGACCTGCGTCAAGACCTTTATACAGCGAATAATCTATGAAACTATTAATGTCTTCGTTTTATTGCCGGTGCTGCCCTTTGAGGACGACCGGTAGGTCCGCACGCGCACCCATCGATGGGTAACCGGACTTGCCCGTCGTTGACGTCGTGCATTATTGTGCATCGCCGTCCGGCAGATGTGCGAACACTGGGCGCTACACGCATGCAGCAAAAACGAGGTGGTTTGTGACCGTACAGTTTTATATAGCTCGCATGCAACCCACGTCGATGGCACCAGAGCGAAACTGACGAATAATTAAGCTGGCAAAACGTCGTTGGCACCAGCGCGAAACTGACGTGGAATGGACGTGGTCGTGGAGAAGCAAGGTGGCCGGAGTACGTAGGCAGCGCATGGCTGACTACCGCGCAGGGGACGACCATGCCTTTTCGCAGCTGTACAGCGGCCGCGGTGCCCGACAGCCTGAGCCTGATGGTATCAAAAGGCCAATAATAATGGTAAAAAGCTAAGAGCATCTCCATCCGTTCTCACATAGCATCTGTCGTAAACCTGTTATATATATTATGGAAGATGATACAATGTCATTGCTCTAGTAGCTCTCGAATAACGTTCTCTTTTTTTTTAGTAAAAGGGACTTTCATCTTCCCCATAGACTGAATCCACCCTTAACTGTCATCTATCTCCTCTGTTTCCCACCCCAGACCTGATTGGAGCTGTTTGCCGCCGGCCGGAGATGCAAGGCTTGCTCGGAGATGGTTTGTCGGTTCTCCAAGGCCACGCACCGCGACCCAGGCCTATGCACCTGGCGCTCGCCGATGTGCGTGGAAGGTAAAGGCTGAGGCCAAACGTCGGTTCTTTGCGTGGACTCCTCACAGCAAGCAACTTGCTTAAACTAGGTTGGACGGACGACATGGATTGTAGGCTATGTGGCATAGAGGTTGAAACCCCGACGCACCTTTGCAAGGATTGCCCATTCACGAAAGAAGTCTGGGAGATTATCAAGCAGTTGATGCACCTGACATTTACAACCGGTCAATCTATCAGGTGGTTTATATATTATTGGCAGCGCTATAGGAGGAAGTTTCGAAGACGGAGAGGAGAAAGGTGGACGGCATCTTCATTTACTTCTGGTGGAACGTTTGGAAGGAGAGGAATAGGAGACAGTTTCAGCAGAAGGCTCTCAATCCTAGCCAGGTTGCGATGTTGTGCAAAGACGACATTATGCAAGTATAGGTTGGTTATGACATCGAAGGCAGTTCCATTGAATGTGTAGTATCAGTTTTTGTTTTTGGCAGAGTTGTGTATGTCTCTCTCTTTTTTTCATGCCACGGTTTTTGAGTGTTTAGGCCTAAGTTGGATTTTGTAGTCTGGAGTGGTAGTCTATAATCAAAAAGAAGGATTGTAAAAGGTTGTATTTGCTCTTTTTCTCTTTCTATCGTCTAATAAAATCCACGGCAAAGTTATTTTCATCCCTTCCAAAAAAACCCCGAGGTCGCCACCCCCACGACTCACCCCGGGCATTCGGTATTACCGAACCGATCGGTTCGGTTCCTCGGTACCCATGCTAATTCGGTTCCTGAAGAAGTAGGTACCCGATCGGTTCCTCGAAGAACTCGGTACCGAGCAATTTCGTATCGGTTCTTTTCGGTTCGGTTCCGGTAAATACCGAAAGAACCGAACAAACAGAGAAAAACAGAGCGAAGGAGAAATAGAAGTGGTCGCCGCCGCTGCCTCGCTGGTTTGCGGCTTCACCTGGTGCACGACCTCGCCGCCCGCGGGGCGTGGGGCCGAGGGGCGACGCCGCCATGACCGCGAAGCTCGACGTGAGGGCAGGGCGGGCGACGGCGACGGCGCAGCGGGCGTGTGAGGGGGGGCCGGGCGGTCGAGGGAGGTGCGAGGGGCGGCGGCGAGGGAGGGCCGGTGACCAAGGGGGGGGCGCGAGGGCCGGCGGTCGAGGGGCGGTGCGAGGGACGAGGATGAGGCGAAAGCAAAGGCGGGTGACGGACGGGACGACCGAACTGGACGAGTGGGTGATGCTGGCTGAGGGTGTATGCGCCATTTTCTCGCTTCGTATGCTAGGGTTACGATGATGAGCCTTATGTTACATGGGCCGCCTGCTGGGCCTTACTGAACCAATTCGTTCTTTCGGTTTCCCTTCGGTTCTTTCGGTAAAATACCGAATTTACCTCGGTTCTTTCGTTCCCAAGAACCAGGAACCGAACAGGAACCGATTTTTTCGGGTTTCGGTTTTCTTCGGTTCGGTTTTCGGTTTTTCAGGTTCGGTTCGGTTTTTTGGTTTTTCGTGCCCAGAGTGACCCACGGCAAGACAACACGGTGGGCTTTTGCCACAGGCTGGGCAAGCCGCCGCTGGCAGCACAATTAGTGCTTGGCTGCTTGCTTGCCAATGTGCCCCGATTGTGCCATGGAGTCGTGCACTGCCTGGTGGAGAAGCTCAAGAGTGTGTACACGGTACACCTCCTGTGTACACCTCCATTGGCCCAAGGTGGCGGATGCCGTCCTGGTGATAGTAGTGGATGCCGCCATGGCAGGGCCTGAAGCCCGATCTGGCAGATGTAGTAAGAATTTTGGCGATCTGCTGGAGCATCTTCGTCAACAATAGTAAAAAAACAGTATTAGTGACCACCAAAATGTCTCTATGAGTATCTCCAATGGGGGCCCCTACTTGGGCCCCTACCCTAAAATTTAGGAGGTTAGGTAAAAAATCAACTCCAATGGAGCTCCTAAACAGGCTCCTATTTTTCATGCCATCTCAAATTATAACTTCGGGCCCCTAGATCCAAAAAGCCCCTATTCCCTCTCATTTGTGGGACCCACACACCTTTTCCTCTGCCTCCCATCGCGCAGGCTCGCTACCTCGCGCAGACGCCCGGCAAAGCGCCGCCCGCCGGGCGAGCAGACCGGGCGGTCTCCAACCACCGTGTCGTTACCGCCGCATCCCAACGCTGCCGCCGGCGCCCGCCAACCGCCGCCGCCCCGACCTCCGAGATCCCGCCCGACCTCCGAGATCGCCGCCGGCAGGATGGGAAGGACGACGCCGGTCCCCCGGCGTGCTCCTCGCGGGGCGGAGCACCTAGCTCGACGCGCGTCACCGCGACCCCCGCGCGCGGCCTGCCCGGCGGCGACGCGCCCCCTCGGCGCGGCCTCCCGGCTACCGTGTGGCCTGCTTTCGGGCGGCGGCGGCGCCCTACCCCGGGCGAGGTGGTCGGCCCTAGCGCCGTTGCCCCGCCTCGCGGCGGCGGCGCGGTGCCTCCTCGACGCTGCCGCCCTTCCCCGTCCCGGGCGGCCCGGCACGGCCTTGCCTTTCCGGCGGCACGAACCTCTAGCGGAGTGAGTTCCCCGGTCTCTACCGAGGAGGCATTGGGCTTTTTTTCCCCGATAGGTTGGTCCCACTGAGTTAGGGTCCTAGCCTTCTTCTTCCACTGGAGTTGCATGTCAATTTGGGCCCCTATTTCTTTTACCTTGGCATACAAATGAAAATTTGAGTACTCAATTTGAGAGCTACCACTGGAGATGCTCTTAGAGATGAGTTACTGGTGAGCACCTAAAGATGGTCTAGAAATGCAGCACCACACCCGGCCCAACCTGAGAATGGCACGTGTGGGAATATATTGGCGAATCATGCGGCCCTCGCTAGCCCCTGCTATCGATCTCTACACGGCACCAACTTGTAGCAGCAGGGCCGTCAGGCCGTGTCGCCGGCCGGCCGGACGAACTCCACTAAAACTATATATTCCTCCAGCTAATCCGGAATGTCCGTGCTCAATCAGGGATCTTGGCCATGGCACTGGCAATCGCGAGCGACGACGCCGACGCTGGCTAGCTGGGGCTCCACAGTTGGTGCGCACCATGGCAGCTAGCACCTATTCGCATAGTGGAAGCCCCGTCGCTACGCAAGGATCCATGTGGCAGCAGGCTGCCTGTAAGATAGCGTGACCACGTCAGAGGCACTGCCATCGCGAACCACAAGGAGCTCTCGTACGTGCAGCAGGTGCAGTACAGCACGATGAAGATTTGATATCCGCTACTGGAGTACCATATAAAACTCTGCAGCCTACGTGGTGCCACGACTGCGCCCAACACCTACGCCAACTTTGCGCGTCGATACCCGCGAACAAGGCAACATGCATCCAGCAATATGAACTGGATCAGGTCTTTGCTCGGCAGTTCAGCACAATACTATATAGTTCGATCTCCTCCTATCCCACCCCACGCTACCCTATAAAATCGCTAGTTCAGGCTCCGCGCGCGGAAGATCGTTGGACTTGACATGGCCGACGACCGAGGATATTTCACGCTGACCAAGCTAGGCTTGAGCGCCCTTGCATTCAACTCGGCGCTCGCCATCTACAAGTCCTGGGGCGACGCCGGATCCGTGGGCTTCGTGGTCGCCGCGGACGTCGCGCTCGTGCTCCTCTTCCTCTGCCTCCGTGCCTTCGAGCAGGGCGGCGGCAGGGGCAGGGATGCCAAGGTGAAAGCCGCGGTGTGGGCGCTCACCACGCTGCTCACGGCCATGTTCGCCTCGAGGGTGGCGCCGCTCATGCCGACGGCCATGGCCACGGTGGTCTGGCTCTTGGCCGTCGCCACGCCCACGGAGGCTTCTGGGCGTTTTTCCTTAATTAATAGTAATGATTTGAGTGTCGATGTCAGATTATGTTTCGATGCTCCGCCTGTCTTCATTTCCCTTTTTGCTTCCTGCACTTTCTTGTATTGTTTCCGAGTTCATTACTTTCTGAATAAAATGTGTCATCGAGTTTGCGCTGGTAGAGGATAGACCTCTGCCCGGCGTCTGCTCCGTATTTCCGTTGACCAACCCTGGCACGCGAGGGGGTGCGGCTGATGCTACGTCCATGGAGGCTTTGCCTTGCCGGGAAGCTTTACTTCTTGCGAGGCAATGTGGTGTTGCCAAGGTTTATTTGGAGACTGACTGTGTTTGGGGTTGATTAAGCTATGGAGTTGTCAGATGAACAACGACCAGCAGTCAACTTGATTCTTCGTGGCATTCGGGATTTAAGTAGAAGCTTTGATGAGTTTTCTTTTGTTTATATGAGGTAAATAGATCTTGTAATAGGGTGGCTCATGAGGGTGCTAGACAGGTCTCGCGCGCGCGAGCTTATTGCGCTGGAGTGGCATGATAATCCCAATAGCTTTGCATAGTGTGCTACTGAATGATTGTAATTTGTAACCCCACGGTTGTTTAATCAATGAAGCTCCTATTGCCTCAAACAAACAAAAAGTTGTAGTGTGCGTTTAGGTGGTCCGAAAGTATCCTGATTTTGGTCGGGACCTCTGGGAGTTTAGTCACCGGAAGACATTCTCTTTGTCCTACGTATACGCTATCATGGCCGTTGTCTGAGGGGGTACCCACATTGATATAAGCTAGCTATAAGCCTATAAGATAAACCTCTTCAATAGTGCTCGCTATTAGCAAAGGCTCACATAACACTCTCATATGATCTTGGAATTTATGTATATGTATAAACCCCAACTCTTAAACATGCATGAGTTACTTTTTCCTCTCTTCTATCTACTAAAATATATAAAAAACTTATGACTAACTTATGAGCCGACCATTGCGACTGCCCTTAGAGCATGTCCTCAACATTTGACCTATTCAAGTCCCACTCGACTTAACCAACACGTCCGGAAAAACTCGAACTAGTCGGGTCATGTGTACAGTTGATCTTGATTTTTTGATCCATTCCCTGACCCTGCCAAAGAAATCTAACCCCAAGTAGAAAAATCTGCATACCCCATAGTACACCAGGTCAAGTCAGGCTGGACCTAAAAATTTTATCGTACCATGTTTCTTGGACTGACGACCTGGCCCTAACCGACCCTTACGCTACGTCGCCCGCCCTGCCCCATCGACCGGAGCCCGAGCGCCTCACACTTGCTTGTATTCTCTCGGTCCCGAAAAAGAATGTCGAGCAACTTTAACAATTTTGTAAATATGGTTTGTATTCTTCAAATTTGCCAAAAACATAAAAAGTGATCAACAGTTTTGTAATTTGGATTGTCATTTTGGACAACTTGGCATAAACCATCCTTAACTTGGCAAATATGCCAAGCTATGAGGGACTTGGCAAATCCTCTCTTTACATGCATGTTGCGCATCGAAAAAAAAAAAAATAATCTCCCTACTTGTATGTTGCATATTGCCTTTTTTTCTTTTTGCAAACTATTGGAGAACCACAGTTTTTTACTTTGCATATATTTTTGTGACTTGGCAAATCATAACTTTTGTCAAGTATATTTGCAAAAACTGTTAAAGATGCTCTCCTTTAGGTTTTTCAGACATTGTGTTTGATTGTTCGTCTTATTAAAAATATTATATAAATCATAAAATAAATAAATTATTATTAAAATACCTCTATTAATAAAATAAATTATAATAAAATAAATATGTAATATTTATACAAATAATTTAAATAATACGGATGGTCAAATAACAAATCAACAAAATCTAAAACCACTGCCCACACCCTGTCCCCTGGCCCTGCACACAGGCTGACTTGACCTGGCGTGACGCACAGCCATATGAACAATAGATAGTTAATTTATTCCGTCATCCTCTATCTCTGGGTGCGACATTTTATCCTGGATTTATTTCAGGATTTTTCGGCGCTGTGCATTAAGTGGTAGGCGACGTCCCCGTCGATAGAGAGGCGCCAGTGGTGACTTCGGAATTTCAAGATTTACCGGCTTAGTCCTTCGAAGGTGCTTATAGGGGTAGGGTTTGCGTAGTGTGTTCATAGGGGTGAGTGTGTGCGTGCATGTTGAGCGTTGTACTGTGTAATCTAAAAAATCAAAGACATAATAACAAGCGCCGTTAATAAAAAAAACTAAATCGTATCATATTAGAGTAGAGCTATCATCGTGGTCAGCTTGAGGCCTTTTTGGCACAGGACAAAAGCTGTTTTTAAAGAAAAGTGCTTGAGGCCCTTGGTATGAATATCTTGGGCGGCTGGTATACCGTGGCGGCGACGCGTCGCCCCTTCGGCCCTTCGGTGAGTCGGCTGGCTGTGCTGTGCCTGTGCACACGTGTGGATGGGGCTTTCAAGTTGAACACTGCTTCGTTTTATTTTTACACAGTTCAATATAAACGTATGCTAGAGCCGACAAGGCACAACATGTTGCACGTGTACGTGTGCATCAACGCGAGTGGGACGTGGTGATCCTTGTCCGTACCCGTATCCTCCACACGTTCAGCATCGCGACGTGCTAATAAATTGATGCTAAAAGCGAAAATATCTTTCCCTGACTATGTAAATAAAAAGGAAAAGATCAATTTGACCTCTCTCTCTCGGCTGTTGCATAAGTTAAATTTATCTTTCTCAGTTACAAAAGCGGATTGTTAGACTTTCTCTAATTGAAACCGGTTTGATTTGTTTTATGCCCGGGACAGTTTTAAAATAAATCGATTGAATTTAAGAGTTGAAAGAGACTAAAACATATGGTTCTCATAGACTTTGTTCTTTGGTTACGCCAGAAAATAGGGCTGGGAGTTGCGCCGCCGCACTCAAACCCTAGGGGTGCCGCCGCCGGCTCCCGCGCTTCCACCACACGTTGGTCCCCTCCCTTCTCCTCCGGCATCACGCCGGTGGTTGAAGGGAGTGGGGATCCATCGTTTTAATAAGTTTTTCCTAGTAGATCGGGTCTTCTATGTTCAAGGTTTCTCCGAGATCCAATCGACGAGATTGGCCACGGCGTAAAGGCGTCGTCAAGATCATCGATGGAGCAATGGAGCATGTCGTTCTCGGCGGTGATGGCAAGACGAAGACATCACCATTGATGGAGAATAAGGTACTCCGGCTCTTCCTTTGTCTCGTTGTGGTTCTATGCGTACCATGGCGATGGGCTAGTGAGATTTAGTTTTCCAACGATATCTATCTGGATGTCGGTTGGACTTGTGTTCTCTCATGACGAATCTGGTGAAGGCAACGACGATGAGTTCGACGACGACGTCGGGCGGCGCCAATTTCATTATGTTCGCATGTGGAGTTTTAGCGGTTTACTTCTTTTTTACAAAAGTGATAGGTATGAGGATGTCGGCGGTGGATGGTGAGATGGCCCTGTTTTCGTTCAGATCGGAACTTTGCGTCCGTGGCATATCCGTTTGGGATGATGATCCTAGATGGTGGAATTTATGGTTTTTTCAAGGTTTCTTGTCTCCCATCAATGGAGGTGTAGTAGTGTGGTTTACTTTTGTAATGAGAGGATGTAAATTGCTTTAGTATCAATAGAATTTTTCCTCATCGCAAAAAAATAAATAAATTGTTAGGCTCACATAGTAGTTTAGGATTAGAAATCAAATGATGTTTTTTTTTTCTTTCGCTGGAAAATAATAGCAATGAACCTCCAATGAAATCCAGTCCTTTGTATCTAGTTGGCCCAGAAAGCACAATAGACATTGGTTTCAGCAGGCCCACGGATCATCCTTAATCGTAGGAGCTGTCAACAAGGCCCATGCGTAGCCGACCGTATCCTTGTAGTGTTTGTGGGCTGGCCCATGTGAGTAATCCCTTTATCCCTTTTCTTTTCAAAATTATGTTTTATACAGAAAAAAAAAAATTAAAAAGGCTGAGTAAAAGAAAAAATTTTTTTTCCTTCCAAAGCAAGGAATCAGTTACCGTGTGTTCCTTTCTCTTTCACGCTTTCATTGACGAACCTTCACGAGCAAGTCGCGTATACCTTCAAGACACAACACAATTGTACCGCCTGCAGCCCTGCAACCTCTCGTGTTGTTATCATCACTCTGCTAGCACTACTCTCCGGACGCCGCAGAAGGATGGAGCATCAGAGACAGAGAGTGTGGACGCCGCTGCAGACGGCCTCGTCGGCCGTGCAGGAGCCGTCCTCCTCACCGTCACCTGCGCCGCAGCCACCTACAGGCTACAGGGCGGCAGCGGCAGAGGACGTCGGCTCCGTAGCGTTCGCGATCGTCAGCTACGGCGCTCTCCTGCTTCTGCTGCGCTTCCTTCGCGAGTACGAGCTGTTGGCGCCACCTGGACGGCTGTTCGTAGAGAAGGGCTCAGGGCCTCAGGCGCAGGTGCGAAAAGCCAATTCGGTTTTCTTTGCTGAGCGGGCAGGTGGCGTCGTGTTCCGTTCCGTGCCTATAAAAGGCACCAGCAGGCCACCATCGGTTCCATATTCATTCCCCAGATCCAGCATATGAACTCTTGTGCTGTATTTGTCCCTTTCTCCGCACGCGGAACATCCTTCGACTTCACATGGCCGACCGAGGATATTCCACCTTGACCAAGCTCGGCTTCGGTGTCCTGGCCTTCAACTCGGCGCTCGCCATCTACAACTCCCGGGGCGACGCCGGCTCCGTGGTGTTCGTGCTCGCCGCGGACGCCGCGCTGTGGCTGCTCTTCCTCTGCCTCCGTCTGTTCGAGCAGGGAGCCCGGGGCAGAGATACCAAGATCAGGGCCGCAGTTTGGGCGCTCACGACGCTGCTCACGGTCATGTTCGCGTCCAGAGTAGCGCCGCTGATGCCGCCGGCCGTGGGTGCGGCCGTCTGGATCATGGCCATCGCCACGTCCGCTGGAGGATTCTGGGTTTTTCTCCTTAATTGATCATTCGCCCAGAGTCGAGATATTTTCCCACTTTTTTCCTTTCTGTAGTTTATTACTGCTTGTATAATTGTATTCCCCAGTGCACTAGTTACAGTAATAAAGGTTGTGTCTACGTGGCATGAGACACCCTCCACCTGTTTTCTCCTTCTCCCCTCTGCCCCTTTTCGTCTTGCTCTCAGGCTCCCTGCCTCCCCACCCCCGCCCCTCCTCTCCCGCCGCCTTCCGACCGCGACTGCCTCGCCCGTCGGCCACACTACCCAATGACCCCTCCCTCCATTAAAGACAAGGAAGGTCATCGGCAGCGAAACTCATTCTCACACTCGGCAGTCGGTGGCAAGCCGCCTTCCCACGCCACACGCAACCCGCCCTAGCCCCTTGGCCCCGCCCACCCTAACCCTTGGGCATTGGGCAGCTCGATAGTAAGATCGCTGCAATGCCCACATCGCCCCAACTTTCTCCGGTCGTCTCCACCGCCACCAGGCCTTTAACGGCACCCGCCATCGACCCCACTACCTGGTGGGTCTATCGCTTCCCGCCTTCCGTAACATGCTTTTATGTCCGCCAGAGATGCAGAAGAAGAGAGGGGATGTCAAAAAGAGAGGGCGGTGAACTTAATGACCAGATGCCGCCGACGAGGTCGTTGTGTCCGACTTCACGGTGGATCCTCGCCGAAATCCTAGCCACAGGCATGGCCGCATCGACTGACGGACAAACAGTGCACGAGCAGCGTCGGCTCTATAATTTCAAGGACCCTTGGGCAGGAAAGAAAATATGGACCCTTGAACTAGTCTTATACTAGTATGAATAAGATATTCTTTGCAGTACACATTTAGGCCATTAAACATAACAATGTTGTAATAAAAACTAAAAATAGCAACCACTATAATTATCTCAAATAAGACGTAGTGGTTTAGTTTCTTGATAAAAACCGTATATTGGCATTTCTTGATGCAAAATCTTCAATAACAATATCAAGATCAATGTCGTCCAAAATATCCCAGAGCCACGAGTATAATCATTGGCATTAGCTTCAGCATCTAAATTTTGCTCTGCGATGGCATCGATGTCCGCAACATGTTGATGCCCCCGATCTTGAGTGACTTCTACGATTCTGCAGCCTGTTCTTGTTGCTTTCTTCTTTTTTCTTTTCTCGAGCACCCGGCAAATACTTGCTAGGTAACATCTATAATATTCAAATAAAAAAATTAATTAAAATTTTATAATCCTTGTAACTAATTGAGTGATTGTATCTTGAGGCGATTCAACAAAACCGAAATGTCACCTGGGGCTCCAATCGATGGATGAATGGATCATGGACGATGACGTTACGTACATACAAATGGACCAAGGAAGTTACGGGTTGAGCCAGCTTGGATTACTTTGCTAATTCTTATGGGCCTACAAATGAAAAAAAAAGCTTATTTTATACCAAGTAGATAATTACATGTACTAATTGTTTATATGATCTTGGGCCCCTCATCTTCAAGGGCCCCCGGTCGGCGCCCTGCCTGCCCACCCCCTAGAGCCGGCCCCTGTGCACGAGGCGACTGAGAAGGAGTATTTTTGAATAATATAAGCAGGTTTACACAAGTTGGGTGGCGAGCGTTCCGTCTCATTTACTCCGTCTGTCCCTCGAAAGAATCAATTTTTGAAGCAAAAATTTGTCCCTAAATAAGTTGATTTCTAGAGGATGACGTAGTTGGCCGGCAGGCTTAATCGTTAGAGTAATATGGTTATTTGGCAGTTGGCCGGCAGGCTCCCGTCCTATATCTAAAGAGTACAGTAGTTTTAGTTCAAGAGGCATGTAACCATGTTCTTTTTACAACACAAATAAACCATGGTCGATTTGATTGGTGTTTCGGACGGACTAATAATTAATGTCTCTTGATGTTGTCGATCTTATGTCAAAACTAGCATTTGCCATCTGGCTGGAGAGTCAGTAGATAGGTACGGAGTAGTATAGTAAGCGAGGGAGTGAAGAGTGAAAACAGAGGAGAAGAAATGTTAAGACATAGCCCATTTACGATCCGCGCCTTTCCAGGTGCCGTCCATAGACTGAATATATGGGCTATCAGCGCGGTCGCCGGTCGGTACGGTGTGGATAGCTACGACGATGCGTGGCGCCGCTTTGCTACGGGGGTGGGTTTGAATACTGCTGTGTTTCGTAGATGTGAGACACATGTTACACGAAGAACCACGCGTACCTTCTCAAGTATTGATGACTCATGTTACACGAAGATATATATTTATATGTAAATATATCTTACGCTGGGCCTGCAATGGATCCTAACATACCTGTGTCTCGTTGGGCCGGAAGCCTAATAAACGCTGGCTTCAGCGGGCCCACATATCGTCCGTAGTCGGAGGAGCGGTCAACAAGGCCCATGTCCCATGTCTAGCCGAGTTCCTATATCGTGGTAGTCTTTATGGGCTAGACCAATGTTGGTATTCCTTGTTTAAATTATGTTTTAGATAAACGAAAACGGAATTTCTAAATATCTTTTCCCGAGATTGCTGTCGAAAATGTTAATATATATAGTAGTAAAATGCAATCATAAATTATTTTAGGTTCCTTACCTTCCAAGGCAAGCAATCAGGTAGCGTGTTCCTTTCTCTCTTCCCGGCTTTCATTGACGACCTTCACGTGCAGCCGTGTCATCGACTCATCGTGTGTACCTTCAAACCGACACAGAATCGTTCTGCCTCCAAGCATCTATCACTTCTCTGCTAGCACTACTCGATCACCCAGACATTGGAGCAGGATGGATCATCAGAGAGTCGCCGGCGTCGACGCCGCCGCAGGCGGCGGCCTCATCGACCGTGCGGGAGCCGTCCTCCTCACCGCCACCTGCGCCGTAGCCGCCTACAGAGCGGCGGCGGCAGGGGACGTCGGCTCCTTAGCGTTCGTGATCGTCAGCTACGGCGCTCTCCTGCTGCTGCTCCGTTTCCTTCGCGAGTACGAGTTGTTGGCGCCGCCGGAGGCCGCTCTCCGTAGAGAAGGGCTCAGGCGCAGGGTCTGGGCGCTCTGCACGCTGCTCACCGCCATGTTCGCGTGGAAGGTTGCAGGCGTGATGACGTGGCCCGTCGCCGTGGGCGTCTGGGCTGCGGCTGCTCTGACGTCTGCTGGTGGCTTCGTTCTTCTGTTTCGTCAGCGTTGACACTGATGTGCACTGCATCTGAAATCCTCAGTGGTCGGCCGTTTCCAGATGCTTTGCTTGTTGATGTGTGCATCATCGGGTCTGTGTTTGGTAAATATTCAGGTACGTACACACTGATGCTATGCAGTGATCATCTTAGTTTCATTCATATGAAATTGAACATCTCTCCTACTATAGTTTGTTTGTTTGAGGAAATAACATTGGACATTCCTTTCAAAAAAAATAAGGCAAAAATGAAGGAGTAGGGCCTCGTTTAGATGTTAGGAAATTTTAGCAAAAGTAACTTCCGGAACTCTGTGAAGCACTCCTGTAGCACTTTCGTTTGTTTGTGGTAAATATTATCCTACCACGGCGTAACTAGGCTCAAAAGAATCGTCTCGTAATGTACATCTAAACTGTATAATTAGTTATTTTTTTTACCACATTTTATACTCTAAACATATATTTTTGGTGTATTTAATGTGATGTGATGGAGAGAGAGTGAAAAAAGAGTTAGAAACTTTAGCCAACTAAACGAGGCCTAGATCAAATTGTTTCAGGGGTATATTTTGGTACCGGTACGGCGTGGCATCGATGGATTGTGTAACTATTTAAGCTCCAAGCCTCCAACAATTATACGGGATGCTACTAGTATGCTACCAGGTTAGAGCATCTCCAACAGTACCCTAAACCAACTCCCAATCCCGTCTTTTTGGGGAAAAAGAGAAAAACTCTCCTCCAACAGTACCCAATACCAAGTCCCAATCTTTGGGCAACTCCAAAACACCGGTAAAAAGTGCGTATATCTCCGCGCTCGATAAGCGCTCCTATCCCTGTCCCAAGAAGGTTTCGCGCGGGAGGAAGTTTCACGGAATTTCCTTCGCGCACGTCGGAGCTTGGTTTCTGCTCGCGCGGCCGGACTCAGTTCGCCGTCGAGGTATCCTCTATTTCGTTCCCGTTGCCGTTGATCCTCTACTCTCCGTCAAGTTGTCGTGGGCGGTATAGTTTTTGGCCGCGAGGAGAGGAGAGGCTGCGATGTCCAGCGGCGGCCTAATTCGATCGCGAGGAAAGGTCGATCGCGAGGACAGGAAGCGGTCTTCGTACATCGATCACGAGGATGCACGGTCTTCGTAGGACGATTGCGAGGACGCACTCTTCGTAGGACGATCGCGAGGGTACCAGTTGTTCACGGCCATCGTGAGGACAGGACAGCGAGGCGCTGAGAACTTGTTTCATGGCGTCCGCTGTGCTTGCAGGTGGTCGGCGATCGCGACGCACCTCCCGAATCGGACCTCAAGAAGGAGGACCAGGTGGCGGTGGGTGGCGCGGGCGGGCAGCTGCACGCCGAGACCGCGGCGTGCCTCAGTCGCACATGCCTGGACATGCCTGCGACGTCCATGTTGAGCTACTCCAGAGTGCGACGCATGCCTCTTCCAGGAGGAGTTCCGCGCCGCGGTTCCCGCCATGTCGATGCAGCAGCAGGCGCGTGACGCGAGGATCGTCAGAGTATGAGGAGTACTGGCTCGGTCTTCAGGATGACAGGACGGCGAGGCGCGGTAGGAAGAACGCGACGCGCGGTCTTCAAGTTGATCGCGAGGATAATCACTGCATCTACGTGTGGATACGACGACGAGATATACGACAGTTCTGCACCTTGTCCTATGGCCGCAGCATTGTTTGATTTCGTCATTCATTTATAATTTTATACATATGCATTTGCGATGGATTCTGTTGGGCGGCGGCGATCTCTGTTGACCGGCGGTGATCCCCAGTCACGGCAAACAGGACTCGCGGCGAACAGGAGCGAGGAGGTCCGCGACGGGCGTGCGCGGCTCCGATCGAGCACCAACGACCGGGCAACTAATCTCATTTAGTGGGCCCAAATTTCGTTATTGGGAGACAATTATAGGGATCTGTTGGAGATTGATAATTTTTCCCTACCTTATTTTTTTTTGGGAGGTCCTAAACTCATTGTTATTGGGAGAAAAGTTTAGGTTACTGTTGGAGATGCTCTTACCAGGTTAGGTTGCTAGGATGTGCCGGTGCTACTTATATATAAATTGTTTTACTTTTGGCAGGTAACCATGCACGATGTGTTGTGAAGATGTGATTGAAGGTTTTCCCCTGTGCTTGATGCTCAAGGACGTGATGGATTGTTGCGAGCTAGTTAAAACAGTCAGGATACAAATGTGCAAATATGGCGTATTGGTATAGTCCTTTGTGGCTGTAAATGCTGAAGATAAGCTACCACGCACACCACTTGTATTGTGGGGGCCCGCTTGTGTATATCTGCATTGCTCCTTTATATTGTGAAAAAAACTCGCTTACTATCTATGTCGCTCCTATTTTGAATTTTGATCCTCCTAATTCTTTCCTATAATATAAAACACCACAACTAGGTCATGCTTCAAAAAAAAAAAAAAAAAAATGAACTTCTTTCCAACGGTTTGGCCCAAGGGTTACGATATGATGGAAATGGGGGATTTAGTTTCAACTTGCACTAGCCACTTATTAGCAGTCAACTTGATTCTTTGTGACATTCGGCATTTAAGTAGAAGCTTGATGAGTTTTCTTTTGTTTATGTAAATAGATCTTGTAAGGTCATTATCTAAAAAAAAGATCTTGTAACAGGGTGGCTCATGAGTGTGCTAGACAGGTCTCGCGCACGCGAGCTTATTGGGCTGGAGTGGCATGATAATCCCAATAGCTTTGCATAGTCTGCTACTGAATGATTGTAACCTCACGGTTGTTTAATCAATGAAGCTTCTATTACCTCAAACAAAAAAGTTGTAGTGTGCGTTTAGATCGATGGTCCGAACCTTTCCTGATTTAGTGATTTTGGTTGGGGCCTCGGGGGCGTTTTTAGTCACCGGAAGACATTATCTTTGCGTATCTTCTTTCTAATCCTCGGTACGCTATCATGGCCGTTGGCTGACGGGGCACCTACCCACATTGATATAAGCTAGCTATAAGATAAACCTCTTCAATAGTGGTAGTTATTAATTAGCAATTACTCATTGTATGACTAGGCTCACATTACACTCTTATAGTCTTATATGATCTTGGAATTTATGTATAAACTCAACTCTTGAACATGAGTTACTTTTCTCTTTTTATCTATTAAAATATAACAAAAAAACTTTAAACTAACTTATGAGCCAACCATTAGGACTGCCCTTAGAGCATGTCTACAACGTTAGACCAATTCAAGTCCCACTCGACTTAACCAACACGTCCGGAAAAACTCGAATTGGTCGGTTCATGTACAGCTGATCATGATTTTGATCCATTCGACCATTCTCTGACTCTACCAAACAAATCTAACCCCAAGTAGAAAAACGAGACCCCATATATAGTACGCCAGGTCAAGTCAGGCTCGACCTAAAAATTTGATCATGGACCGACCTGCCTGCTGCTGCGGTGTAAGTTGCCCCATCAACCGCCACAAGTCGCAATGATATAGGACATGTTTGTTTCCGCGTTCGCTTCGCTTCTGAGCCAAATAAGTGGAATAAACCTACCTAACTGATCGTGTTGAACGGCCGCCGGCAACTCAAAATCGCGAAGGTTGAACTAGGCGACCGAAAATCACAGAAGCGGCTTGCCCGCGTTCGCTCATCGTGGTCGCACGTTCGGAAACCTAGGAAACAAGCAGGGACATAGGCTGCCCGAAGCTGGCGAAGGAGGTGTTGCACTCTCACGGCCGGTTGTGGAAAGGAGCTCGCGGTCTTCGCCACACTAGGCCACCGGTCGTCTCGCCCTCCGTTTCAAATTATAAGTAGCTTTGATTTTGTTGCACTACTACAAAAGGGCACTAAGGGGAGCCGCCATTTTGATTAGGGACAATTATCTACATGGCCCTAGGAAAATTGCGGTGGAGGTATATGACCCTTTTTTTTAAAAAAAATATCTCTATGGCCTTGAGAATTTTTTTGGTCGCCTCTATGGCCTTCTGTTAGGTCTGTTAGAGTGTTCTGTTAGTTTGGCCACAACCTGGGACGCGAAATGTCTAAAGTGCCCTTCTGTATTCTTTCCCATCCCTCACCCGTTCAGTCGCATGGAGACCGACCTAAGCCTTGTCGCGGAAAAAAACAAAAATCCCCGATGGGGGAAGGAGGCGCCGCGCTCCCTGCCAGCCATGGCCGCACAGAAGTGGGCGTGGGCAGTCCTCTCACGCCGGCCTCATTTTTGCTCTCGCTCGCGCCACGCCGCCCCGCTCAGCCTCAATCGCGCTCGGCCTCATTTTTGCGCCCATCTCGCTCGTGCCGCCGCGGCCGCGTGCGTTCGCGTGCTGCTAGCCAGTGCCGCCGCTATGCTCGCTTGGTGCTTGCCCGTGCCGCGCGCCTACATGCTCAGCTCGCGTGCTGCTAGCCGATGCTGCCGCCGCGCTCGTGTGCGCTCGCTCGCTGCACTCCACGACGCCAGCGGCCGGCCGCCGTGTTGACTTGCGTTGCGTTCGTGAGAAGCAGCCAAACATAGGATAAAGTATTGGATGAAGTAAGAGAGAGACGAAAAAGAGTCGAATATTAAGGTCAAATTAAATAAATTTGCAAAAATTATAAGCATGTCACAAATTAAACAAATCTGCATAAAATTTGACTTCTCTAGCTTCAGATATGGATTTTTTAGAAGATTAACACCAAATCTTAAAAACAAACAAAACAATGCATTTTTTTCAGGGGTAAAATGGTCATTTTATCACTCGCTTAACACCGTTAAGTGCCAAAACCTGACGGAAGGCCATAGAGCCAACAACAAAATTTCGAGGGGCCATAGAGGTAAGTTTAAAAAAAAAAAGGGTCATGCATCTACATCGTAATTTTTTCGAGGGTCATATAGATACTTCTCCCCTTTGATTAGGGGGTGGCTCATACTTTGAGCCGCCCCTATAGTATGCTAAAAATCCTAGTTGGGAACAAACCATCCCCACGACGACACATTAGGGGACGACTCATGTTACAAGTCGCCTCTATCGCTATCGTGGGCGGGTATATATCTGACCACCCCTAATGTAACTTTGTTATCGTGGGCGGCTACATATACTGACCACCCCAAATGTAACTTGGTCAAACAAAGCACTAAATGACCTCAAATCAAAAAACTTTGAATACAAACGTGTTAGATCTCATGGCAATCTACAATATTTATATGTTCATTTTTGGCTTTTGAGAAAGTGTTAGTAAATATGTGAACTTATGATGGAAAATATGTGAACTTTGTGTGAATTGTATGATGGGAATAATTGTGAACTTTATGACTTTATGTGAATTGTATCTCAACATCTTCGTATGTTATGTGAATTGTATGTTGAAGTATATGAGTTTTGCATGATGCATATATGTTTATTTGAAGTATGGAGACATTATGTCAATTATCAATTGATTACGTGAATTATATTTTTTTTTTTTGTGTGTGAAATTAACTGTAGGGGCAGGTTTTGAGTAAACCGCCTCTACGATTAGAGAGTTTAGGGCGGTTTATAATGAGATGAACCGCCCCCTGCTGTCGTTCCTATTAGGGCGGTGAAATAGGAGCGCCATACGATGTGTTCTCATTAGGGCGGTTTGAGACAACCGCCCCTAATGTGGAACCACATTAGAGCGCATGGTTGGGAAATTTGGAAAAACCGCTCCTAGAGGCCATCTCCACCGCCCTATAGTAGGTCATTGTAGTAGTGTTGATTCATCCATTTTGTTATGTATTTAGACATATTATGTTGAATTATATGCTTAGTAAAATGGCAACGTATGCTTTAGTAAAATAGATGTAAAAAAAAAAAAGTTAAAACGACTTATAATTTGGAATGGAGGAAGTAGATAGTTAATCTATTCCGTCATCCTGATGTATCTCCAAAATCAAACACATAACAAGCGCCGATAATAAAATGAACTAAATCATATCATATTGGGGTTGAGCTATCATCGCGGTCGGGTTGGTATGAAAGCTAGGGGGTGGCGGCGCGCCGCTTCCGTCAGTCGACTGGCTGTGCGCTGTGCACAGGCCCACACATGTATCATGTAGTATCATGTATGGATGCGGCTTTCAAGTTGAACACAGCTGCTGTTTTTTTTTATTACAGTACAATATAAACGTATGCTAGCGCCGACAAGGCACAACACATTGCACGTGTGTGCATCAACGCGAATCCTTTCGTCGTCGCTTCCACACGTTCAGCATAGCCACGTGCTAATAAACGGCTAAAGCGAAAATATCTTTCCTTAAAAGGGAGAAGATCCATTTGACCTCTCTCGGCTGTCGCATAACTTAGATCTACCTTTCTCAATTAGAAAAGCAGATGCTTTTTTTTTTTTTTTGGACAAGAAAAAGCGGATTGTTAGACTTTCTCTAATTGAAACCCGTATGATTTATCCCCCCAGACAGTTTTAAAATAAATCTATTGGTTTTAATGGTTGAAAGAGTCTAAAAATCTGGTTCTTTAATTGAGAGAAGTATACACCTGACTCACAGAGTAGTTTAGGATTAGAAATCAAATGCTCTTTTTTCACTGAAAAATAACAGCAATGGACCTGCAACGGCAATGAACACCAGTCCGTGGAAGGCCTTGCGTCTAGTTGGCCCAAAAGCTCAATAAACACTGGTTTCAGCAGGCCTATGTATGGATCATCTTTAATTGTTGGAGCGGTCAACAAGGCCCATGCGTAGCCCACCTTATCTTTGTAGCCTTAGTGGGCCAGACCCATGTTGATAATCCTTTGTCCCTTTTCTTTTGATTTGAAAATTATGTTTTAAAAAAAAGTAAAAAGAAAGGCTGAGTAAAAGAAAAAAATAAACCTTTCTTCCCTAGCAAGCAAGCAAGCAATCAGATAGCGTGTGAGCGTGTGTTCCTTTCTCTCTCATAAAGGCTTTCATTGACGAATCTTCACGAGCAAGTCGCGTGTACTACTTTAGTTTCCAAAAAAAAAAAAAAAAAAAATCACGTGTACCTTCAAGAAACAACACAAATCTTGTACCGCCTGCAGCTAGCCCTGCAACCTATCGTGTTGTTATCAGTTATCACGAGTTGTCGACTTTCTCCAAGCATCGATCAATTCTCTGCTAGCACTACTAATACTATCATGGATCATCAGAGAGTCGCCGGCGTGGACGCCGCCGCAGGCGGCGGCCTCATCGACCGTGCGGGAGCCGTCCTCCTCACCGCCACCTGCGCCGTAGCCGCCTACATAGCGGCGGCGGCAGGGGACGTCGCCTCTGTATTGTTCGTGATCGTCAGCTACGGCGCTCTCCTACTGCTGCTGCGCTTCCTTCGCGAGTACGAGCTCTTGGCGCCGCCGGCGCCGGAGGCGGCTGTCCGCAGGAAGGGCTCAGGCGCAGGGTCTGGGTGCTCTGCACGCTGCTCACCGCCATGTTCGCCTGGAAGGTTGCCGGCGTGATGGCGTGGCCCGTCGCCGTCGGCGTCTGGGCTGCGGCTGCTGTGACTTCTGCCGGTGGCTTCGTTCTCCTGTTTCGTCAGCGTGGACATTGAAGTGCGTTGCAACAGAAATCCTCAGTGATTGGCCGTGGTTTCCAGCTGCTTGCTTGTTCATGTACGTGTGCTTCATCGGGTGGTCTGTGTTTGGTAAATATTTCAGGTACGTACACGCTGATGCTATGCAGTGATCATCTTAGTTTCATTCATATGAAATTGAATATCTGGCCTTGTTTAGATGGCTAAAAATTTCTAACCTTTTTCTCACTTTTTCTCCATCACATCACATTAAATACACTAAAAGACATATGTTTGGAGTATTAAATGTAGGTAAAAAAAATAACTAATTACACAGTTTAGATGTACATTGCGAGATGATTCTTTTTGAGCCTAGTTACTCCATGGTAGGATGATATTTACCACTAACAAACGAAACGTGCTTACAACGTACGATGTGACATTAGGTTACAATTTTTAGCCATCTAAACAAGACCTCTCTCCTACTATAGTTTGTTTGTTTGAGTAACATTGGATATTTCTTTCAAAAAAAAATAAGGCAAAAAAAAATGAAGGAATAGATCAAATTGTTTCAGGGTATTTTGGTACCGGTACGGCGTGGCATCGATCGATTTTGTGTAACTATTTAAGCTCCAAGCCTCCAACAATTATACGGGATGCTGCTTGTATGCTACCAGGTTAGGTTGATAGGCTGTGTTAGCTGTCTGTATGCAAGGTGTTTGATAGTGTGCCAGTGCTACTTATATTTAATTGTTTTACTTTTCGCAGGTAACCATGCACGATGTGTTGTGAGGATGTGATTGAAGGTTTTCCCCTGTGCTTGATGCTCAAGGACGTGATGGATTATTGCTAGCTAGTTACAACAGTCAGGATACAGATGTGTAAATATGGCATATTGGTATAGTGCTTCGACTGTAAATGCTGAAGATGAGGTACCGCACGCACACCACTTGTTTTGTTGTTTTGTTGGGATCTGCTTGTATATCTGCATTGCTCCTTTATATTGTGAAAAAAAGTTCGCTTACTATCTATGTCGCTCCTATTTTGAATTTTGACCCTCCGAATTCTTTTCTCTTTTTTTTCACCTCCGTTTTTGCCCTTTCCTTCCACCTCTTTTCTTTTTTTTTTTCCTTCCTCCTTCCCCACGTCCCCTCCCTCGGTTTCTGTTCGCCATTGCCTCCCCCTGTTGAGTCCTGACTCTACACGGATGTTCTGTCGCTTGAGAACAAAAATCGGCAAGCAAGGTGACCAAAGTAAGTCTGAATCAAAATCCCATAGCGATCCAAATCCAGATCCAAATCAAACTAACTCTAGAAAGACTAGTTGTATATAAAATCAAATCGATAATTTTGCTCCATGGCCAGCAGCACAGAGCCATAATATCTCTTTGGATCCCCTCCCCAAAATCGAATCCGGCAAACACTGATCTGGTACCCAAACCAATCCACACACAATCTGGGCAACCTGCTTCAGCCATGGCATGGAATTAGGGGGAGGACGACGTGGAGAGGCAGGGCGACGGCGCCACAGAGACATGGTGGCGGGAAGACGATTGCAGCGAGAGCGATGAGGGCGGGCTTGATAAGGCTGGTACGCAGGTGCAAGTAGGGCATCAGCGTCGGGCGAGAAGAGAGCGTTTCCAGCACTCAACGGCGTCCCCACGGCCAGCACGTGCGGAAGGGAGTTCCAAACTACGACGGTCTTCGATGAAGAGGTTAAGCAGATGCAAAATAAGATAAGGAAGAGGGAGGAAAAAGAAATGGTAAAATAATTTGGGAAAAAGAGAGGAAAGAATAAAATAACAAATAAGGTTATTATCGTTTCTAATCACTAACCAATATTTGTAAACCGGCAGTTATTTATTTAAATTAAAAATGTGGTAATTTATTTAAGTGTAAGCTACAACTATAATTTTGAAGACGTCTACAAGAATTTGTTTATTTGATTCAAGCCAATATCACTAGCTATGTATAAAATAGAAAATAAAAACACGTGCGTGTGATATATAGCAAAATTAGATGACTAATTGAAATGTATGATGTAATAGTTAAATTTCTAAGCAATATACAAATTATCTGTGACCATGCACGATGTACATTTTGTTGCAACACATGGGCAACTTTGCTAAACTAATTAATTCACTGCTCACCAAATAAACAATTATTTATTTTAATAATAGGTGGCAAATTATCTGTTTAAGTTTTTAGGCTTTAGCCATCATTTATAAAAAGGTGTACAAAATTATCAAAATAAGACGTGCTTCCCATCGCAACGCACGGACATTTTTTTGCTAGTAGAATATGAAGCACCACAACTAGGTCATGCTTCAAAAAAAAATTGAACTCCTTTCCAGCGGTTTGGGGATTTAATTTCAACATGCACTAGCTACTTATTGTTTCAAACACATTGGATTGTCTCTTCATATGGATGGAAATTTGGAAGGAAATGGATTAGGTTTATTTATTGGTTAGTTGATCCGACAAAGACAAGGCCAAAGGGTCACGAGATGGTCAGCTACTCAACCTCGTTATCAAAGTTTATGGCCTGTTTGGTTCAATATGAGAAAGTTAGTCATGCATAAACTTTTTTGGTAGTTGTTTGGTTACAGCTACGGGCATGCCACACTTTTTAGCACCCTATCAGACTTAAGGGTCTGTTTGGTTCGTCACCAGAACGTACCATGCCATATGTTAGTCATAGTTTAGTTTGTTTGGCAACCTTTTTTGGTTCGCTGCCACAACTGCAACATGTCGCATTTTCTTAACACCATGTCCCACACGTCAGACACACATTTTGTCGCCAAAGTTTGCCAGAAAGTCTAGCTTTAGTTTTGCATGCCAAACTTTTTGTGGCGGCCACAGTTTGCCAAAGGTTTGGCTTGGCAAACTGCGGGCACAAAACCAAACAAGTTGTCAAACTTTGTCAAAAGTCCTCAGTCGTGGTATTGACTTGACATTTGAGTAATTGAGCTTGACTGGCTGAGAATATAATCAGTTGACGTGCCTTGGGCACTAAGGAAGAACAGACTGGGCCCATATGCCATACAGGCGTGCGAGACGCGATTCCAACTTTTAACAGGTGGGCCGGAGCTCTCGGTGGAGGGTGGACTGGGCCAGTAAACATACGGCCCACGTAAACAATCTGCTGTTCTCTACCGAACCCAAACCATCCTGCCTGTATGCCATGTGGGTCTGGTCATCAGTTCCTTTGAGTTGTAATTCTCAAAAAAAAAAAAAAAAAAAACAGTTCCTTTGAGTCCAAGGCAAGGTACCTGTGAGCTGATTATAAATATTCTTACTCAGTGTACAGTAAGTCAACATTATCACAACACAACCACAACGTAGTTAATAGGACCTGCAACACTAAACCCGGAAGCATTCTAGCTACAAGCAAGCAAGCTCATCCTCTCCTCTCGGGACCGCTGGATATGGACCGGAGACGCGCCGCCGCGCGAGCTAACGGGGGATGTTCATCCTCACCGCAGGCGCGATCGTGCTCCTGACGCAGCCTGCGCCGTTGCCATCCATAGCTAGGGCGGCAGCCACCGGCGACGTCACCTCCGTGGCGTTCGTGGCAGTAAGTTACGGTGCTCTGCTGCTGCTGCACCGCACCCTTGGCGCTTACGAGACCGCGGCCGGGGCGCCTGAAGATGATGCCGATGCCGAGCAAGACAGAGGGCGGCTGAGGCGCAGAGTCTGGGCGCTAAGCACGCTGCTCACCGTGCTGTTCGCGTGGAAGGTCGCCGGGGTGGTGACGTGGCTCGCCGGCGTCCTCGTCTGGGCTGCGGCAGCCGCGACCTCCGTTGCCGGCTTCTTCGCCCTGGTTCCACGTCGCCGTCGGTGATCGAATCCACAACATAGTGTCCAGCTGCCGGCGCCTGCATGCATGCATGTATGGCTTCTCTCCACCGACGATGGTTACTCTTTGGTCTGGTGCACGACTGCACGTACGCATGATCAAGATATATGTATATACGTTCGTCTTTGTGTTAGATAAATTATATGAACATCAAGGAGGTACGTACGTCACGTCCGTACTTAGTGCATGATTAAATTTGAAGGACAAACATGACAGATTGTCCTTACGAATATTGAACTGATGCTGGTCGGGACTAGTCCGTGGTGTTTCGGTGTTGCAGGGTAATTAATTTGGCTTGGCGATTGATGATGAATCAGTTTTAAATTATTAAAGCTCGGATATGTATAGATGAATTGATGAAATGCTACGTACTAGTACTATATAAGTGAGGCCTTGATTGCCATTATGGCATCCCTTTTTAAAAGGGATATGTTGTAGCCTCTTATTGGTTGTTAGAGGATCGGAAGACATGCATGAGTTGTCATCGGAAGCAATTAATCTGTGCAAGGCCTGAAGGAGGGTTGGTGAATGAGTTAAAAGTTTTAGTCCATTCAAAAAATTTCTATTTTGTTTGTTTTATTTATAAGAATGGAATGTAACAGGGTTGCACATGCCTTGGTAGAGTTGGGTTATGAGCGTGTGGAAGGGAAGAGGGGGTTTTTTTTTTTTTTTTTTTTTTTTGAGATGTGGAAGGGAAGAGTTGATTACACTCGTTTCCACCCTAAAATAAGGCCGGTAAAAGGGTTCTCTAATTTAGCCTACAAATTTAACGATGACGCCCAATAAGGGCGGGCCATAAAATTATATAATTCTGAACTAAAATGGATAGGTCTAAGTTGGATTGTGAAAGAGAAATGAGGGCCATGATCTATTACCACCCTTACCCCTGAACATGTAAATAATTTTGTCACTTTGCCGATCGTTTAGTAGATGAGTAATGGATCTTTGTAGTTTTCGTTTTTGGTCGATTGAATTTCGGTTCGGATTACTTAGGACCGGTTTGATTGAATCCATCTATGTCACTCAATCCGGTTGATCCGGTTGTTTACTTTCGAACATTAAGAGGTGCAGAACAAATCCGGTGTATTGCTATACAAAATAGGTGTGGATTCGAAATCGGGGTAGATCAATCCGTTCGAAACTATTCCTTAACCGAACGACTATTCTAGATTGAACTGGATTCAAAACTAGCTTAGGCCAAATCAACCCGCCCGAATAGAGGCAATCCGACCAAAACGAACAAGACCTAAAGGATATTGCGAGATAAGAGAGAATAGGAAAATGAAATGTTGTAATCTAAAGGCCTATTTGGATCTCATGGGATTTGATCAATTCAATCTCAACTCATGTATAGCGGTCACATTTGGCTAAATAAAAAAACAGAGTAGCTGGATTTCAGTGGGATACTGAATTTTGCGGTGCACACCCTTGGTTGTAGTAGAATCCGTATATGAATGTTCAAACAATTTTTTAGGTGAATAAGTTCGTGCCACATCTACGTCGATGGTGGGATCAGTATGGCGTATGCGCGTTAAGGTTCCTATACCTGGCTTTCATCATTGTTTCCGGTGGAGCTTTCCGCAACAAGGGCCCTAGCTATTCCTTCAAGTAAAGCTTTTTATATTCTCACACAAGGGGCGGTCAATGTAAGGGGCGGTCAATGTTGAAGCAGCTTCCCGGTGGATCGTATTCTCACAAGGGCCCTGATCGAGGTCTTGCTGTAGATCTTGGGCCGCAACGGTCGGCTCCGGCCCAAATAGCAGCAAATAGCTTAGACCTGACACATTAAAATCTACAGGATTTCAGGTTAAATGATCCGTATAAATTTCTCGATTTGTTAAGTACGGAGGTTGCCAGAAGCCCTGCAATCTTGTAACAGCCGTTCTTGTTCAAAGCTCGAAAATTTTATTCTCGACGACCACATGCGACAGGGAATAATGCAACTTTGTTTGCACCTGGCATCGAATTGAATCTTAGCTTTTGCCCAACCTGTCAATGCAAGTTTGCTGAAAGAAAAGTGTTATAAAAATTGTCAACACAGTTACAAACGACATATTCCCTACCCTAAAAAGCTTACACTGGATATGACTCCGCCCCCACCTCTCCTCCTGAGGCGGCGGCGGCGCCACCGCCGCCACCACCACCACCGAACCCATCAGCCACCAGCCATCCCACCTCCCTCCAACTACAGATCCAAGCTCCCGGTTGCGGATCTATCGATCCATGGGGGGTCCTGAAAGCCGAAGCCCACGCGACGAGTCGAGCGCCATCGCGAGCAGAGCTCCTACACCCGACTCAGCCACCCCCTCAGGTCTGGTGCCCGCCCACCACCAAGCTCGCGCCCTGCCCCTGCACACACCCGAGTCCCCTGACCCAGGACGCGCGCCCCCAGCCCCGTGCCGCCGCCAACCCACCTCCCTCTCGGTCCGCGAGCCCCTCCAATCCAACTCCGATCCGCTCCCACTCCCTAATCTATCCTCCCATGGCTTCTTTGAGGTCAATCCATACCACCTCGAGCCGCCATCAATGGAGTGACGACGACGCCCTAAGTACAAGCTCCGCAAGTTGGGGCTGATGCGCCATGGGAGCGCGTCGTCCCCACCTCTACCCACGCCGGCGAGCCCGTTGACTTTGAAGAAGAAGAGGAGGAAGAGGGCTCCCTCGACCGGGACGACGACGACCGACCTTTTGGCCGAGGGAGCCGTGACCGACCGGGAAGCCGGACACGCCGCATCCCCGGCTACTGGGCCTTGGAGCCGCGCACCCTTGGCCAGCCTACGCGGCATGCTCGGTCCCGGCTCCTCTGCCCCCGCTCAAAGACGGTGTGCAAGCTGCCAACGTGGTCACCACCGAGACCGTGGCGCTTCACCGGCTGGCAAGAAGCAAGAAGAAACATTGGTGGAGGAAGCATGAAGCCCGGCAAATGGAGGATCTCGGGGGAAGACGGTTTAGGCGGCAGATGCCTCTAAGCTCCGCCCGCGGCTCGAGAAGCATTCAAGAGGAGGTTCGCTGGCCGGTGCTTTCGGTGCCTCACCGCGAACACAAAGTTGCCCGGTGTCGGGACCCCGTTTTCTTTGTCTCTCCCCGGAGGTCCCGCACTTCGGCCGCTTCCCGTCATTTCGTCGCCGCAGCCCATCTCGCCTCGCCTCCATTCCGGACTCACATTTCCTCCGAGAAAGCATCCACGGCCGAATAGCCTTTACGCCGCTGCAACACATCTCAACTAACCAGCCACAAGCTAAGGCCGCTTCCGCTGCCGCTTCTACGCCACAGGTCCCAAGTACCTCGGAGGTTGCCAATGCGCTTAGCGGCCACCTCGCAAGTCCTCGCCACAACATCTTGGTGACTAGCCACAGGCCTGGGTTTTTGTGGTGGAGTTCGCTAGCGCCAAGGTCGCGGCCCGGATGGAGGACACGGCGCCCATGGGTCGGGTCGCCCCATCGGCCGCCCCCATCATGTGGGCGGAGGAGAGAGGCGCCTCCACCACATCCAGGAGTGGGAACGACGTCGCTCAGGGCCACCGATGCGCCAAAATAGGTCGGGCCGTGGTCACCGGAACTCCATCAAGCTAGCCCCTCCGGGATGATGGCGGCAAGAGACCCACTGTCTCTCAATCCTTGGTGCACGAAGCCATCGGCCTGCGAGATTGGGCACAAGGAGATGGACCAGGGGGACGAGAGGTTGAGTTTTTCCGATCCGGCTACAACCTCGGAGGAGGACAGCCAGAAGCGATTGCACGTGCTCTTGTCGAGTCACGAGAGAGAGGAGGAGGAAGATGCCGATGGAGGTTCTTGCGAGGTGGAGGGACGACGGGGGTGCGTCGGATGGCAGTGGACAGAGCCCTTCCCGAGGGTGGAGCTAGGCAAACATTGTCTGCGAGGGAGGTTGGGAGTGACAACCAGGTAGAGGCGACAGACGTGGAGACAACGGCGATGGAGAAGGAAAGCGTCGAGGTGAGCGCAGCAGCGGTTCCCTACCCAGGCCTCTTCTGCGCCATCCAGCCATCGATCCTTGAGGTGCCGGTCCTGGACCAGACTGCCCCTCGGCAGCGCAGGGAGAGGAAGATGACTGCCTCAACACGTTCCAGTACCCGCCTTGCTGCAAAGGCTTCCTCAGGGCCAGTGGCTACCAGGGCACAACTCAAACTCATGAAGGAGCTAAGCTTCATTGACGATCCACAACAGCAGGTACCTGATGAAGTGGTGACTGAGTACATTGACATGTACGCCGACGACCTCCCGGAGCAGGCTGTTAGAGCCATTCAGAAGGCGTCGAAGCTGGGGAATAAGAAGCTGATGAAGATGTTGGAGACAGTTGTGCAAAAGGATTGTGCTTTGGAGTCAGAGGCTTGACTCTCTAACCGATTTGTGTTTGTCTGTTGCTTGTGACAGTTTACCCATGTTAGCTACAGCAGTGCCAATGTCAGTCGGTCTTCAACTGGTAGAGTTAGGATCAGTTCAGTTCGGTGTAGAGTTGAGGTTGCTCAGTAGAGATGTTTTGCAGGGCAGCAGAAAAAAGTGCCACTCGATGAGAGAAGCTTTCTCACAGGGAAGCGCGAGCTTGACAGTTGGATGTAGTTTCTTTTTCGCTACAAATAATGTTGTTGTACACCCTAGTGAGTAGTCAGCTTTGATTTTGTACCCCATCTTGGCCTAGGCCATCTTGGGGAGCGCCTCTCGCGCGTGTAATCGGATTATGCTACTTCTTCTTAATATATCCAAAGCCGGGAAACCGGATCTTTCAAAAAAAAAAAAGTTACAAACGACATCGATATTTGTTTTGCCCTATAAATTCAAATTCAGCAGCCTGAGACAATTGGGACAGGCCTAGGCGGTACCGTTGTAAAATTAATAATAAATATAATACAACTAGCCGTTGGAGCGTGTTACCTACTCTAAACAGGTTGACAGTGAGTCAATTCCCGTGATTTCGTTGATTATCCTGTGTCCTACTTCGTATGTTTTATTTTGGAGCTGCTGCCATACTAGCCGTTGGAGCGTATGTATGAGGGAAATCGTAATTCGAGTACGCGGCGGGGACGACGGATCAGCCACCAGGTGCTGAAAAGGGGCTTGTCGACTCTTCACACTTCTTGCTGCTTCTATACTAGTTCTAAGCCGTAGTCTACCTGTGTTCACACTTGTGGACAGATGCTTAAGCCGCTGCCCAGCCTGCACTATATATACAACAATCTCAGCTGCATGCTTTTAGATTCAGCTGGTGCCACTGTAACCCACTACCTCCCCCTTTAATTTCCATTTTTCACATCATATATACAGACGGCAAAAACAATCGACATCGATCACGCGAGTTGGCAAATGGATCGTCACAGGCAAGGGTCATCGGGTGTTGTAACCAGCCTGGGCTTGGGCGTCCTGGTATTCAACTCGGCGCTCGCCATCTACACCTCCTGGGGCGACGCGAGCTCCGTGGGATTCGTTCTCCTCGCCGACGCCGCGCTCGTGCTGCTCTTCCTCTGCCTCCGTGACTTCGAGCACGGTGGCGTCAGGGGCAGGGGCAGGGGATGCGAGGATCAAAGCCGCGGTGTGGTGCTTGACGACGCTGCTCACGGCCATGTTCGCGTCCAGGGTTGCGCCGTTGATGCCGCCGCTTGTCGGTGGCCTTGTCTGGGCCATGGCCGTCGCCACGGCCGTCGGTGGACTCTGGGCGTTGTTCCTGAATCCGTGATGCGTTCGTTGCAGACAGAGCATCTGTGTGTGCTTCCTGTAGCAGCTTGTACCTGTACCCTATTCGTTAATTTTTTATATGTAAAAAAACTCTGTTGATTTGTGTGTTTTCGTATATGGTGAAGAGATGTAGTATATGTGAACTAGTACTATATGTTTTATTTCGATCATTCTATGACACCTCTCGACTGTCACCAAGTCACCAATTGGCTTTGCTTGTCAGACTACAAGTTTGACAGTTATACACGACGCGGCTTTCAACTAAGCCGACACGGTGCAGGTCGGGTGTGTTTAGTTAGGTGAAATATTTTGGATTAGATATCATATCGGATCTTTGACCGGACGTTAGAAAGGGTTTTGACACTAATCAAAAACTAATTTCATAACTCATCTATAAACCGCGAGACAAATCTTTTGAGGTCTTTAACCGCGTCATTAGCACATGTTTGTTACTGTAGCGAGTACTTTTAAATGCTTTTAGATTTGTCGGCACGTAATTTTTTTCTTCTAGCTAGTACTTTTAAAATAGAATATTAATATCATACCAAATAAATGCTTTTAGATTTGTCACCGGACAGATTTCCATATTATATTATGCCTAGTTTTTGCTATACTTTTCTTGCCTCGTTTTTCCAAAATTAATTAATTAATGCTGGCTCAATGATAATTGCGTACTACATTTAACAAATAAGAAATGGCAGAGCCGAGGCCAAAGTGGTACCTTTCGCGTCCGTGCTGAACAAATTATGCGGCGTTTTGCATTGTGTTTTTGTGTTAAAAAGATCAATACGATTTTTTTAAAAAAATGATCAAAACACTTTTTTTTTCTAAAAAGATCCTCAACGGAATCGAAACTTGTGTTGGCCCAGGTGTTGGCCCAGCACCATTTGCGGGTCTCGTTGTCGCGTGCATTTGCGTCATCGCCTGTGTGTCATCAACATCGGGCTGTCGAAATCAAGACTTGTGTTGGCCTGGTACCATTTGTGGGCCTCGAACGAGTAGAAAAATATGATAGGCCCACCTAGCCCACATCTAGGTTGCTTTCCTTTTACTTCAACAACAACGCAGAGTCAGCAGAGACGCAGAGTAGCTTAGCGCCCTAAAAAAACAGAGTAGCTTAAGTGTACTCCCTGATTATTGTGTGCATGACTCCTCCGTCTTTCCTTCTTCCCCGTGACACGCCCCCGCTTTCTCCTTCCTCGCGCCCCCCGCTGCTGCCCCACCCCCGCCCGCAGCGCCCTCGAGGTTGCCGGAGCTCCGACGAGCTCTAGGGCGCCCGCGGTGGCCTCCTTCTCCCCCTCCCCTCTCTTCTTCTCCCCCTCGGCGAACCCTAACCCTAGCTCCAAGCTCGAGCTCCAAAGTCCGGCCATGGCGCCCCCGCCCGACTTGGCCCAACCGCCCCGACCACGGTCAACCGCACCTAAGCCGCCCGGGCGACCATGCCGACCGCCGGGTCTACCTACCTCCCCGCCGGCCATTTTATAGCCCCACCGGAAAGCTCGCTGAAGAAGATCCCCTCGTCGCCGTCGCGTCGTCGCCGGCTCCGCCTCTAGGGTCATCGTGGACCGCGGGGGTAGGTGGGCCGCCCACCACGGGATGGTCGGCGCACTGTTTGGCGCCGACTGGGCGAAGATTCACGCATGTTTGGTGCACCATCCCAGTCCCGTCCCCATGTGCCACACGTCCGTGCATGGCGCAGCGCACGCACGCGCGCTGTATAAGATTTGGGGTATTGACTGGCGGCTGATGGGTGATGGCAGTAGTGTACAGTTTGCTCGTTACACATATAGATAATTTTTTTTAACTAGTAAACCATTTCCAAAATTTTGAAACTTTGTATTTCCTTATGCAAGATTGTATCAATTTGAGTTTGCATATGTTTTCAAAATTGCTCTGAGGCTTTGTGGAGTATTCTGAATCGGATCAGTCAGCGTCCTACCCTCGTCAAGGGTATGCATTCTATCCAACAGGGTTTGGTCAAGTGGGTCCCCTGTTATTTTTGCAATTTGATGGATTTTGAGTTTTGCGGAAGCAATTTCCTCGTGCCTGTGTCCGGTGCAACCATGGGGTTTAAGGGGTGACTAATTACCCACATGGCTAGATGGTTAGAGCTCTGACCTCTAGTTAATTGCAGCATATTTAGCTGCCATCCAGAGAAAGGGGTGGGCAACTCTGATTCCAAATGCCAACTGTCTCTACTCTCTACCCTAGTCGCCACTCATCTGAATAATGTAGCTATAATATTAACAAAGGGCTAGAGATGTCTCGACTTGTGGACAATTTCAATTAGTATCTCTAAAGTTGCAAGATACACCTACTTCGTGAGATGGACGAGATCTCTCGGGACGGTGCTCCCAAATCGATTGGTGAAGTCCTTTTCTTCAAGTTGCAGTGGATAATGAATGTTCCTCGTTTTGGAAGGCTACAGACGGCCTGTACCCATATCCAATCTCAGTCTCAGCACCACTACCTTATCCAACGCTGATATTTATTAAAAAAAGAATATTATTATTTTACAAAAAAATACACACAACAAAAGGTAGCCAGGTAGCCAGCAGCATAACCAACACCACCAATTCATATTGTTTTTTTCGCGATAACCCCGATGGCGCATATTTCATTAAGTAGAAGGGAATTTTGTTACAACAAGAGGATGATAACGGTAGTCGAACGATTACGAACCCCGGACCAACCAAACACAAAGCAGATTACAAGAAAAGGTTTTGCGACAACCGGAGTAACAACCAAACAATCAGCTAACCCCAAGAATGGGTTGACTAGACTGAACCTGCTGCGCACCACTCAACGAGCTCCACCGTTCTGGGGAGCTAAAGCACAACTCACATCATGCCATCATCCATGCCATCACCCAGCCCGACCATGTTGAGGTTGAGCGTCGCCGGGTTGAATTCGCCATTGAGTAACACTTGAAGCACGTTTTGCTTCCTAAAGGACATGTCACCTCGAAATTGCTGAAAGAAATTGGCCTCGATGTCCTTATCAACCGCGCCCTCATTCACTTGAATCCCCATCTTCTTTAGCAACACTACGGGCTGCGCGGCGTAGCATTGGCGCCCCTAGGCTTGGCCGCATCGCGCGACCCTCCTCCCGAGGGTGTGAATGGAGACAGGTGTACGCGGACGCCTCAACTTTGGGCGGGTACGCAAGATTGGGGTCTGGAAAGGAAGGCATACCTCCTCCTCGATCTGCCTAACCGAGCCCCCACCATCGCCCCCTCCAATTGCATCCTCACGAGAGATAGGTCCCCGGGAGGCGACATCAACCACGCCCCGGGCGTGCATCCACGGCGTCTGCGGCACCGCAGGGTGCCGCAACAGAGGCCGATACAAGCAGCGACGACGCCGCCAATAGGGGCAGCCGGGGCCCTAACTCCGCCGAGGAGGTCGCGGTTAGAGGCACGCGACCGAGCAATGGCTCCAAGAGCTCCACTTCGCTTTCGGCACGCCACTGGTCCAGCCAGCTCTACCGCACACAAATCTCGGACCACCAACCGGTAGCCATGGTGGGGGTGGACTCGAAGGCCGGTCAAAGGGAGGAACGCCGCCGGCTCGATGTCGACTCCCCGACCCACCAGTCCGTATGCCCCGTGGAGGGCGCGGCCGATGGGGACGCCCGACGGCATCGTGGGGGTCACGTCGCCCGACCACGAGCAACCTCCGGCGTCCAGAGACGAGGTGGCGGCTTTTGAAAGCGACCCCGGAGGCGTCCCGCGGTCGCCCCCACGACGCCGCGAGCGAACGCGGGCCACGTTCGCGTCTCGTCGGCGCCGAGGAGGAGATATCGGCCTCCCGCGATCCGCGGGCGAAGTGGTTGACACCATGGCATTTGAGACAACGTAGGGGCCTCCTGATTGGAGACACGGTGGCCGGGCGCCCGGGCATTTGAAGCATCACGCCCGCGGATGTTGAAGCATTCGCCCACGGATGCCCCCGCCTAGCACGCGTCGAGGCAAATCTCCGAGAGCACACTCTCGCGCTCCGGCGGCTGCGGCGGGAGGACACGTTGCTAACCCGCCGGCGTCCGGCACCGAGGCCCGTCGGCGGGGACCCGGAGCGATGCGCCCGAACCGCCTAGCCGACGCAGCGGAGACCCTATCCATCACCGGCCGCTGGCGGCTCGCTCGGCTACCTCCGCGCGCCCGGCGTTGTCGCTGCGCCTAGGATGTACAGCCCGACCGGCCGCGACGGGAGCACCATCGCCAGCCGAAGGCATGGTCTCCGTCTGGCCGAGGGGCTGGGGGAGACTCGGTGGACATGGTGGTGGGAGCTAGGACCCGCCCAGCTGCACTTGCCCCCAAACGGACGGCGCCGAGGTAGGACGGCCGCGGCACCGAGAGGGAATGAACTCGCCATCCGAGTCATCAGAGGACTCCGTCCACCGCAAGGCCTTGCCGCGGCCGAGGGGTGCCACCGGGGTAGAAGGCCGGGCGCCCGCGAGCGCAGCCCCTTGCCCGCCGAGGGTTGACGGTGGCCGGTGGCGAAAAACGCGCCGTCGCCGGAGAGCACGTCTTCGCTCCGCCGCGGCCAGGAGGAGCCACACAGACGCGCCCTAGGTACGGTCCGCCTGGTCGCCACCGGCCGGCTTCGTCTTCTTCTTCAGCTGCGTCGTTGTCCTCGCTGTCCTCGACGGCGACCACCTCACGTGCGGCGAGGGGAGGGTCGATGGCGCGGGCGGAGCGGCCACCATGGAGTCGCCCAGGGTTCCCCGTCCTCCCTGCGCAGCGCACGGGAGGGCCCCGACAGAGGACCGGGGCGGCGGCGGCCGGCGAGGCCACCATGGCGTTAACGGCGGCCGACAAGGCTGCGGTGTCCTCCCGCAGGCCGGGCCCGAGGAGCACTTATGGGGCTGCAGATCTGGACTTGGGGAACTCGGTGGTGGGGTTGGATTGAGGAATGGAGGTCTGGCGGGGAGATCGGACGTGGGGGGCGGAAGTCCCGCCGCCGCCGCTGGAGGGTCGGGGTCCCTAACGGACACATTCGGGTCTTTTTCTGCAGTTAATGAATTTACCAATTCTTTTTTGTCAGCATGATCGCCTACAGTTGTTTTCAATGGAACTTCATTCATATCAAGTATCAACAATAATTCTTAATTGATGGATATGAGCCCAACAGAATTAAAAAAATACAAAGCAAAAATCGCGCGAGAATAGGATGTGCACAAAACACACACATATTGTGTGATAGCTTTGTAGAAGGATCCATCATCAAACTTGTACTAAACTCGAACCTGGCTAAGAAGTCCTCTGATCTTGTCCCGAAATCCTCTATCCCTCCCAAATTCCAGTTCAATTCTATCGATATCTAACATTATTGCCGGAAATACTTGTTAAATGGAGCTTTTTCCGAACAGGCCCTAGATTCCTTTTCTTCGTGCTCCAATCAGCACACACCGTTGCCAATCCCTGGGCTGCATATAACGAAGGAACGCGTGAATATGATGATGATGATGCCGATCGACGAAGATGATCGATCGATTGTAAAAGTGAGAGTAGATTAGGGTGAACGAGTCACCTTTATTTATCTGGTGCTCGGCTTCGTGTTATATAGGACTGGGAATGGCCCCTGTCGTGGCTTACAACAAACTCAAGATCATCTTGTCCTACAATCTAGGGCCGACTATGAGTCCCTGTTCTAAATAGCCCGCTATAGCGGATGCTATAGCGCTATTTAGCTTTTCAGGAGGAGGAACGCTAAGCTACGGCGATTTTAGCGCTAAACACTATTTGCCGCTATTATGTTTGCTAATAGCGCTAATTTCGCTAAATCATAGATCATTTAGCCCGCTATTTGTAGTTGGGCTATCATTTTCCGTCGGCCCGGTCGGCCCAATTAAATGTCAGGCCAAAATCACCCAAGCAATCGTAGCCATCCCCACCCGTGCCGTGTCAAATCCCGTGTGTAATGTGTTAACAAGACTTTGATGTATCATATATGTCATTTTCATAATATTTTTATCTTTATTATGTGTAAAATTACATTATGTTTACCATATTTTTTACTCAGCCGCTAAATGGCTTAGCCCGCTATTTAGCGCGCTATAGCTTTTCTTAGCTTTTTGGAGAGGCTGCCGCTAAGAGGCTTAGCCCGCTATTTAAAACAGGGCTATGAGTACATCCAACAACCACACACCTAGACGTGTACAAGATAATCTATGCACCTAAGTACATAACGTGTACAGATGTACTCCCTCCATCCCAAATTATAAGTCACTTTGACTTTCTAGATTCATCAATTTAGTTATATATCTAGACATATTATTGTATCGAGATACATAACTAAATGCATGAACTAAAAAAATCAAAGTGACTTATAATTTTGAACAGTAAGTGAGTATCATCTAACATCGACCGACGCCATACGAGCCACACTACCGCTACACCTGCCCCTGCCCCTGCCCCTGCCCGCAGCGTGACGGCATGGCGAATGCACGGACGAAAAGAACCGTCGGGATCCCGAGGAGGGTGTAGGACAACCTAAAAACGCAGCGCCCAGAGTCCGAAGTCGGTCGCGCCGGCCGTCGTGAGGGCGTCGAGCGCCGTGTTGCACGTGAGCACGGCGAAGCCCACCATTGCAAGCACGCTATACTGCCTGTCCATGTTGACTCTGCCGCCGCCTTCTGCGCGGTCGTGATCGACGTCGTGGAGGCAGAGCAAGACCAGCGCGCCGACGGCCAGGGGGCATGATCGTCGCCGCTACCCGGCCGCTAACATGGCCGTGAGCAGCGTCGTCAGTGCCCACACCGCGGCCTTGGTCTTGGCATCCCGGCCATTGCCGCCGCGCTCGAACTCACGGAGGCAGAGGAGGAAGAAGAGTACGAGCGCGGCATCCACGGCGAGCACGGACGTGACGGAGGCGGCGTCGCCCCAGGAGTTGTAGATGGCGATCGCCGAATTGAAGGTCAGGGCGCCCAGGCCCAGTTTGGTCAGGGTGGGATATTGCTCGCCGGCGAAAGCCATATCTTAGCACCAGGCCTGCTTAGCACTGAAGTCTACGCACTGGAGTGTAGCGTGAGAAGCGCTCTGGTAGTCTGTTGGTGCTAAATGCTAATAGCACTAGTAGTGTCCTTGAGCTCCTTAGCTTGCCTTGGAGCGAGTTTCATTCGAGTGGCGATCTCTGCGACAATTTATAGGGATAGGTTGTTGCTCGTTCGCGGCGCGGTCTGCAGATGCGAAGCTTGTGACAATTTGTCTTTTGCGCTTTATTTCTTGGTTTCGACGCGGCAAGCATATACTAGAATTTTAACCATCTATAGCCTTTCCAAACAAGATAAGGTAGCATACAGAACATTCATTAGCCCCTGCACTGCAAGGCAGCACCTTGAAGAAAAGGACTTAAACATCCATCACCAATCGATTTGGGAGCACTCACGAAGTAGGTGTATCATGCAACTTTAGGAATACACATGGTCGACAGGCAGCATCTAGTCCTTAGTTAATATTATTGCCAGATTCAGATGAGTGGTACAAAGAGTAGAGGCAGTTGGCATTTGGAATCAGAGTGCCCTTGACTTTCTCTGGATGGCAGCTAAATATTCTGCAATTAACTAGAGCTGAGAGCTCCGTCCAGCCAGCCATGGCGGCATTTGGTCACCCCCTTAGTGCCCCATGGCTGCACACCATGGACCATCGTTTCTGAAAAGGCCCCATTTGACAAGTTTTTCCGGCAATATAGAATGATCGCCGTCGCCCTGCCCCTGACAGGACAGGCGTGAGCTTTTTCTTGGAGCCTTTTTCCCGTAGTGGCCTGCGCTAGCTGAGTGTCCTAAACCGTTGGTTGGATCCTTGAACAGGTGACTTTACAACGCCGTCGGCCGTCGGCCATCGCCGGGCCGGCCGTGTTTTATTTCGCCTGGGAGCTCGATCAGGCCCGCCCATTGGCTGAAAGGTTTAATGATGAAAAAGTGAGATCCTAGGTCCGGGGAGCTCTGCCGCCGGCGAATGTGCGTGGCCGGTCAAAAGATAGCCCCAAGTCTTCGATGGAGCACAGTGCAAGTTAAACACAGGTGCCATGGGCGCCAAGCTACTGTCTCTGCCTGCGTGGTCACAGCTGGTCAGAGACGGGAAGATTCCCGGAGTGTTCCATGCACAGATTCAGTTGGCGCCACCCTGGTTCTGACACCGACATTTCATGTTATTTTTAACGGTCTTCATGAGTGTAGAGACTATAGATTTCCATACGCCCGTGGCCCGACGGCCCGGCACGGAGTTTTGGTCCGGCCTGGGCACGCCTGGCCCGGTGGCAACGGGCCCGAGCTGGCCCCGGCACGATGAGGCCGGGCGGGCTTGGGCTGACACCTAGGCACGGTGGTCCGGCCCAGGAAATAGCATGAGGCATGTTAGGGCCCAGTGACTTCTAGCCCAACTTGAACTCTTATCGTAACCCTAGTTCAGTTTCCCTCCCCTCACCCCGCCGCCAAGACATTGTCCTCGCTCCCCGCTCCACACGCGCTCGGCCCCGCCCCCCCACTCCCCAACAGCCCGCTCTCCACTCACTAGTCTCCGCTCTCCACGCACGCACGCCGCGCTCAACCTGCCCCGCCCCATAAAACAATCTACTCAACCCGCCCCGCCCCGCCAAGCCTCGACAACGGAGGGTTTGGCGGCGGCCGCCATCTCCTTCCCCAACCAAAGAGCACTCATGGGAGACGCCCAAGTCCCAACCCGCCCCAACCCGCAAGATAGACAAAACCGCCCGCCCCGCACCGTAACATAGATAAACCCACCCCGCCCGCACCGCACCGTAACATAGATAAACAAACCCGTTTCAACCCGTTGTACACACCAACATATTAGAACCCGCCCGAAAACCCGTTTGCTTTTGCCCGTTAGCAGGCCTACGGCATGCGGCCATGCAAGTGGGGCGGCAGGACTGTCCCGGACGTCCGGGAAGCCATGGATTCTTAGCGAATCGAAGCTGGTCCGATTGGATACCGGAGCTTCCCGGTACGTCGTTGCAGCTCATTTTACCGTAAACTTCTCCAGTAAGCTATGCAGTACGCCGCTTCAGTCAGTCTAACGTCATCTCCCTAGAACCAATGGAGATTTTGCATTGGCGAAAAAGGGACGGCTCAAAGATGTACAAGGTCGTTTTAACTTTTGATGAATTTGCTGGAAACGCTCGCATTATAGTTTCGAATGTGTGTAATGTATGTCTCATATACGACCAAACGAGTTGTCTAGCACTCTGGAAAAGAGGAAAGGCAGGTGATAGCCCTTTTGTTTTAGGCGTACGTCTAGCAGTCTGGAAAAGAGGAAAGGCAGGTAGCAACCCATAGCGAAGATGCTGAAGGGCTATCAGGAAACGAGTTGTCTAGCAGTCTGCAAAAGAGGAAAGGCAGGTAGCAACCCATAGCTTTATATTTCTTTTATTTGTCTCTCTCTTATCTTTCATGTTCTGCCCCCTCGCACTGATAGCCTTTTGTTTTAGGCGTACGTCACACCAGCCGGAGCACTTCAGCATCTCCTATAAATTGTCGCAGAGATCGCCCCTCTCGAATCAAACTCCAAGAGGAGCTCAAAGACACCACTAGTGCTAGCACCAGACTACTGAGCAGTGAGCACACACAGCTAATCCAGTGCGTACACCTCCACAGAGACTCGCGTGCTAAGATAAGATATGGCTCTCGCGGACGGGCAATATCCCACCCTGACCAAACTAGGCCTTGGCGCCCTGACCTTCAATTCGGCGCTGGCCATCTACAACTCCTGGAGCGACGCCGCCTCCGTCACGTCCGTGCTCGCCGTCGATGCCGCGCTCGTACTGCTCTTCCTCTGCCTCTGCGAGTTCGAGCGTGGCAGCAGGGGCAGGGATGCCAAGACCAAGGCCGCGGTGTGGGCGCTGACGACGCTGCTCACGGCCATGTTAGCGTCCGGGGTAGCGGCGACGATCATGCCGCTGGCCGTCGGCACCCTGGTCTTGCTCTGCTTCCGCGATGCCGATCACGACCGCGGCGGCAGAGTCAACATGCTGGACAGGCAGTATAGCGTGCTTGCTATGGTGGGCTTCGCCGTGCTCACGTGCAACACGGCGCTCGACGCCTACGACACCCGGCGCGAATCGGACTCGGCAGCGCTCGTTTTCGTGTCCTATACAATCCTCGGAATCCTGACGGTTCTTTTCGTCCGTGCATTCGCCCGCGGTCACGCTGCCGGGCAGGGGCAGGGACTACCTGCGGTATGATGGCGACCACGACTGCCGGCCCCGGCTCCCGGACACAGCCCCAGGGGTCGGGAACAACATCGCTGGCAACACCCGGTGAATATACAACGAGAAGCCCTGATTTGCTTGATGTACATGCATATTTCTTTGTTTTTTCCTTGTGATTGTACATGAGATAGTGCATCATGGACGTGTAATTGTAATGCAAATTTACTTTTTTTAATGATGTTAATCATGGAGTATTGTTGATACTATTTGTATGAAGTTCCTTAGTTTGTCTTGGAGCGAATTTGATTCGAGAGGTCTCTGCGACAATTTATAGGACATGATGAAGTGCTCCGCTGTGACGCCTAAAACAAAAGGGCTATCAGCGCGTAGGCGGTTTTCTTTTCTAGCGAGTTACTTTCCTGTTTTCCTGAAAAAAAAAAGAATATTAATAACTTTAATACCAAATAAATGTTTTTAGATTTACCACACTGCACTAGCCAACGAGCTTGGGTTTCTTTCTCATTTAGATCACACTCCCAAGTGTATTAAATAGGAGTAGACAGAGAAAACTTACCCCCAATTAATGACTCCTTTGTATGCACAATCATGTACTAAAACGACTTCTAATACCAATATGGGAGAGTATACAAATATTAATATTCTTTTATTGCCTCGTTTTTAAAAAAATAATCAATCAATGCTAGCTCAATGATTATTGCATATTTACATTAACAAAAAGAAGAAAAGGCAGAACCGCGGCCACAGTGGTACCTTTCGCTTCCGGACCGACGTGCGTCGCCAGTGGCCGTCTATGGACTGAACAAAAGGGATGACGTTTCTCTTGTTTGTGTGTTAAAAAGATCTCGTCAGATTTCTTTTTTTTTTTGGGTCCATGGATCACAGGAACC
Source organism: Hyparrhenia diplandra (assembly GCA_015847255.1). Lineage (NCBI taxonomy): Eukaryota > Viridiplantae > Streptophyta > Magnoliopsida > Poales > Poaceae > Hyparrhenia > Hyparrhenia diplandra. The sequence continues at coordinate 255,484 of JADLZK010006442.1, forward strand.
ATCTTTATTAAATAAACACAATAAACCATAGATTTACTGTTATGGTCAAAACTTTGCACAAAATTTCTGATTTTATGTGCAGTAGAATATATCTTCTCATGTAGGGATGAAAACGAAAATGATAGTTTCCGATTTTCCAAGTCGCTTTTGAGTATTTCCCGATTTTGATGCCTAAACGGAAACGGAAGTGATAACCTAAAAAAAATGAAAATGATAATAGTAAAAATAAATGGAAACGAAAGTTTAAAACAATGTTGCCCTCTTCCGATCGTTTCCGAAGATTCCCAGTATTTAAGCGGTAATTTACCATTGGTAATTACCGAATCAAAGGCACACACAACCAACATGCCAATAAGGCAAATATTTTTTTGGAAACTAACTATATTGCAAGGATTACACACATACTCCTCTGTCCCCAAATTAAACGTAGTTTTGGGTGTTGTTTGCCACAAGTTTGACTCGATTTGTAGAAAATACGCACAAGATTTAAATCTCCAAATAAATTTGTTAAAAAACTAGATCAAAAGATCTTTCCAATGATGCTAATTATGTAATATAAATATTAATCCTATTTTAATATATAATTATTGGCAGCTTTTTTTCTCGAAAGCGAGAACTACATTTATTCTAGGACGGAGGGAGTAGAGGAACAACCTCTACTTAGGAAGGAACTATAATAATTCATGTTTTTCATCGCTATGCTATGTCAAGTCAACTTAGAACTTGATCATTAATTTGTGTCATTGTCAAGAATTATGGTAATGTTGCGAGTTATAGGGCTCTTCTCATTTCCTATAGTTTGGTGTGTTTATCGTTTTTTTGAGGATACCGTTATAATAGATTTCGATCATTATTGTTGTATTTTTCGACCGACTATATCATTTTCGAAATTTCCGGAATACTAGCGCCGTATTCATTTCCGGCAATATCGTGATCGGTTTCGTTTCAGAGAAAAGAAAACGAAAATGAAAGTGATTTGGCCTCCTTCCGATCGTTTCCGACCGTTTTCATCCCTCTCATGTGAGTCCAACGAAACTAGAATTGCTAACTTACTGAAATTTAAACTGAATAGAATAAATCTAAGTGTAAAAAGATAAAGAATACAAGGGCTAAATGTAGCCTGAATCGGCCCAGTCCTGTGCGAAGTGGGCCAGGACGGGGAGCCCATGGCTCGCTTGCGGTTTTACGCAAACTCCCTCTGCAGTTAAAATTAAGGAAAAGTCCAATTTACTCCCCTCAAATATAAGCAAAGTCTACCTAACCCCTAAACTATATTTTGGTTCACTTCACCCCTAAACTATGTCACTTGGTTTATTTTACCCTCTAATACAATTTGTCTTTTTTATTTCTCCATGTGCAAGTTGAATTTTAAGTTCAAACTTTGCATGGTTGCAGTGAACATCACATTGTATGTCAAAAATATATGTTATAAATTTTTCGTCCTCATTTTTTTGATAATTTTGTATCCTAAGGATTTATTACTTACAAAATATCTTAACCCATCAAAATAATGACCAAAAAAAATCATGTTGTATTTTTCTATCATGCAGTATGATGTCAACTATCATCACGCAAAAATTTGAACGTAATATCACACTTGTGCATGGAGAAATAAAAAAGACAAATTGTATTAAAGGGGTAAAATAAACCAAGTGACATAGTTTAGGGGTGAAATGAACCAAATGATAGTTTAGGGGTTATGTGGACTTTGCTTATAGTTGAGGGGACTAAATTGGACTTTTTCCTAAAATTAATCATGGTCCTTGCATCTACCTTTTCTCACCCTCACATTTTTTTTTTTGAGGGCTCACCTTCACATTTTTTTTCATTTTTTCAGCCCTCAAAATCGAACGGAGCAGAGTAACAACATCGGGGACGGCTGGTCGGCGACAAGCGGGGGTGCGAGGGCACGACCATCATCATCAGAGCCCGTGCGCGCTGACGGCATGGCCCAGTGACAGAACCAGGGCTCCCCGATGGTTTTGCTGATTCCGTCACTGGCATGGCCGGAGATGTACCGTGGCATCCGAGCAGCGTGCGATGCGGTTGATGACCTCAGCTCGCCACCAGCGGTGCACCACGCATGCGCGGCAGCAGCGCGCGCACGGCAAGGCCGGATTATAAAAACTATACATCCTACACTTTAGCCTCTTTGTGCATTGGAAGACATGGCATTATTGGAGGACACGTCAAGTCTCCAGGCCATCTCCATCAATCTCCAAATAACAAGGGCGGATCACAATAGGCACTTTTTTTACCGAAAAACGATAACCGAACTGAAACCGAACCGAAATCTCAGTTTTTTTCGGATTTTTGGTTCGGTGTCGGTTTTTCGTTTTTCCATTGTTCGGTGTTCGGGCGGTTTACGGGTGAAACCCAACCCAAAACACCGATCTACCGAACTATACTGTGTATTGCAAGTATGATTGCGTGAATTGCAGCCCAACCAACCAGCCTGAGCCCAGTAACCTGAGCCGAACCAGTGCCTCGTGACCCCAAGTCCCCAACTCCCCCCGAGTCCCCGTGACTCAGGCTGACCCGTGACCACGCACTACTACGCAGCCAGCCCCGAATCGTAACCCTAGCTGCCCCTTCTGCCGGGGGCAACACCGTCGTCGGGCGGCGCCGAGCGGACGCCGCCGAGAAGATAAGCTGCGCCCCAGCACGTGCGATGGGTGGTGGCTATAATTTTGACCTTGCACGCCAGCCTCGCCCCTGCTCTTGTGTTGCCTCGCGACGGTTGTTCCACGGGCCCCGTGTGTGTCTCGTGGTCCGCCCCGTGGGGCGGTTCCACGGTGATGCGGGGGATTCTACGTGTCGTTCCTTGTTGGTGCTAGATGTTGAGACCGGTTTTTCTAATCTTTCTAAACAAGATCAAGAATCAAGATTGGGAATGAATTTTTGTAACCCTTCAAGATGCTCTAAGGTCCACGAACATGCTCCATCAACGTGACAACGTTACATGCTTTGTCACGTTTTGGAAATCCAATACGAGTCATATTGGCTTTCCTATAGCCGATAGGTACTAATTTTGCAAACATTATTTCAAAAAAATCATCTTTTTCTTTGAGGAAAAAAAAAAAACCATCTACTACGCACTTGTGATCATGTATGTACCATCGCATATTGGATTCCCAGGTAACTCTTCACTCGTCGCCTCCTGCACAAGCCCATGAGCTTATTGGACTATGTGTTGGTAAATGATCTGGGCCGGGAGGAGACTATCTTGCCTCGGAGATACCTGGGCCATGCGATTTCTGCTGCAAGCAGGCGATGATCGATGGACGCGCACATGGCACCAAGGCCACTCATATCACTAGCTAGCTAGGCAGTCGTTGTGGTACACCCACTTCGACGCCAAGTATTTCCCCGGACGCGACGCGACAGATGAGGGAGAGGGGCAAGGGGAATCGACGCCATTGCCAGTTTCGGCTCCAACGCCGAGGAGGGCCCCGCCGCCTGCTGCGGTGCCTCTCCCGATCGATCAGGCCGGCTGGATTTGATCGGACGATGCTACATTGCTACCGCGTATCGATCGTCGTTGCTAGCTGCCTAGACTACCGTACCTCTTGATCTCCTGCTGTTCCGGTGCCGCGTCGCGTGGGTACTCTTCTCCTCAGTCCTGATCTCTCGCCCGCGCGCGACACGTACGACGCACTTTTGTTCTGTGATGAGTGATATCACCACACACTACTACAGATTTGTACATCACTACCGCTCCTATCACTACCGAATTTGAATGAATCGTCAATGTTTGCCTATTTCTGGCTTCAAGATCTAAAAATAGCTTAGAGTCACACACAACCGACAGTGAAAGACCACATCACTGCCGGTTGTTATAAAATGCCCGGTAGTGATGTCTATCACTATCGGTTGAATTAGTCAACCCGCTAGTGATGCAAGGTCACGGACCCGAAATATTCATTCATCCTGCTTCACTCCTTCCTCGCGTTCGTGACAACCTGTGACTTCCCCCTCTCTCTCTACCCGATATTAATTTTCTTTGCTCCCCCGGTCGCAACTTCGCCAGGACCTCCTCCCCAAATCTCGTCCCCAAATCTCCATCCGTCGTGACGCGCAGCGAGAAGATGCAGTGGCGGTTCGCATGAGATTGGTGGAGCTCATCCTCACCTTGCAGGAAGATGCAGCGGTGGTTCGCATGAGGAATATTTTCTCTAGATCTCGTTTGCTCTCTCATTTTTTTTCCTCTTGGTGCACGAATCCTGTTTCTAATGCGAGCAGATTCTTGTTTCTCGTTTTCCCAAGCAGGTACATCCAAGTAGATCTGGTGCGAGCTTTGCCCCTCTCGTTTTTGATGGAGGTGCTACAAGTGGAGGTGTGCCAGCGGTGGTGCGCATGAGGTTGGTGAAGCTCGTCCTCACCTTGTGGTTCCTTTTTCCTTCTATTTTTAGTGCGTGCTTGTGGTTCTTTCAACTCTTCAATTTCCTTCTATTTTTAGTGCGTGCTTGTGGTTCTTTTTTCCCTAAGAAATAACTAATCTTGACCATGGTGTGTGCATGTGGTTCTGCGTGGGCAAGATCCACCGCAGCTCATCGCGAAGATCCACGGCAGCTCAAGCTCGTTCTCACCTTCCTCTTTGTCACGTTGAATGAGTTAATTCATGATGTGTTGAATCTCTTCTTTGTCTGTGATGTATGAATTTTTCTTGAATGATTTGTGAAGTGTTGAACCCTTCTATGTGATCTATGAGTCTTCCATGTAATCAATCAATCGATTCGATTTGTGATTGTTGAATCTCTCCTTTCTCTATGAATTGTTTATTGGAGTGGCAAGGAGCCGAGTATGGCAGAGCATGGTAGGGGCATGTGGCTGGCAGAGCATGGCAGGTGCATGTGGCGCTGCATGCTCATTTTTTTTTGCTTTTTAAAAGCACAACACCGCCGGGTGAAAACGAACGGTAGTGATAAAATAGCACATCACTACCGCTATGGTTCCGCGGTTCAGTTTTCGACGGTGAAAGGGGTTGGGGCCCCGCAGTGATGTACAATTTCTGTAGTAGTGACAACCACAATTCATTCGGAAGTTGTGAAAAGAATCTTAAGATATGTCAAAGGAACAATCGGGATTGGCCTTAAAATTACAAAACCTGACTCCATGAGAGAGAGTTCTTTTGCAGATGCATATTGGACAAGGTGTCCTGATGACAAATGTTTTGTTTTTTCTCAAATACGCAAAAGGTTTGCACATCTTTTATCAAATGACACAATAGGGGGTACGGAGTTACGCTAATCAGTTCAGCCCTCCCTAGCGGAGATCAAGACACTATTACACGGTAATCGAACTACCTAATCGCCACCAACGATCAGACACTATGCAATCAGTTCTTTGTCGGGTGACTTTTTTTTTTGGCACCCAACAAATCAGTTTTTGTAAGCACTTTTGAGGCCCTAAACGAGTTCAAAAAATTTTAACTACAAATTTTCATAACTTCTCAATTTTATTTTGGTCATTTAAGGAGTTGTCATCAAATTTGTAGATTTTTTATTGCCTACAAAACCAAACATTAGCTAATTTTGGACGGACTTATATAATGCACGACTTTCGTCTTGAGATGTATTTTTTTGAACCTTCTATGGTTCGATCTGATGCCTGAAATCCAGTCTACAAAGCAAATCAATTTATCAGAAAATGGGATTGGAGTCGATTGAATTATGTTCATTGCCAACGACTCAACGAGTATACAGTACGCGTCCTCTTCCTTGCTACAGCATATTTACTCCAAAATGCCTGCTATCGTCTCACGCGGTAACACGTCTCGTAGCTACCACTGGGGTATTGCTTTCAGCTAAAGCCTTTCCAGTTTCAGCTAGGATCGGACTGACTGAGCAATCGTGGGGTATTGTGTTCTCCTGAGCCTGCACCAGCCACGATGCTCCCACGAAGCTCGTACGCACACTTGGCACGCACACTACGGCGACGCGGCGCGTCAAGGCACGGCCACGGCTCTATATATACGCTCGCTTCGCTCGGCCATGCCATAGCCCTGGCATTCGCAGACGAGATCACGAGAAGCACACACTTCCAGTGTACAAGACCTGTACGACGGCAACCGAGATCGATGGACCATCCGGGTGCTGGAGGTACGTGTGATTTCCATGCATCTCGTCTCGACGACCAAGCAACTAGTTCTATATATCCACCTTTTCCCATGTCGAATGTTGCTTGAATTTGCCATTCGCTACACAGGTCAGCCAGCAGGCGGGGTTGTGGTGGTGCCCGTGGAGGCCGCCGCGCCGGCAGCACCGGCAGCGGCAGGGGCGTGGCCGGTGTGGACACGGGTGAGCGCGCGTGGTGTTGGCGGCGGCCCTGTTCCTCCTGGGATGCGCGGCCGCGCGCTTTGCCCTCTTCGCCATGATCCTGGTAACGTACTCCCCCTCGGGATGGTATTAGAAGTCGTTTAGAACAGCGACACGGTCTCCAAAACACAACTTTGACCTCTTATTATTATAAAAATATTTATGGACATGTGATATACGTATACTTTTATCAAAATATTTTTTAAGACAAATCTACTCATATAATTTTTACATTTACAAACTCAACAACTTAAAAGTTATTGATGATTTATATTCCCGATGTTTGACTCAAACCTTGTCCAAAAACGACTTCTAATACCAACCCGAGGGAGTACGTGACGTTCGCTAGCTTGTCTCAAGTTTGCTACTGCTACACTCGTTCGCGGATGATCCAACGAGAACGCACGGCAATAATCTTTGCTCCGGCCTGGCATTTCGTCTGAATTTTTCTCCATTGTAAATTAAGCGGTTCTTTTCATCTGGTTCTTGCGTAATTACTGTAAATTGGTTCTTGTATGTATCGGCCAATCCAAGGGCGGTGTGTAGAGAAAAACGCCCGCCCGGCCGCTTCCCTGCCGCTGGCGACGGAAACCTAGCCGCCGCCGCCGCCCGTCCCCACGGCCTCTCCCCCCGCGCCGGGCCGCTGAAAGGGCCGCCGCATCCAGCGGCTTGTGGTGAGGGGTGGCGGCGGGTCGCTGCCTCGTCTCAGCCCGGATTGGGCGGCGCGGCCGTCCGTCTCCCGAGGGTTGGCTCGCCCGGGCGGCGGTTCGGCAGCGTCGGCCGGCGATTTCGATCCGATCGGCGCCCGGCGGATCCGTGGCCGCGTGGCGAGCGTAGCGGCTGTGCAAGGAGGGCGGCGGCCGGCGTAGGGCGGCGGCTGCCGCGCCGACCACGGACGATTTCGGCGACCGACGGCGCTGGCCGTCGTGGACGGCGACGGCGGCAGTGGCTGTTGTCGGGCGCTAGCGGGGAGGTGGCTGCGGTCGGTGTGTTTGGCGCCCGATGGTGGCTGCGGCGGATGCGTTGTCTCTGCGATCGGTGGCCTTCGCGCGCCCGCGTTCTTCGGCGTGGCGGCACCGGAGAGAGTGCGGGCAAGGGCGTCTCGGTCTGTGAGCGGCGGGTTTGCGGCAAGATGGCGGCGCCTCGCGTTCTCCTCCTCCTCGGCGACATTCTGGTCTAGCGCCACCTTGGTGGTGGGGCCGGGGCTGGCGGTATGTGCTGGTGGTGCCATGGTGGTGCCTCGGGCTGTGCCGGGGCTTCACCGGTGGTGGCGATGCGGCGGCGGGGCGTGAGGCACGCCGCCATAGCCATGAGAAAGGTGGCAATTATGGTGCGGTACCGGGCGAAGGCCCCGCCGATGTCGGTGGCAATGGTGGCGGCGCCCTTGGGGCGTCGTTTTTCCTCTTTGGGGGCACCGTTGAAGGCTACCGTGCCATTGCGGCATGGGGTCTCGTGGTGAAAACCCAGTCCTCTTTTTCGGACGTCGGCGATAACGGCGCCATTGGCGCGTGCGTGCCCTTTCTTGGAGGCGCCGCATCTAGAGACCTGTCTTGGTTTGTGGCGGTGGTGGTGGTCGGTTTGTTGGTGTTGCCCGCGGCGTTGCGGCTTGGTGGTGCGGAGGACCCAGGGGTGCGAGAGGTCTTAAGTTGGCGCTCATGGTGCAAGTGGTGATCTTGGTAATGGTTGGGCGGCGGTGATGCTCAAAGCGGTTTTCAAATATCTGATTCCAAGGCAGTGGAGTTGTGTTGGTGGGTGAGGCGAGGCCCCCACGTTGAGTAGCTTGGGTCGGTGGTGTTCTTTGGTGCCGTGATGGGTTTTGCTAACGCAGGCTGGAGCCGGGAGATCGGACGATCGTGGGCGTGTGGCTTGAGGCGGATAGTCCCTTGGAGGAGTCAAAGCAGCTACTTGGGCTTGCAGCGGGCTGCGGCTTTTTGGCGTGGCACATCGTCGGCGACGGACGGGCGCAGTTCTCGTCGGCTTGCTTTTCGCCTCGTTTTCCCAGGAAGTGGTGGTGTTGTGTTGTTTTTTTCGCTCCTTTTCGTTCTGTGTGTTTCCTTTGTGTTTTTGTCTTTTTCGTGGTGGTTGTTGTGGGGTGAGTTGTGTCGATGTCCCAATCCGACCGGTCGTTGTGGATGGAGGCTTGTGTTGATGACCCAATCCAACCGAGCAAAACTTCTTGTTAATTTCTCCCATCCAAGTGGTGTTGTTGTATCAAGTGGTAGGGGGAATCTCCCTTAAGTTGAGTCGAGTGGGCGCTTAGGGGTGGCGCGAGTTGAGTTGATTTGGTACCTAGGTGTGCAGATGGAGTAGGGTACCCTCCATAATTGTATGGTTTTTCCCGCCCGATTTCCAGTCAAAAACTGAGTGGCACTTGCCTTTTTTCTTTTCGTCTAATAGAAATCGCGGCAAAGCTTTTGCCGCCCCTAAAAAAAAAAAAGGGCGGTGTGTATATGTAACTGATGTTTTTGCGCGGCAACTGCAGGGGAAGGCCTGCGCGGCGTCGACCGACGCTGAGGTGGCGGTTTCGCGCGACGGCGTCGGAGTGCCTGCTCCTGGCCGCCTCGGCGCAGGTGGTCGTGGCCACCATGGCCCTACTGGTGCCGGCGCGGCTCGTCGCCTTCTTTGGCAACCTGCTGGGAGTGCTCACCGCCTACCACACCATCGACGTCCTGGTGAAGCTGGTCGCCAGCTGCGACGGCGGTGCTCACGGAGACCTCGACTTCCACTTCTGGGTCTTCTTGATCGTGCTGTGGCCGGCGTTTGCCGTCTGCGCGGTCATCTCCCTCCGCTGATCGAGCGAGAGAGATCACAAGATGCCATGCATCCCTTCGGGTTGCTCGGATCGACTGGCCTGTTACTCTGTTAGTAGTATAGTATCTACTACTTGTAGATTTGAGCATTTCTGCTTGGTGGGGGTATTAGCTTGACGGCGAGCCGAGCGCGGCTGAGAGGAAGCGATGAGCGATATGCATGATTTCGTCACTTATATATTATGTATCAAGTTATTACGTACTCAGACCTATATGTCTTCTGGCCATAATCAGGCTTATTACCTGGGGGTATTAGCTTGACGGCGAGCCGAGCGCGGCTGAGAGGAAGCGATGAGCGATATGCATGATTTCGTCACTTATATATTATGTATCAAGTTATTACGTACTCAGACCTATATGTCTTCTGGCCATAATCAGGCTTATTACCTTACACTAAGTTACACTCGTATATATGTATCAATTTGTCCAAGAAAAAAAAAACAAACGAGCACGTAGTATACATACGCCGCAATCTCACTCGAGCTCGACCGCGTCAGGCTCCTAGCTGGTTACAGTTACAATAAGTTACACTCATATGTATCAACTTGTACCATGCGATTTCTGCTGCAAGGAGATGCACACGCACATGGCACCAAAGGCCACTCATTTCAATAGGCCGGCAGCCGTTGTGTGGTACACCCTAGCTAGCTATACACTTCGACGCCAAGTATTTCCCCGGACGCGACGACGCGATAGATGATGGAGAGGCCGGGGCAAGGGGAATCGAATCCCATTGCCGGTTTCGGCTCCAATGCCGAGGGCCCCGCCGCCTGCTGCTGCGGTGCTGCCTCTCCCGATCGATCAGGGATTGATCGGATGCTACCGCGTACCTAGCTCGATCTCCTGCTACCTGTGCCGCGTCGCTTGGGTACGTACTCTCCTGACACGACGCACTTTGCTACGTGAGCGAGCTTCATCTCATCATTCCGTTGCGCCTCTCCATCCCTTGTTGCTGATCGTCGAATCTATACATTACTAATCGTACGAGACAAATAATGTTAAGGCGCTGGTACGCGGGGCGCTAGTCGCCGTCTCCGCCTTACTTTGAGTTGAGATCATGCCTCATCACATCACATGCTGCCATGCCGGATGCTCATGCTGCAGGGTTCCATTTGCATGCTGCACGCGAACGTCAACTTCTCCGGTCGCGAGGTCCCGACTCGGGGATCTTTCGGGCGAAGGTCGCGCCGACCACCCTGGGTGGGCCGGCCCACGGCCTGCTTGGCCCAAGCCGGAGGCGGAGCGGGGCGCCGCCGAGATGGGCCGCGGGGGCTCGCGAGCCGGGAGGCGCAGGCGGTGAGCGAGGCGGAGGACGATGGCGAGGTGGAGAAGTGAGGGCGCCACCGTAGCTTTAGGGTTCCGGCAGTGGAGAAAATGAGGGCGCAACGACCTTTAGGGTTCCGCGAGGTCCCCCACGCCTCCATCCTCACCGCCGGGCGTAGAATGCGCCCGACCCGCCTGGGCGCGGGCGCCGACGCAAAGTGGCCGGCCGGCGGTGAGTGAGGAGGCGGGGCGCCGCCAAGCCGGGCGAGGGCCGGACTCATCCGGTGGGTACGGGTCGGGCGGCGAGGGCGTCGAGGTCGTCCATAGCGGCGGCGGTGGCGGGGCGAGAAGAGTGGGGAAGTGGAAGAAGGGCGCCATGGAGCTCCGGCCACCCCTAGGGCACCGCGGCGTGGGCGGGGCAGCAGCGGGGAGGTGGAGTCGACAACAGCGACAGCTCGAGGAAGAATACAACAGCGGGGCGAGGAAGAAGACGACCGCGGGGCGAGGAAGAAGACGTTAGTTGGGCCGCGGGGGGTGGTCGGCGCCTAGCACGATTCGTAGGTGTTCTCGAATAGGCCAGGGGGATCGAATTGATTATAGAAACATGAGTTTAATTAATCGATTTATTAGTGAACAACGAAAAATATTATCCAGACGAATAAATAAACGAATATTATCCTCGGCTACTTGCAGCAGACCAACCTCGTGGAAGTGTTCCAGAGCCAGGCGTACCAGACTGCCCAAGCACTACGAGCTGGCGGACTTCGAGCGGCTGAGCAAGACGAGGCCGGTGACGACGCTCGCCGTTGGGCAGTACACGGTGAACGTGACGTACAACGCGGGCACCATCCACGTCCACTCCAAGTGGGCATACGCCAAGATTGTTGGCAGCGTGTCCGTGGACGCGGCCATGGCGATTTACAAGCTCGACCGGGTGCTGCTCCGGCGGCCGGCCGTCCTGGTGTTAGAGTTGTGTGTGGATGCATGTGTGTGTTAGACTAAGCATCGTGTGTATGCATGTGTGTGTCGCTGCGTGTGGATGCATGTATGCGTTGCTGATGTATATGTCTCGACACTCATGGAATAGAATTCATCAAGTATTCTACTATTCCACTCTTTCATGGTATCACGAGACGGTTCCTTTCCAGGGCCTCTCCGCTTCCGCTAATCCCAGAGCCGCCGCCGCTGAGTTCCTCGCCGGCCTCTCCATGCCGTCGCTGAGTTCCTCGCCGGCCTCTCCTTGCCGTCGCCGAGTCCCTCGCCGGCTTCTTTTTCCCGCGACAGCACTTCGTCGCGTGACCCCGTCGAGTGCCGAGTCTACGTCCGCGATCCCGCTCCAGTCCGCGATCCCGTCGAGCCTCGAGCACCGCGGCGTGACCCCGTCGAGCGCGATCCCGTCGAGCGTCGAGCACCGCGTCGTGACCCCGTCGAGCGCGATCCCATCGAGCGTCGAGCACCACGGCGTGACCCCGTCGAGCGCGATCCCCGTCGAGCGTCGAGCACCGCGGCGTGACCCCGTCGAGCGTCGAGCACCGCGCGATTCCGTCGTCCCGCTCCGGTCCGCGATCCCGTGGCGCGCGCGACTCCCACACCGCGACGCGCGATCCCGGCCCCGCACGACTCCGCTCGGCCGTGACCTGCTCGCGGTGATCGCGCGATCCCGATCCGGTCTTCGTCCGCTTCGTCGCGCGGCTTCCTCGCGGAGGCTCACGCGGTGGTGGGCTGGGCCTGCTCGTGTAAGGGAGTAAAAAAGGGGGGAAAGGGAGCCCGTGACCAGGTCTCCAGAGTGCATCGTGCCTGGCTCCTTCGTCGCCTAGCCACGCACGCTGACCTGCTCGCTGTGATTGACCGGTCCAGCTAGTGTAAAAAAAAAGAAAAAAAAAGAGAAAAAGAGAGAGAGAAGAAAAGGCCGCTGCGTCCCCGATCCGCCGCCGCCCGATCCTCGCCATGGCTGAAACCCGGACCAGCGCCATGCGTGAGGAGGCGCAGGAGCAGCGCGACCGTGAGGCTGCCGAGGCCCGCACCAAGGCCCTCGACGAGTTCGGAGGCGAAGCACGCCGACACCCACAGCGCCGCCATCGCCCTCAACAACATCAAGGGCCTCATCCCGGTCGTCTTGGATCGCTAGCGAAACAACAATCGCTGGCGCTCCCTCTTCCTCATCGTCCCGGGCAAGTACATCCTCACCGATCACGTTCTCACTGATGTGGTGAACGCCCGATCGGCCCGGCCTGGCTGCAAATGGACTGCACCGTCCTCATGTGGATCTGACGGCACGATCAGCGCCGATCTCGGCCAGTCCACCATGCTGAAGAACCCCAACACCCGCACCGCTGGCTCCATTCGAGGCGAATTCCTCGGACAACGTGAAGTCACGCAGCGGCGCTGCTGCTGTCCGCGCGGAGTTCCGCACCGTGAAGCAAAGCGCGCGTCCTCCATCACGGACTTCTGCCGCGCGCTGGAGACCATGGCGGCCAACCTCAAGGACCGGTGATCCGGTGGGCGACCGGACCCTCGTCCTCACGCTGCTGCGGGGCCTTAGCGACAAGTTCCGCCCCATGGTGACCAACATCAAGCTGCGGCAACCGTTCCCCACCTTCGCCGAGGCCCGCACACTACTTCTTCGGGACGAAATCGACCTCGACGTCGTCGCCGGCACCACCAACCCGCCAGCTCCGCCACCGCCCGCCCCTCCTCACCGACTCTGGGTCCAGCGGTCGTGGTCCCCCCTGGCGGCAGCGGCTCGGCTTTGGTGGCGTGCCTAGCCAAGGCGGCAACCCCGGTGGTCACGGAAACCATGGCGGTGGCCGGGGCAACGCAAAGGGCGGCGTGGCGGCAGCAGCAGCAACAACCGGTGCGCCATCCGGTGGCCAGCGTCCGCCCCCGTTCCTCTACAACACATGGGGGGCGCGGTTCAGTTCTCGCCGAACCCCCACAGCCCGGGCGGGGCATGGCGGTCACTATCGCCCACCGCAGCGAGGCCCTCACGATGGTGCCCCAGCAAAGAAGCAGCAGCCCCACTTCCGGGCACCGTGCGGTGCGGGACGGATCTGATACGGGCTCCCTTTGCTTCGGCCCTCCTCCGGGCTTCGGCTATGGGCAGCCGACGCCTCCACCACAGCAGCAGCCATGGAGCCCGATGCACGGTGGGTCTTTTCGACACGTCGTCGCTAGCCAGCAACTTCAGCACCATGACGCCCGACACCGCCCGACCCGAAGCGGTATGTTGTTGACTCGGTCTTTGGCGCCCACATGGTCAACAATGCTGGTATAATTTCCTCCTCTCACCCTCCCTTGTCATCCAGTCCTTCATCTATCATTGTCGGTAATGGAGCTACGCTTCTGTTACCTCCGTAGGATCTCACTCTTTTACCACACCGTGACGTCCTTTAATTCTTTCTAATGTTCTAGTTTCCCCCGGCATTATTAAGAATTTAATTTCCGCTCGTCGGTTTACCATCGATAACAATTGTTCCATCGAAGTTTGATCCTTTCGGCCTTTCTCGTGAAGGACCTACAAACACGGAACATGATCGCGGGTGTAATAGCACGGGAGATCTCTACCCGTTCTTCTCGCCAAGCATCCACCAGCACCACTGCCCTCACTACTACCGCCGGCTCCACCACCCCTATGGCATCGCCGTCTTGGTCACGCGTCGATCATGAGGCCTTGTCCAAGCTCATTAGTTCACATGCTATTTCTGTAATAAGCGCGATGACACTCACATTTGCCATGCTGTCGGCTAGGCCGCCATGTGCGTCTTCCCTTTAGCATATCAAATTCCCATGCACCTCGCCCCTTTAATTTAATACACTTGTGATCTTTGGACATCTCCGGTTGTCGAGTGTTTACGGCTATAAATATTATCTTGTCATTCTTGATGATTGCACTCACTTCAGCTGGACTTTTCCTCTACGCCTCAAATCCGACACCTTTACTACTCTTACTAATTTCTTCTCATATGTGCGCACGCAGTTCGACTCTTCCATCAATGCAGTTCAGTGCGACAATGGCCGCGAATTTGACCATTCCTCGGCCCGCACGTTCTTCCTCACTCACGGGGTCGTTCGCCTCTCATGCCCATACACCTCCCAGCAGAATGGGCGGGCTGAGCGCATATTCTACGCACTATCAATAACATTGTGCGCTCACTCCTGTTTCAGGCCAGTCTACCTCCGGTTTATTGGGCGGACTCACTCCACACTGCCACCTACCTACTCAACCGCCACCCCACAAAAACCCTAAATGGACGAACACCCTACCTTGCCCTCCATGGCACGCAACCCTCTTATACGCACCTTCGTGTGTCGGGTTGCCGCTATCCCAACTTGTCCTCCACGGCTCCACATAAACTATCACCTCGCTCCTCCTTGTGTGTCTTCCGGGGTACTCCTCCGATCATAAGGGCTATCGGTGTCTTGACCTTCGTTCCAACCGCATCATCATCTCCGGACATGTCATCTTCGATGAGACGGTGTTTCCCTTTGCCGATATGTCCACCTCGCCCTAGGATCCCACCACACTTGATTTTTGGACAACATCGATGATTCCTCTTTTCCCTATGGGTCAAGAGCTGTGTATGCAGGTTCACGCCTTCCCGGGGGCATGGATGCGCCCTTCGCAGCCTCGGGCCCGGTGGCGCGCCGGCACCTGACCCCCACCGGCTGGTGCCTCGAGCAAGGTCCTCTCCCGCGCCCGACCCGTCGTACCTAACATGCACCCTCTACCGGGCCGTCCGGCACTGCTGCCCTCGCGGACACCCGTCCCGGTCGTTGCCGGCCGGCGGCCGCCGTCCGGTACACACCACCACCACGGTGCCGGGACGATTACTCCTGTCACCTCTGCGCATGGCATGCGCACGTGCGTGGCAAGGGCGGCATACGACAACTTTGTTGATCGCCTGAATCTTGGCGGTACACCTATCTCCGGTGCCATCTTCGGTTCGCTGCGCTTTGCGGATCCGGCGTGGCCTGGCGGCTATAGGGGAGGAGTTTGATGCCGCAAACAAATGACTTGGTCCCTTTGGTTCCTCGGCCTCCTGGTGTCAACCTTGTTACAGGGCAAGTGGATTTTAAGTCACAAGTTCAAGGCTTTGGCGAGACGGATCTCTTGGCCGTTATAAGGCTCGGTGGGTACTTCGTGGTTTTACACGGCGTCCGGGCATTGACTATGATGAAACTTTCTAGTCCCGTGGTCAAGCCAACAACGATTCGGGCCGTTCTCACTCGGCACTCTCTCATTCATGGCCTATTCACCAGCTCGATGTGAAGAATGCGTTTCTCCATGGCACCTTGAATGAGGAGCTTCACTGTGCAGGCCCCGACTGTTTTTTGCCGACACATCTAGCGACCTTGTGCGCTACCTGAACAAGTCCTGTATGGATTGAAGCAAGCTCCCGCCCTGGCACCATCGGTTTGCCTCTTACCTCATCTCTCTTGGTGTTGTTGAGGCAAAGTCTGATACGCCGGTGTTCACATATCGTCATGGCTCCGATATGGCTATCTTGCTTCTCTATGTTGATGACATCATCTTGACGGCCTCCTCTTTGAGTCTTCTTCAAAGGATCATTCTTTGCTCTCCGCCGAATTCTCTATGACGGATATGGGACCTCTTCATCATTTTCTTGGAGTCGGTGTTCAACGCTAACATGATAGTCTGTTCCTCTCACAACGTCGTATATCTTTGGATATTCTTGACGTGCGGTATGCTCAAGCGTAAGCCTTGCGGTACTCCTATGGACACTCAAGCCAAAGGCATCTGGCGATGGTGTTGCCGTGGCCGACCCACCTCCTACCGCGGCATCGCGGCGCCTTCGCATACCTCACCTTCACCCGTCCGGATATCGCCCTCGCTGTTTGGTGAGGTACGCTTGTATATGCATGATCCTCGAGAGCCTCATTTTGGTGCTATGAAGCCGGATTCTTCGCTATCTTGGGGGTACTTTGGACCTCGGTCTTCACCCCTCATAGGACCCTCATCGGACCCGATCTTATTGTCTACACGGATGCTGATTGGGCGGGATGTCTTGACAGCGCAAGTCCACCTCCCGGTTATGCCGTGTTCCTCGGGGACAATCTCATCTCTACGGTCATCAAGCGTCGACCCCCTTTGTGTCAAGGTCCAAAGGTGAGGCGGAGTATAGAGCCGTGGCGAATGGTGTTGCCGGCCTCGCTTTGGTTGCGCCAACTTCTAAAGGAGCTCCATCATCCTCTTCGCCCGCCAACGTGGTCTATTGTGATAATGTCGGTGCGGTCTACCTCTCCAAGTAAATCCGACATCGGCCGAACAAAGCATGTCGAGATTGATCTACGCCGTCGAGAGCGAGTCGCCTTGGTGAGGTCAGCGTCCCCGCATGTTCCCACTACGCCCCAAAGACGCCCGGCGTCTTCACCAAAGGTTTGCCGGCGCCCGTGTTCACGGAGTTTAGGTCCGATCTTAATGTTTGCGGTGCTCCGATTAAGGCGTGGGGGAGTGTTAGAGTTGTGTGTGGATGCATGTGTGTGTTAGACTAAGCATCGTGTGTATGCATGTGTGTGTCGCATTTGTGTGTGGATGCATGTATGCGTTGCCGATGTATATGTCTCGACACTCATGGAATAGAATTCGTCCAAGTATTCTACTATTCCACTCTTTCACCCAGTGTGCGGTGTCGCGGCTGTGGCGTCGCAACCTGGGCACGGGTGCTCGGACGCCCCGCGCCCGCCGTGTGTGTGTCGGGAGCCGCCACCGCTCAGCGACAAAGACGATCGAGAAGCCCGTGCCCGGCACCACCGTATCGCGCCCGCCGCGACCGCGCCCGGCAACACCGCCCGTCGCGCGCCCCGGGCGTCCGTCCATCCTGGCGCCGGCGCGCCCAGCACCGCCGGTCGCCCGCCAGCCCTCTCCCCGTCCCTCCCGACATCAAGCGGGCGCGGCGTCCCGCTTCGGCCCGCCCGAGGGCCGTAGCGCGCGTCCAAGCCGGCGGCGAAGCTCACGAAAGAGTAGAGAGGAGGGCTGCCCGGGGTGGGGCCTCCTTGCCGGTGAGTGGGAAGGAGAGGAGGAGAAAGAAGAGGAGGGCAACACGGTCTTTTTTGCACTACCGGCCCACGCGTCGGGTCCTCAAGCGGAGCAATTCTAGCAGCTCACGGACGGAATGGCACACATGAAAGAGTTCAAAATGACGCCTGCACATATGATAGATTGAAATTTTTCAGTGGTATTGATGAGCAAGCCATATTTTATAATGGTATCCATGAAAAAACCTCTTCTTGTATCCTCACCCCGACTCCACTTGCCGCCTCCATCCGGACGAGCCACCGCCTGTTTGTATCCTCACCCCGACGCCCAAAGACCCACCGGTACACCTCGGCCATACCTCATCAAGGTTAGATCGTGTTCCATTTCTATGTACATTGATCGTGGTTTAGGTACTACAAGGCTTGTAGCACTTGCTTGATCTGTGGATTTGTCGCTGCATTGCATCGGTGTTAGGGTTTGCTTGTTTGTTTGTTATGGATTGGATCTGTGATTGATCCCTGAAATGAGTAGACCCACTTGATTGCTTGTGCGGGAGAATGGGATAGATAGGTAGATGGGGCTGTAGGAGTGCCACTCCTATTGTGTAATCAGGTGTACTTGGATGGGGATGTTCTTCTGACCTGAAGCCCTGAAATCTTTGACTGTTCTCCAAACCAAATCCTGCATTTTTTTATCTTTCATGTTCCTATTATAGTAGTGTCAACAACAGACGACTTGAAGCTGCATGTCTGAATAGCTTGCTTGCAGCAGAATTATGTATTCATCCATCTTTACTGTACTAGGGGATTTAGCGTTGCTTTGCGGAATCAAGAAAGAATGCATACAAAAAAAAAGGTTTCATGTTATCATATATTTTTGACATGGACATGATGCTATTATAGAGAGTAGAAATACCATTGTATTGAGTATAGAAATCAATTTGTTTAGACCAAAGTGACAAGATATTTGAACTATAGTATTTGAACCGTAAACAAATAATTATTTGTAAACGGTGTAATTATTTAGAGAGAACACGCGGGTATGTGTATCTACTGTTGTAGAGACTAGTTGGGAAAGATTCCTCAAATGTACGCAGATTTGTTGAACTTCTGGTATGTAGTAGAATTTTATTTAATTTCCGTACACATTAGGAAACAAGAGGCAAAGACAAATATTTTATTTTTAGGAATGTTTTACGGATTTCTTAGACACTAATTGCAGCACGTAATCTGTACAATGTTATTAGGAAAAAAACAAATAAAAAGAGAGAAAAGGCCGCCGTCCACCTTGCTGCTCGGTCTTTCCTGGTCGGGGACGACGCCGCCGCCGCCGCCGAGGCTGACTCGTGTGCTCGACCGCCGGCCGCCGCTCGTCGTCCCCCGCCGGTCTCTGCCCTTCACAGTCGCTGTGCCCGCGCATCCACGGCGGGCGGTAGGAGGCAGGCTCCACTGCGCCCGCCGCCGCTGCGGCCTCGGGGGCAGGGCAGGCTGACCGTGTGCTCGACCTTCACCGTGTGTCGTCGTGCCGTCCGACGTCGGGAGGCTGCGCCCCGCCGCCGCCTGCTGCTGGTACGCCGTCCCTTCTCTCCTCTCGATCCAGTTCGTGTTCTGGCTGCACCTCCAATTGCGGATTTATAGATGAGTAGGCGATGACAGTTTCTCAATGCCTTAATGCGCCATTGGATTCGTAGAGGGGGAGGGGAAGAGGTAGGGTCGGAGACGATGGAGGGCCCCGATCAGTGCATTTCGGGGTTTCGGGAGCTGAGAAACCACGATGACGTGGCCGGACAGGTGGGGATGCTGAGGTGGCACACTGCATGTCGAGAGAAATCCCCTAGTGAGAGTTTCTCATATAGGTGTTATAGATGTCATGTATATGCTTGATCAGGGCACAACTAGTGAGATGCATTACTGAACCCTCAAATTCACATTAATTATTTTTCTCATCAGCAGAGTAAATTGAGAATGAGATTAGTGTTATGTCACAAGAACGAGAACTTTAAAAAAATGCAGAACAGGGTTGTGTGCATGCTGCACTCTTACTTTATTTTAAGCGCCCTGTTCGCTGGTTTAAGCATTTAGGCACGCAATATTATAATTTGCTAGCTATATATCTGCAGCCTGCACTGTTGACACCGTGCATCAACCTGTATTCCACAAAGCGTGCAGAAGCTGAGGTTAAGGATTGATTTAGGAAACAATTCTGAAATGAACTTGCCTCTGTCAGAAACAAACCGGAAACGGATTATCAGCTGCCAGCATTCATTAATTACATGCGCTGCACAAAGATGTGGCTTATGGCATGTACGAATGTTAGAATGCTGTAGTCTCAAAATTTTAAAACCCTCCCTATGCGAATGGAGGGATATTACGAGCAAGTGAATCGTCTGGACCTGTGCTTTTCATGCTCCTGTCTACTCTAGTTTTTGGAATGGTTGCACCTCCATTTAAATCATGTGCTGTGAATATGCAGTGATGGTCATTGACACTAAATAGGATTGAAATATGTGGAACCCTTAGATTGTCATTCTGCTATTTTAAACTGATATGCCTTATTGCGTGTATGTATATGGTGCTTGATTCACTGATCTTGTTAAATTTTCAAGTCTGTAGTTTGCTAATTCCGAACCCTGTGTAATTTCGTCTCAGGCCTGCATTTTCAGGATGAAAGAGGCACAAGGTTCATCTTGGGCAGACCTCTTGCCAGAAATTTTGGTGCTTATTCTCAGGATGCTGCCTTCCTTAGTTGATCGCGTTCGACTAAGGGCAGTGTGCCGCCCATGGCGTTCTAAGGCTCAGCTGGATCCCCTGCCCCCACTGCTTCCTTGGCTCACCCTTCGTGACGGGACCTTCTTGAGTATTCCGGATGGTAAAATTATCAGAATGCCGATACCAGATAACGCTTTTTGCCGTGGTTCCGTTGACAACTGGATGTTCTTTGTGCATAGTGATGGTGGTTGCTCACTGATGAACCCTTTCTCCAAGGCCACACTGAACATTTCTGAGTTAGTCACCACGTGGTTCAATGCAAACTCTAGATATAATTCCATTTCTATAAGCTGGTTGCGCCCTCGCCCTTGGAATCATCACCAGGTTCCCTTGTTGCGCTGTTAGGTGCTTGTGGACTTAGTATCTGCCAGCCACCAATCACAGTTGACTTTTGTTTACACCTTGAAGATGATATTACCTTCTTTAATGGAAAGTTGTATGGTCTTAGTGTCCATAAGCTTTCAGTATTTGAGATTGATTATTGTTTTGATGGCAAGCCAAAGATATCATCCGTCCGATGCATTACTAGTTACCCTACTTTTAGACTTGAACCACCCCAACCCTTGCCCGGCACGTGCTTGTTGAAGAGTTATCTAGTTGAGTGTTGTGGTAGACTGTTGATGGTGAGACGTATGATTGGGTGTAATCCAGACACCTTGAGTCTGATCGCACTGCCGGGTTTGAAGTCTGTGAGGCAGATTTTAGCAACAAACCTTTCCGATGGAGATGTGTCCGTGAACTGGGTAGCCAAGCTTCTGTTTGTTGGGAAGCACTGCTCCAAGTCTTTTCCTGCTGGGGAGTGCACTGGAGTTGAAGAGAACTGTATATATTTCATGCATGACTATCTTCCGGCGAACCGTGCTGCTGATCCTCTTGGTGACAGTGGTGTGTACAACATGAAAAGTAGGATTATCAAACCCCTGTTATCAGAGACTGCAGTTGTGCCAGAATATCGTGGTGGTCAGTGGAGTCCAACTTGGATATTCCCAACTGATACTATGTAATCATCCAGCTTAGCTTTGCTGCTTTGGTATTAAGTATGCACTCTTAAAACTTATGCTAGTTGTTCAGTTTATCTGTTATTGAACCATATAACCTAGTACCCAACAAGACTATATCGTCCATTTGCTGTAAAAAAAAAACTACTTAAAAGATGCTGCTAGATAAGAGAGAAAAATGGAAATGTTGCAATCTAAAGCCCTATTTTGATCTCATGGGCTTTGATTAATTCATTCATTCTCTAATCACGTATAGCTGGTCAGATTAATTTGGCTAAAAAAAACAGAGTAGATGGTCTATGATGAGGATGAGGATTTAATTAGTGATCACCGATTTTGAGAATTTTGCAGTGCACACCTTTGGTTGTAGAATCCATATACGAATGTTCAAACAGTTTTTAGTAGAATTCATGTCCGCTTGAACTTATTTGCTCTTCTTAATAAGTCACGAAAGGGTGTTTTTTCTCTCACAATAAAACAACATTAGTCAGCTAGACCCAGTTTGCTTGATCACTTCCGATTGGCTGGTGCTGATTAATTTGTTGTGAGGAAACAAAACACTGTGGAATAACTAGCGGCTAGCATATGCAAGTTAAGGTTGAGGGTTAGCTAGCTTTCATCATTGTGCTAGGGAGCTTTCCGCAACAAGGGCCCTAGCTATTCCTTCGAGGAAGCACCTGCTCCCTCCGTTCCAAAATAAATAGCGTTTTAGTTTTCCAAAGAAAAAACATGGCCAACAATTATATATTAAAATATATAAATATTTATGCTAAGCAATTAGTATCATCGAAATATCTTTAAGTCTAGTTTTTAACAAATTTATTTAGAAATATAAATATTGCACATATTTTATACAGATCGAGTCAAACTTGTGACATGAGAACCTAAAACATCACTTATTTTAGGATGGAGGAGTAGCAGCTTAGATTTAGTTCTCGACTACCACAGGCAGCAGGAATGCAATTTGTTTGTATACCTGGCAATTTGTTTGTATACCTATTTTTTTTTTTTCCTTTCCTCTGTTTTGCATTCCTGTGTTCCAAACAGGCCCTTAGCTTTTGCCCCAGCCTGCAATGCAATGAAATGCTCTAAAGTTTTCTCAAAAAGTTCTAACTGCCAACCCAACTAGTACAAACGATTTGCGCTGTAAATTCAAACTCGGCAGTACGAGACAACTAGAATAGGCGGGACCGTTGTAATAATAAATAGATAAATAATAATACAAGTAGCCGTTGGTACTTGGTGGAGCGGGTCACCTATACGGAGTGACAGAGAGTAGTGAGTACCAACGGCAGTAACGGCTAAATGTATTATTTATTTACTAGTATAATGCCCGTGCTAACACTACGGTTTTAATTATGGGGATGCTCAAAATTGCAACCAACTTTTTATGCATAGTTTAAACTTTTACACATAGGTATTTCATACAAGACGACTCTCTAATGTTTTTCTCATATTAATCTTCTAAGCTACTACTTGTCAAAAAAAAAAAAAAAATCTTCTAAGCTACATTCTAACTAACTTCTTAATCATGTACTGGAGATCTTCTGGGATGTTGTCACACGCACACCATCCAATGCAAGCTGATCGGCATGGTGGTGTTATATATATACATGGTGTTTGTTTGGCATGGTGGTGTTATATATATACATGGTGTTTGTTTGTATGAATGTTGCGGTAATTTGTTTAATCATGTACCTGGGATTTAGATGTTTGTTAAATTGATAAAGGCAGTGCGTCCATCTGTTGGCGTCCCCATTGTGAAGTGGAGGCTTTCTTAGTGGGGGCTGGTATTCATAGATCTCTCAAATTGGGATAAATATAAAAACTCTGAGTAAGGCAATTATGAGATGAAATAAAAATGCAAACATGATGAGATACACATATAGTAGAAGCTTTTCAGCAACATATAGTAGAAGCTTTTAAGCAACATCGAACACAATGATTGCCTTCTCCAAGTGGTGAATGTAACAGTCTTTCTTGTCAGAGATAATGTTGGACCAAAAAGTAAAATAGTTTGCTGAAATAATTATAGGTAGAAAGTGATTGCTGCCTGCATATCTTGGTCAAGGTCACACAGCTCCATCCCCAACCTATAAAGACTCCTTAAGAAGCTATGAAACGGCCCAACTATACCAATGTTCAAGGTAGATAAAAAATCAAATTAACCTAACCAAACACATAGCAATTAACTTAACATTGTCACACATGTAATGTTGCCTTGCAAATGATAAAATCAACAAACTTGGTGATTTATTTGGGTATGGAAAACTAATTAAACAACAGTACTGAACTATCTTGAGGATTATTATTTTTTATAAAATGGGTCCATATTCAGGTTCATGAAAATAGAAAGATAAAACTCAGATACTCCATTGCAAACCCTAGAAAGGTAGTTTAATTAGCCGTCTGTTACAAGAAGCAGCACATAAAAAATGGTGCCTTCTTCTAAAAAAGTCTAACCAATAGTAGTGAATGTCATGAGCTCAACACATATACTCCTTGTAATCAGTATCGGTGATGACCACATTCAAAAAAATTGCACATTATCGGTGATGATCAAAGAAGAAGTGATTAGAAGAAGACACATGCTGACCGCTAATCAAAAAATGGTGCATTCAATAAAAAGTCTAATTACCAACAGTAGTGAACGTCATGAGCTCAACACATATTCTTGTAATCAGTATCGCTGATGACCACATTAAAAAAATGCACATTATCGGTGATGACCAAAGAAGAACTGATTAGAAGAAGGCACATGCCGACTGCTAATCACTATGAAGAAGGCACATGCAGACTGCTGATCACTACTATTTTTTTAGAAGAAGGCACACTGTTAATGACTACTATTTTTGATTTTTTTTTTTTTTTAGATAAAGGAAATTATATTCCGCTTCAGTCATCCGAGGATGCATCAGGCCAACACAATTACAACTGAACGACAAGTTTCTGAGGGTAAGACTAAGGTCACCCGAATACACTGGTGCACTCTGAAAATAAAACAAACAAAACCCATCCACTATTGGAGACTCGATCCTCGTGACACGGCAACAGCATAAGGCCCCCAAAAGTGTGTGCAATGAGTCGCCACCTTGATGCCGGCGCGGCCGACATCCAAGGGATCTTCCACCAGCGGCGTCTCCAACGAAAATGACATCAAAGACGCCATCGCCGCCCACCCAATCGGTGCTGGTTTTCACCGTAGAGATCCACTTGTAAAGGCGGCGCCTCGCCCGAGGAAAGTGGCCCCCGGGCGCCACCGCCGCCATAGATAGTGAGCGGCCAATGCCATGTCCCTTGGGTCCATGCCGTTTCGCCAATCGCCCGGCGGCGTGCACCATTGCCAAAATACAGATCACGGAAAACAAATGCCGGCGTCGCTGCCATCCTCGCCGTCCCTTTCCACGAATCCTCCACCTTGGACGGCGTGGAAGCCACCATGGCCGGCCACGGGTTCATCCCGATCACGGCCAACCCAATTGCTTCATCGTTGCCGCCGTCGAAAACACCGCCACCATGGTCAACAACTGCGACGCCCATCTTACGGGGTCGCGGATCAACTTCCAGCTGGCTTCTCGGCGCCCGATGTGGGCGGTCTTGCGCCACCATGGGAAGAGGAATGCCCGGCGGTGGAGCACGCCGGCGCCACGTCGAACCACTCTTCGCCTGCTCGCCCGAAGCCACCGCGCTCCCGGC
The DNA here is from genome assembly GCA_015847255.1 of Hyparrhenia diplandra. Classification (NCBI taxonomy): domain Eukaryota; kingdom Viridiplantae; phylum Streptophyta; class Magnoliopsida; order Poales; family Poaceae; genus Hyparrhenia; species Hyparrhenia diplandra. The sequence goes on from JADLZK010006442.1 coordinate 280,333, forward strand.
CACCGCTGCGTCGTCCGCGATCGCCTCCCTCCGAAGACCCTGCGGTGCCGCCGTCGGATGCTGCCCGCGCAACATCCGTCAGCGCCGCCCGCCAGCCAGCCCGGCCGGCGGCCGCTAACCGGGCGTGGGAGCACCAGATCGACCCGGCGGGTGGTCGCGCCGGCGGCGGTGCCACCATCCGAACCCTCCGGCACCGCTGCACCGTCCGAGACTCCTCGCCGCACGGCCTCCTCCACCATCCCGGCACCTCGCCCACGGCCTCGGCCAGCGCGCCCGCCCGCCCGCCCCGCTACCATAGCCGCCGAGATCAACCCGCGCGTGACCTCGCGACCCTCCTGGAGAGGCCTCGCCGCCACCCCTCATTGGAGGCCTTCCGGATTCCGGCAGCCTTCCTCGGCGACGCCGAGGTGGAGAATGGGGAGGGCCTGGGGCGGCGGCGCTAGGGTTGGTACCCTGAGTCGCCAGCGCGGGGGCGACCAGGTATGAGCCAGTGTTGAACTTTCCTCCCATTTTTGATGACCAAAGAAAATTTGGAACCTCCGAAACGGCAGCAACTCACCAAAGAACTGATTATCATGAAGGCACATGCTGACTGCTAATCACTACTATTTTTAGAAGGAGGCACATGCCGACTGCTAATCACTAATATTTTTATGACCAAATAAATTTGGATCCTCCGAACAAAGCGGCAACAACTTCAAAACGACGGGAAGTTCAGAGATTGATTTGAAACATCACCTTGGTCCCCCTGATGGTCGTCTGTTTTGAATGTGCTGTGGTATGTGGTACAGGTTTCCCGTGTCCTCCTGGCTGTTCGCCGTGGCCTTCGGGCGTCACTTGGTGCCGTCGCCGTGGCTGCCGTGTTTGCGAGTCCCTCAAAGAGCCCCGCTGGGATCGCTGGTCTTGGAGATTGATTGCCGCGGCTGCATGTCGTCTGAGGGTGGATGAACTCCGGCTGGAGGGGTCTGCAGCACCGCGATCGGGGGCTGGGGACGGCTGCGGGCGATTGGGGGACGCATGAAAGGACCTTCCTCGCGACGAAGGAGTGCATGCGTGATTAGCGCGCGACAGGAGGAGGAAGGCCGCGGTCACGGGGTTTGTCATGAGGAAGGCCCGCATTAACTTAATCTTAATCTTGATCGTCGGATGGTGTTTGAGTTTGAGATAAGATTAAGTAATCTGGAACGTTGATTTCAATAGAATTTGAATAGATTTGAACGGGATGAAGTTGGTGCATTAGTAGAGTAGATTTACAAACGGAATGGACTCACTTCTTTTTCTACAGTACGGAGTACTCTCCCTCGGGATGGCCTCCAAAACACAACCATTCTTATTATTACTAGCAAAATATGCCCGCAAGCGATACTAACGGGTTGTTTTAAAATATCCCTAATTTTATCATTTACTCTCATCTCGTTCTCCCGTTTTCTCCGACCTCTAGATATAAAACGCTAGCATGAAAGCACGCAGACTAGCAAAGCAAGCAAGCAAAGACGCATGCGCGTGCGGCTAGCAAAACAAGCACGCACGCGGCGGGGTGGCTGGCTTGCAAGGCCGAGGCGTGGCAGCACATGCGGGCGTTGTTGGGTGAGGGCCGCCCGGGCGCTGGCAAAGTGTGGGCGAGGGCCGCCACGGCACTGGGGCCGAGCGGGCACGTGAGGCGCCGATGGGACAGAAATTTGAAGGCATTAGAGCTGATCTATATGCAAATACCCTTTTTAATAGTATTTTTCCCTGATAATTGTAATCTTTCCGAAGCTGTAGAGGTAAATAAAATAAGGTTTGATAAACATCACGTGAGTTCCAACGGTGTGGTGGTAAGTCCGTAACAGTGCTCTCTGGCTGGAGGGAAAGGTTCAAACCAGGGATGTGACAGAATTTTGGCTTGTTCCTGCCTGCGCCGACGGGCTTACCAGCAGTGGGCCATGATTGGGCCGGACCCACGACCGCAACTTGTTGGGTATTAGTTGATCGCGTGTGGGCTTTTTTCCTTGCCTGTGTAGGCGAGCTCAGCCAGCAACAGTTTTTTTTTTTTTTTTTTTTTTTGACAAGGCAGCCAGCAACAGTTGGTTGATTGCGAGCAGGCAAGACATGACCAATGGGCTGACAGTTAGGCTAATTAAGGCCCATACAGGGGCAGACGGAAAAAGAAAGTGGACGAAGAAATTTTCTCTTTTATTAGTAGCTATAGATATAGATAAAAATATTTATGGAGATGTGATATATGTATACTTTTATCAAAAGTATTTTTAAGATAAATCTACCCATGTAATTTTTACATTTATAAACTCAACAATTTGAAAGTTATTGATGATTTATATTCCGATGTTTGATTTCAAACATGGCTCCAAACGACTCTAATACCATCCCGGAGGGGTATGTACAAGCCGCCGAGGCTATTCGAATTAATTAAATTTGGCCCTGTTTGTAAAAGGACATCGCTTGTCGGCAGATGCTTCAAGCCGCTGCACTATATATACAACTTCAGCTGGACATGAACTAGTTTCCATTGCAGCACATACAGATATTACACACAGCGAAAAAGAATCGATATCGGTCGCGTGAGTTTGCAAATGGATCGTCACAGGCAAGGGTCATCGGGTGTTCTAACCAGCTGGACATGAAGGTTTTGCGGTTTTCCCCTATGTCGATGATGGACATGATGGATAATTGCTAACCAAGTTCAAGTTCAAGCAGTCATCGATACAGATGTGCAAATTAATATAGCGTATTTTTGATATAGTGCTTTGGTTGTGTGTGATACTGAAGATGAGCGCTACTAGAGTGTTACTGTGCCAGCTTCGCTTGTATATCTGCATTGCTCCCTTTATATTGTGAAAAATTCTCTTACTATTTGCGACCCTCGTATTTTGAATTTTGATGCTCTAATTTTGGAATATAAAACACCTCAACTAGGTCATATTTCAAAAAAAAATATATTAATCTGAACTTCTTTATAGTGGTTTTGGAATTTCATTTCAACTAGCACTGGCTACTTATTGTACTCGGGCCAATTGTCTATTCACAAATCACATGAGCCAATATAGGAATGAAAGTGGATCGGGTGGTGAATTCATTGATACGACTCAAAATAACAAGGAAAAAGTCCGAATTACCTCCCCAACTATCACTCTAAAGTTCTTTTTTACTCCCTCAACGCCAAAACCGACAAATCACCTCCCTCAACTTTTCAAACCATGCAAATTACCTCCCTCGGCGGTTTTGAGGGCGGTATTGCTACAAGAATAACAGCGGTTTCCTTTTTTCTTTTTAAAAAATTCAGGTTGAATCTTTGAAAAATCATAGTAAATCACAAAAATCATAAAATGAAAAATCTAATTTTGTTAGACTCACATAATTATATCTACACATTGAATATATAAAAAAGAAAAATACAAAACCTTCGTAGCTTAAAAAACTTTATATTAAAATATATCATATTATATATTCATTTCGTGTAGATCTAATCATGTGGAGTCCAACAAAATTAGATTTTTTTATTTTATGATTTTTTCTGTGATTTACTATGATTTTTCAAAGATTTAACCGTTTTTTTTAAAAAAATGACAAACTGCTGTTATTGTAGCAATACCGCCCTCAAAACCGCTCGAGGGAGGTAAATTTGTATGGTTTGAAAAGTGGGAGGGAGGTGATTTGTCCGGTTTTGGCGTTGAGGGTAGAAAAAGTGAACTTTTAAGTGATAGTTAGCGGAGGGAATGGACTTTTCCAAATAACAATACCACTTAGTCATGGTGGGCTGTGGTGGGCTGTGGGCTGTGGCTTTCCGGTGGACTGGCCCAGTGAGCACACGGCCGGCCGACGCAAACAATGTCCGCCGACTTCAAATGATCCTGCCTGTATGCCATGTGGGCCCGGTCCTTCCTTGAGGACCAAGGTACCTGGACTTTATACTCTCATCAGTCAGTCAAAAGTCAATGCTACAACGCCTTACCCAGCAAAACGCGGAAGCATTCTAGCTCCACGCTACAAGCAAGCGAGCTCGATCATCCTCGCCTCTCGAGAACACTGGATATGGACCGGAGACGCGCCGCCGCCGCCGTCGCCGCACGTGCCAACGGCGGCATGGTCATCCTCACCGCAGGCGCGTTCGTCCTCCTGACCGCAACCTGCGCCGTGGCCATCCACAGGGCGGCAGCGGCCGGCGACGTCACCTCCGTGGCTTTCGTGACCGTCAGCTACGGTGCTCTGCTGCTGCTGCACCGCACCCTTGGCGCCTACGACACCGCGGCCGGGGCGCCCGAAGATGATGCCGCTGCCGAGCACGAGAGAGTGCGGCTGAGGCGCAGGGTCTGGGCGCTGAGCACGCTGCTCACCGTGCTGTTCGCGTGGAAGGTCGGCGCGGTGGTGCCGTGGCCGGCTGGGGTCCTCGTTTGGGCCGCGGCGGCTGCGACCTCCGCTGCCAGCTTCTTAGCCCTGGTTCCACGCGTCGCCGTCCATGAATGAATAATCCAACACTCTACTGCATGGGCTTCTCCAGCGACGAGCCGACGACTCTGTTGCGTCGAGTCTCTGGTGCATACGCATGATCAATATCAATATAGGTTCGTCTTTGTGTTAGGTAAATTATATTAAGATGAAGCACGTCCGTAGTGCATGATTAAAGCATAAACATTACAGATCGTCATTACGCAACTGATGCTGGCCGTGGCCGGGACTGCACGGTGTTTCGATGTTGCAGGGTTGCTTTGGCTTAGAGATTGATGAATCAGTATTAAATTAAAGCTTCGGATGTATACATGAACAGCTACTATAGTATATATGTGTGACTTGTGAGCCAAAGTCGTTGTAATGCTAGTTTTGCCGCAAAATGCGCGTGCTAAAGATCTGAGGCATTGATTGAGTTTGAGTAGGATTTGTAGGACACAAGCATGGGTTTTGTTCTCACTTTGTGTAGATAAATGAATTGTGATGCTCCTATTGTTAAAATCTGGAGCCGATTCATGCATTACAGGCTATAAATATGCATGTAACCTCTGCATAAGTTATTTCCAATAACACCGAGTCATCGATATAGCAATCCATCGTTAAATCATCAACGTAACAAAGGATACATATGCCTCTGCCAAATCAAAACCATATGCCATCAACTCTATGCTGAATAAATAGCACCAGCGCCGGTCCTAAGTCTTCGAGGACCTGGGGCCGAAGTTAAAATTTTGGACCCTTTTACAGTGGCGAAGGTAGAGCAAATTGGTGGGTGCCTACTAGTGCTCTTTGTGATGTCCAAGTAAGTAATATAGCTAACTAATAATTTTTAACCATAAAATTTAACTTTTTGGTAATAGCAATTTGATTTAGGTCAAAATAAACTAGTAGGGGCAATAACACCCGCAGTTGATTTAAAAACAGCATTTTCGTCTCAATTTCTTCCCTCAAAGCAGGGTCATATTTAATCTCCTATATAATTCATTAATTTGCATGAAGAAATTGCAGTTCGCAGATCGTATAAAAATTAATTGAGGACAAACTCGAACGTAAATTGAATACTCACTCTGCTCTCTCGACCGACCGAGAGCGGCAACTGTATGAGATCTTTGAGACGAGGGCGGAGGAAGGGCACATGATCAATTAGTAAAGGGATCGCGTGATCAAGGCCTAGGGAAGCGATCAAAGAGGCCTCACCTGGAATGTCGCTGTCCGCCGCCTGGTCCGATACTCGGATCGCCCGGTCGGGTGAACACTGATCAAGGGAAGGGAATGCCGGAAGGGACGGGATTGGGATCACGGGATTATGGGAGGAGTCGATGAATCGCTGAGTCCGCAACCTAGAGACGGGACTACGGGAGTCGGAGTATGGGCTGACTAGTAACTACTCGTACATACTACGTACATGTACCTACTACCGGGGCCCATCCAATACTTGGACCTGGGACGACCGCCCCGGCCGCCCCACCCAAGGGCCGGGCCTGAATAGCACCTCTTGTATTGTACCATGACTATAACAACATTATCTTTATTGTTATTGTTATAGTCATGGTACCATCAACTCTAACGTTGATTTTGCTCAAAAAAAAAAAAAAAAAAAAAAAATCAACTCTAACGTTGATGGTACAATATTGTACCTCTTTATGCGATTGTACAATATCTCACCTCTTGTATTTTTCTCTTTATTTTTTAAGCTTTATTGTTATAGTCATGGTACAATATTTTTTTCCTCTCCCACAGAACAACAACATCCGTCAGTCGGCTTATCCGTCGTAGAAACCATAGCCGAACAATGACCCGATGTTGTTTCAGAAAAGTGGGTTTGGTAAAAAAAACAGCTAGTATAAAGATGTTGGTGAAGTTGTGCGGACATGTATTTGTTTTGCCCTATAATTCAAACTGGGCAGCATGAGACAGCTAAGGTAACCGTTGCAATAAATAAATAACACAAGTAGCCGTTGGTGGAGCGGGTCATCACCTATACGGGGTGGCAGTGGATCAATAATCAATTCCTATGATTTCGTTGATATATGTACTAACACCATACTATACCTACTTTATGTAGTAACGCAGTATAATTTTAATGATACGATTTATTATCAAAAAAACTGAATGATACGAGTACAATTAGCCGTTAGAGCGCGCGGATAAGGAAAATCGCCCGGGACACGGTGGAGACGCGACGCATTAGTCTCAGCTGTTGAAAAGCGGACTGTCGGCTGTTCATACTCCGTCCTTTTCCTATGCAAAGCCGGCGCCGCTCGCTATATGTACAATCTCAGCTGGATGCATTTAGTCTCATCTGGTGCCACTGCCAGACGCATGAACCCTCCTTTTAGTTTCCATTCCGCACATACAGACGGCTTAAAGAATCCACATCAAGCGCCCTGGTTGGCATATGGATCACAGGCAAGTGTCGCCGGGTGTTGTAACCAGCCTGGGCTTGGGCGTCCTGGCATTCAACTCGGCGCTCGCCATCTACACCTCCTGGGGCAACGCGAGCTCCGTGGGATTCGTTCTCCTCGCCGACGCCGCGCTCGTGCTGCTCTTCCTCTGCCTCCGTGACTTTCGAGCAGGGCGGGGGCAGGGGCAGGGGGATACCAGGATCAAAGCCGCGGTGTGGTGCTTGACGACGCTGCTCACGGTCATGTTCGCGTCAGGGTTGCGCCGCTGATACCGCCGCTTGTCGGCGAACTTGTCTGGGCGATGGCCGTCGCCCGCGACCGTCGGTGGAATCTGGGCGTTGTTCTGAATCCGTGATGCGTTTCAGACAGAGCATGCATGTGTGTGCTTCCTGGTTGTAGCGGCTGTTAAATTTAGATGGGCTTGGCCAATAACAAAATTCGGGAAGTCCTAGAGATCTCCGAACCCCATTCTATTTTTGGTAATCTTGGCCTTGAGTTGCGAGTCTGAACCGACTCGGTAGAGTCCCTAAACCGATCGTGTCAGCGACACGATGTTCGGGATATATAAGCAGCCTACGGCCGCGCAAAATCAGATCTGATATCTCATCTTGGTTTTAGAGAGGAGTCCCTTGAATGGACAATCTCAACTCGGGAAAGTGAGATAGAGTTTTAAACCTCTTCTTGTTGTTGTGCGCCGTAGCTACTCCAGCCCGATTGCTTTGCGTGCACCGGCGGCGAGGCGAGCAGGTCTCGAAAACCCTCGTCTTTACGATCCTGCGGCGGGGAGAAGGCGAATAAGGTTTTGGGAGCGCTCTTGCGCGGCCGCTCCCGATCTTAGATCACGGCTCGTCTTCCGGGGGAAGGACACGCAGAGGACCGCCCCAGCGCCCGTCTTCATCGGCGGCTTCTTCGACTTCTTCAGCGGCCGCCCGATCGGCGACAGCGGTACGGCGACACTGGAGGATCTCGGCGTCGCTTTGAACCCTCTTCATTACGTTGTCCTCAGCGTCGGCCCAGGTATAAACATATCTAGTGTACAAGTTGGGTTTACACTAGTTATTATGTTCATGCTTAACATTGATATCATGATCTGTCGCGCTAGTATATGCGATATACCGACCGTCGTCATGCTAGTAATTTAAACATGTTTAATCTAGTTCATCTATTTGTCATGATTTATATTTTGGAATTAATCTAGAAATTGCCTAATTATTTCAACAGCAGCTTGTACTTTGTAACCTATTTGTTATTTCTTTATCGCACAGTATTTATTTGTATTTGTATGATATAAAAACTCTGTTGAATTCTCTTTTAGTATATGACGAAGAGATTCAGTATATGTTCAGTATGTTTTTATTTCGATGATTCTATGGCAACTCCTTCCATTGTCACGAATTCGATCTAGAAAGCAGCCGTATATATATTCATCATATTGACATTTCGTGGTACCAACGCATTGTAAGGTGCCTCTTCAATTGTCATTGCCGTACTTGAAATCCACCCATTTCGTCGTGCCTCTGGAGAACAGTGAAACAGACCCGTATGGCTTGAAATTACGCGTCCCAAACGCACCAATGGGGTGCGCCTCAGCCGTTATAGCAAGATATTCAGTTTGACACTTGCACACGACGCGGCTTTTGCCGACGTAGTGCGTGTCAGCACGTAGGTGTTTTTTTTTCCTCGCAAGTACTTTCCGTTTTCGGCAAGAAAAAAAAAAATATACAAACAATATTAATATCTATATAATGTCAAATAAATGTTTTTAGAAAGATATCAAAAGATTTTTGAAAACAAAACAGAACTCTATTGTTTCTTTTTTTTTTCTTCTATAGCATCTCAACGGAATTAAGACTTGTGTTGTTGGCCGGTACCATTTGCAGGCCTCGTAGTTGCCTCCGTTTTTTTCCTCAGCATCAGCTGTCGATCGAGACTTGTGTTGGCCTATAGCTAGCTACCCAATAACATGTAGAGCCAGAAATACATTGGCCCACCTAGCCCATATCTACAGTTGCTATCCTTTTACTTCCCCAACAACACAAAGAGGGATGGTCTTGACCATCTCCGCTGACCCGTTCGACTAGAAGGTTGCAGGTGTCTGTTGTCAGGTTCACATAGACGTATATCAACATTCTGAAGTGCCTCGTGTCCTGGCACCCACAGTATTTCCGTGCGCAGTGCATGGTGATCGATCGGGTGAGAAGCTGCCCGGTTCGAAAAAAAAAAAAATGTTCCTGGATTTTTGTTAACTTAATCTGGAAGTCATCGTGTCAGCTTAAGTACAAAATGTATTTTTTTTCTGGTTATTGCCCAAAGACAGATTAAGCATTAGAGAAAGAAACTGTCGCGAGGAGACGGATTCTTGGAGATCCACAAACCTGCATGCATAGTACATAGTACAATGGCTAGATTCAAAATTTAGATTGGTGAATCCATCTACAACTTGATCATTAGTTGATACAAACCTTCAACTCTTCAAGCTTTCTTTGTGGTAGCGCCTTGGTGAATCCATCTGCATCTTTATCACCGGTTGATACAAACCTTACCTCTAGTTGCTTTCTTGTAACTCCATCTTACAAAATGAAAATCGATTTCTATATGCTTAGCTCTAGCATGAAACACTGGATTTGCAGCTAGATAGGTTGCTCCCAAGTTGTCACACCAGAGCCAAGGTTTGGTTCTCAACTTGACACCAAGTTCTCCAAGCAATTGCTCTACCCAAATCATTTCAACAATTGCATTTGCCATTGATTTGTACTCAGCTTTAATGCTCGATCTGGAAACTATGGGTTGTTTTACGGCACTCCATGAGACAGCGTTGGCTCCAAGAAACACAAGCGAATCCACCGGTCGATCTCTGTCATCCTTACAACCTGCCCGGTCTGCATTTTGAGAAGCCACTTATCACCAAAGGCGATTGCTTGTGAAGTAACAATCCAACATTGCTAGTGTGCTTCAAATATCGATGATTCTTTTCACCGTTGTCCAATGAGCGGTTCTAGGGGAGTGAAGATCTTTGACACACACTTTCGGTTAATAGTGAAAGCCAGATTGGGTCATGTTAGAGTAATGTCTTGAAGTGCACCCACAACATTGTGGTACTTTGTACTATCTTCTAGTCAAGCGAGCACCATCATCTTGAGACATTTTGTCTACCGAGGACATATGTGTAGAGACTGTCTTGCAATTCTCCATACTGAACTCTAGCTAGGATATCTTTGCCATACTTACGTTGAGTCGGGGAGTAAATCACCATTGGGCTTCTTCTCCACTTCTATCCCCAAGAAATAGTGCAAGTCCCCAAGATCCTTCAAAGCAAAATCTTCTTTTAATGCCTTCAAAGAAAAGCGTAATGGCCTCATCGAGAAGAGGTAGTCACCATGATATCATCAACATAAATAAGCATATATATCTCTACACTCTCTCTTCTATAGATGAACAAGGAAGTGTCCGATCTTGAAGGAACAAAGCCAAGAGCAATAAGTTTTGAACTAAGCCGAGAATACCATGCCCTTGGGGGCTGTTTCAACCATAAATAGCCTTGAGCTTGCATACAAATGAATGGTACTTAGGATTTTCAAACACGGTTGGTTGCCTCATATAAACTTCCTCTTCCAAAACACCATGAAGAAACGCGTTCTAAACATCTAGTTGCCTTAGCTTCCATCCTCTTGTCACTGCTAGGGACAACACCAGTCTTATTGTTGCAATTTTTACCACGGGACTAAAAGTATCCTCGTAATCAATACCATATCACTTTTTGAATCCTTTAGCAACTAACCAAGCCTTGTACTGTCTATACGTCCATCGGCTCTTGTACACCATATCTCTTCGTTTGGCCTTGTACACCCATTTCTGATCAATCACATTTTTCCTCGAGCTGAAGGTACCAAGGTCCAAAGTCTCATTCCTTTGAAGAGCATCACATTCTTCTTGCATAGCATTCTTCCACTTAGGGAGTCAAGAGCTTCATCTACAGAATTAGGTTCATTAGCAGTACAGATATTTTCATACCACATAGTGCCATCGGTGTACACCTTAGGTTTGGAGATGCCACTTTGAAGCCGTGTATGAGGCCGGGGAACCGAGGCCGTGTGATAGTCTCATTTGATCGCCCCCTGGCGACATAGCCACACACGGATCCTATATCGTCCTGTAAGATGCGAAGTCAATCTTGTGATTCCCTCATCATCTTGCGTGGGGGGACGGCGCCCATCCCGGCATTGATGCCCCTCCCCAATCGGTTTGCATACAAATGATTTTCTTATTGAACTTTCTCTCAACAAGGTTTTGGAAGTTTTTTGAATATGTGGAAGACTTTGGATTTGTGTTTTAAGAGATAGATCCATGTGTAGTGGCTAAAATCATCAATGAACGAAACATACTAACAATAGTTACTAGTAGAATTAGGAGTAGGACCCCACACATCCATTATGAATCAAGTCTAGAGGAGTACAACTTTTATTATCCGAGCTAGAATAAGGAAATTGATGACTCTTTTGCTCTTTGGCAAGAGTCACGCATTGACTTCGACACGATGATCAAGCGAACAAGGAAGCAAATTATTTTTGACAACTCTCTCAACGTAGGGAAAGTCTGCGTGACAGGGCGACTATGCCATCTCAAGTGGATGGGCGACCGACGCTATAGACTTGCTTGTGGTGTTGTTCTCCCGTCTCTTGAGGCTTCAAAGGATAGAGGCCTCCCTCACATCTACCTCGATGAAGGACTCTCTTTTGGCCCAATCCTTTTATAAGAAAAATAATGAGGATGGCATTCAACAAGAATGTTATTATCGGATGTAAAACGATGCCGTAAAACCAAGTTCTTATTAGCACTTGGAGCGTAAAAGAACATTGTGTAAATGAAAATTCTTGTTTGGGGTATGTAAGATTGTATGACCCGATGTTACTAATCTCCATACCAGATAAACGCTTGCCGTGTGGGCTTGATCCGTGCCATTGTACTTTGTCCCTAACAATGAGCTTCTCTCTAGCTCGGCGGTGATGTGATCGGTGGCATGTCACACCCCATTTTCGAGGTTCCTTAATCACTGCGTATTTGCGCCGGGGGATCATGCACCAATACGCCTAATTAAGTACGGATATGATATCAAAAACTATACTTTTATTTCTAGAGAACATGATACGAGAGTTCAGATTTACATGACTTCGGCCATAGGCCTACAAACCTACACGAGATCCTACGCAACACCTATAGCAGGGGCTCCATTCCTACATGCAAGCTTGGAGTGCGGACAAACCCCGACTTCTTCTTATGGCACGCTCCTATGACTCAATCATAGCATCCTTTTTGCGCCTCCTTGATACGTCTCTCGAAAGTGTACCCCTCGTGGGTCCATCCTTGTGTAGTCCTTTGTAGCTTGATCCTTGGATACACTCCTACGATTAACATTCTAAAAAATAGAAATAGAGGGGTGAGTACTTTCATACTCGGCAAGTCCCAACCGGAGGGTGAAAGGTTACCATTAGGGGTTGGGCCCTAGTAGAGCTTACTACTCTCACTAGTTCCGTGTTAGTTATTTATTAAGCTTAAGTTGTCGATTACATACCGGATTATCTTATGTGTGTGTACTAATCATAGATGATCCATCCTAGCATCTGCCCATTCCAAGAACGTGGCTATTGAATAGATTTAGGTAACTCTTGTAGAGGTTGTACACTTTCCCACCACGATAGGCGTTGTCTATACCATGGCCAATGGTTCGACCAGCCCTAACGAGATCTCATACCCGCTTGGGACGTCACCCTAGATATCCATATAATTCCACGACTTTCTCGGGGGTTGTAACTTGCTACGGAGGATGCAACCCTATATGTAGCTTCAATACACACACACGGAGGCCATCCACGTACATAGCGCCCGCCTGCGTACACGACCATCCCTCGTACATAGCTTCAATACACACTACGGAGGATGTCGTCCCTATACGCAGAGGGAACTTCCCTTGATAGGGAGTTGTTGAGATGTCCCACTTCTTTGCTGGTCCTCCTTGAGCCATCTTGTGTACTCGGGATTGGGGACGGTGATCTTGGTCTTGTTGTCCTTCACGACCTCGAGAATCTTATCCGATTGGGTGACCGTGGTTCCATCCGGATAGCCCTCGCTGGCGCGCCGCCCCGATGCGGCCGGGATCCTCGTCGGCTTCTTGGGAGACGGGGAACCGAAGGATGGCGATGGGAATCGGGGCGTCGGAGGATGAAGACATGGCTAGATGTTTTTGTGGAAGAGTAGCTCCGGCACCATGTAAATCTTGGTCAACCGTGATTGCCTATCTTGGCTCATCACGTGTGCGTGTTAATGTATATATATATAGTTGGTACATGCCTTGGGTTACAAGGTAGTCGGTTGAGGGGATAACATAAACAACGGATCTAACAACCCAGATATCTTATCTTACTATTACTAATTGAAGGCTCCAACGGAGGCTCCGTTAATTCTCACGGATCGCTAGAAAAAAGATAAATTCTAGAAATTCTCACAATAATCGAGAAAGATCTGGCCATCGGTTTGATGACCATTTATATTATTAACCACTAGATCTATTCTGTTTTATCTAAATAATTACCCACCTGCCATTATGAAATATAACATGATATTTTATTTTCCTAAAAAAGAATTACCCATATGCCATTATGGAATATAACGTGGTATTACCCGCCTGCCATTTACTATTGAAAACTAACTCTCACGATTAGTATAGATCTAATTGAAAAGAAAAAAAGAAACTATATTGTCATCTCTTTCTATCTCACGTAGCCAAGCGCCGCCGCCACATAACATAAACCAGCCATAGTAATGGAGCTTTACCAATGAGCAAAAGTAAATTGACCCTCCATGCCGGTCGTCGGAGGCCGATATGGACATCAGAGACGAGTCACGGAGCTGCAGCCATGCCTGACACCTGACGGCGTAAAACGTTGTTGTCTCGGCGTGGAAGAGTAGAGTGGCGCTACATCCGCAACTCCTGGACGTCCTCCGGGTACAAGATCAATTTATAATCTTCTTCTTACTTGTGTACTGAAATAGTTCTATATTTGTGTATTTATGTGTGATTCTTTTATTCCAGAATATGATTCTATCAAACCCGCCGGTTTATGACATCAACAGTGTTCCATATGATTCACATGATATAATTAAAACATTCATTCGTCTCATGAGAAGAAAACGCGGATAAAAGCGAGTAATATTGTAAGTCTCTTCTTAGCTATATTTCAAATTATTTATATTTTATTCAATGAAAAAAAAAAGCGCTAATAGCGACCAGAAGCTTTTTGTCGCGATGCTCATAAGCGCGCTATAGCGCTAAATAGCGCACTAAATTCTAGAGCCAGCGATTTTTTTTCATGGATTTTATTAGAACAATTTATATCGAGAATTGTCATTGCATCTAGCATTACTTTTTGAATTTAAGATTTATCATATTTAATTTTAATATTTTGATTTTTGCTGAATTAGAATAAGGTTTTACCAAATCATAAATGTATACTGAACTGCATAAGAATTTTTTTCAGTATAATCTGTGGTAAAATCCTACATCCCCACTCCTGGACATCTCATTGAGTAAACAACATCCTTTGTCAAACGCATGGGTGGAGCTATATAGATATGCAGCTACTCTTGGTGCGTGTACGTAGCTGCTCTTGCTCAGTTATACTCTGCAATTCTTGCTGCTGGTATGCTGTTGTTGCTATAGCCTTCCTGGCATGACCTTTGGTAAATGGTGTGATCTCTGTCTACATTATTGGCATAAACGAGTGTTATGTCACAACTAAGCTACAGATACTCTTTCCTCGCTCGCTCATGCTACCACCATGCACCCTCTCCGATCTCTACTCTACAATTTTAGCCATATATACACATGCAAATTAAAGTAAAGAACAAATATATGTCAGTGTTTATTATTAGGATTGAAGGAGGAAAATAGATTTAACACTAGCAATCTAAAAAATCATCAACACGAAGACCAAACAATGCTAAATCTCCATTTATCCATATATTTTGTTGGCACCTAGAGTTTGCTTGAGAAATATAGATTATTCTGTAATACTTTCCAACCGATCAATGAGTAAATATTTAAATACATTGCCATATATTATTAAATGCTCCATGTATATCCATAAGCATGTCATTAATTTATTTTATTAGTAGAGGAACATAAGTAAAATGAAGTAAAATTTTAAAAAAATATTATATAATCACATAAAATATCTACATTGACTCAAAATTAAGGGTGCCTTCGTGTTAATTCTAACGAGGTGAATTAGAAATCATTTAGTTGACTCAATCATAATCATCATTAGTAATATGTAATGGATCTACCATTATGGGAGGAATATGTAAAGTAACCCTTTAATTTACTTCTAATAAATACTTCGGCTGAATCCGCTAAAATTGCATCTAAATTAGCAACTTCCTTCACTCTGAAATAATTCAAAACTAACTTCTAAATTACACGCATATGTCATTATAAAAGGAATAATTCAAAATAAGCGCCTAACTTTTTTTTATAGAAATTATCAATATTCGACATTATCAAAGATAATGCAAAGTTGGCCTTGCGTGTGCATTCAAAGTACACCATATATGCAATTATGAAGTAAAATATAAATTAACACACTTAATTTATATCTAAATTAATCATCATGGGCAATGCTTCATGGTTCCAGTTGAAAACATAAATTTGTATCTACATTACTCACCACATCCTTTTCGAAAAAACACAAAGATACATATAATTACTAATGTAAGCTATTAAGAAAATAATTTAATATCCATAAAGTATGTTATGTGTGCTCTAAATTACACATTTTACAAAAAATTAAACTAGAATTAAACATAATTATATGCTCCATCATGTAGACCACACAAAGGTACACAATAATATAAATATTTGTTTTAATAGTTTATCAAGGGTGTAAAAATATTTATTTCACAAACCACATATATAGAAGACATTAAATACTAACTTTAAGTTATATTAATTTTAATAATTTATAAATTTTCATAAGTTATTATTAAAAAAAACTTTATAAATTATCTATAAAATATAACGTCTTATCAATATGGTAATTCAATTTTGAGTTTGCTATATTGTAGAAAAAATGTTATTACCAATTAAATTATGTGATAGTGCCACAATACAAGTTGAACTGTCTATTTATACAATAATGGGAGACCCGACCTATGAACTATAAGTAAAATAAAACATGAAAGATTGTGGGTAAAATATACAATAAGCACTAGAACTTCAACTTAACAAGTAGATAAAAGGAATTGCAATATATAGACTAAAAGTTCAATTTAAAATATAAATTCATGTTGGCACACAAATGCAGTATTGCGCTACATAAAAATAATCCTATAAATTCTCAATAGAGGTCCTCAATGGAGCTTCCATGTTATGCCTTACAAGGTCCAGCGAAAAATGTTTTCTAAAAAAAAATCGAACAAAGTCAAAAGCGCAGGGCCATCAATTATGTAGACTATAATCAACAACAATAATGATAATCTATGCTATTTTCTACATAATTACGAAATCTATGAATAGATCAGTATAATGTAACTCTGAATCTTTAATAGATACATAATATATGTAACCCCTTAAATTTACATCTAAATTATCACATTCACATCATTAAAAATTAAAATATTCTCTTAAATCTACATCTAAATTATCAATGTACTCAATGATAGAAAAAATATTTAAATAACTAGAAAGCATATATATGTTTCTACATTATCCTCTTCTACTAATGACAACATATTAAAATTTGATTAACGTAAACATACAGATTGTGCCATCATCAAGGTCAAATACATGTGCAT